>JANKKI010000382.1:1200000-1800000 GCA_025175665.1 Cinchona pubescens | reverse complement strand
AAACTGCTCTATTGTACAACTGAATTTCGAAAACCATGATCTTTGAGCTTGCTTTAGACCATAAAGAGCTTTGCAAAGTTTACACACTTGACCAAATTCAGTGGAGTATCCAGGTGGTGGCTGCATATAAACCTCTTCAGAAAGATCACCATTAAGGAAAAGCATTCTTGACATTCATTTAAAACATTTCCCAATGTCAAACAGCAACAACAAGAAGTAAAGTTCTAACAGAAGTTAGTCGAGCCACCGGTGCAAAAGTCTCTTCATAGTCAATGCCATATTCTTGTGTAAAATCCTTGGCAACAAGACGAGCTTTATAGCGATCTATAGTACCATTAGAGCGGGTTTTGATTTTGTAAACCTACTTACATCCAATAAGAGATTTATTGGCAGGAAGATCAACTAGATCTCATGTATGAGTTTTCTCAAGTGCCTGTAACCCATCAGACATAGCTTGCTGTCAAACAGGATTAGAGTCTACAAGCTTCTCTATAGGACGTAGGCTCATGCAAAGAAAGAATAGTGGAAAAACAATGATAATCACGAAGACGAGTAGATGGTTCTCTTATCCTAGTTGATCGACGAGGAAAGGTAGGTAGATATGTTGTAGAGGACTCAAGAGGAGTGGATGTGGTAGAACCATCAGCTGGACAGTGATCCTCTGATGGAATGTGGTCATCTGAAGAAGTAGCCTTAGGAACAAAATTAGGAGAATCCATAATAGGAGTAGTAGCAGGAAAAAGATCAACTATAGGGTTAGTAAATGGAGGCAAAGAGGAAGCTGGAGAGAGATTAAATTTGAAAATTGAGGAAAATATTTTAGGAAAAAACTTACATAAACCCGGTCTTTGACCCCACCTGTAGACCCTGCGGCCAAGATTAAATCTTATAGAATCTTGCTTACATCAACTTATGTCATAGATTCCTTAACATTTAATCCACACCACAAGGTCTACAAGTGGGGCCAAAGATCAGGTCTACCTAACAAATCAAATCGTCTTTCCCAACATTTTATGTTCCTAGAGGATAACATGACGAGAGACTCGAAGTCGTTTAAATTGAGGATCCCAACAACGATAGCCCTTGTGTTCAATACCATATTCTATAAAGCAACATAACCTACCGCGAGGTTCTAACTTGGTATGTTCATGGGATTGTAAGAGAACAAAACAAGCACAACCGAAAACTTTTAAGTTCCTATAATTGGGAGGTGAACCATAAAGACGCTCATAAGGGGATTGATTATCAATGAAAGGAGAAGGAACCCTATTTATAGTGTAAACAGCAGTAAGAGCAGCTTCACCCCAAAAATACTCAGAACAAGAGGAAGAAAGTAAAAGGGCGCGAGTAGTGTCAAGAATATGTCGATGCTTACGTTCAACACGACCATTTTGTTGAGAGGTACCTGGACAAGAACGATGAAAAATAGTGCCCTCTTGGTGAAGAAAATTAAGAAGAGATGTTTCCTTGTATTCTATGACATTATCAGTTCAAAGAATCATGAATTTTTATAGGATATGAAAACTGAATTTTTTCTATTGTAGCAAAATTTCGATATATTTGTGGTAATTCAGATTTATTTTTTATGAGAAAAATCCAGGTAAATTGAGTAAAATCATCAACAAAGATAACAAAATATCTAGAACCACCCATAGTAGGTGTTGGAAAAGGATCCCACATATCGGAGTGTATTAAATCAAATGGGGTAGTTGAAACAGATTCACTAATGGGAAATGGTAGTGCATGATTTTTAGGAAGTTAACAGGAAACGCAATCAACAGTGTCATTTTGAACAAATCCTAGCTGGCCAGTAGAGGCTAATGATTTAATATGACCTAAAGATGCATGACCTATGCGGGAGTGTTAGAAACTTAGCGAAGGAATGTTAGATGTAAAATCGATAGATTGTACCTAAATATATGCTGAAAGTTTGAGATCATCTACCTCAAAGAGACGCGCAACTTTATGACCTGTCCTGAAGAGTTGTCCAATCTGACAGTCCTGCAAACGATAACCAGTGATAGAGAAATAAATATCAATCCCAAGTTCGACTAGTTGTCCAATAAAAATAAGATTTAAAATTAACTTAGGAACATGGAAGGTATCAGGCAAAGAGATAGAGGACGTGGAGATAGTGCCTATGTGATTAACATGCATGAGTGATCCATCAGCAATTTGAATGGATGATGTAGGTGAGTTTTGTTTTGAAGAAAAAATAGTAGAGTCAGATGTCATGTGATTAGTATATGCAGAATCAAGATACCAACTTGAACTTGAGATTGCAGGGTGTGAAGTATGGTAAGATGGAATTAGTTTAGATAATACCTATTTGATGACCAATTCAAAATTATCATAAGTTACAGGAGTCTGAGGAGAAGTACGAGCTATTATAGAACTATATGAAGCCATTAGGACAAAAATAAAAGATAAACTGAAAGTAAGAAATAAGGATTAAAGGAAAACAGAACCTTAGAAGCCAATTTTCAAAAAACCAAGTTGATATATGAATTCAGAACGTCAAAAAATTTGTACAGTAGGGAACCGGGTTGAACCGGATAAAATATACCGAACCAGATAGAAAAATGATTTCTGGTCTTTGAACCAGACCAGACTAGACCAGTTGAACCAGAGCAGAAGCTATGACGTGGCAGCTGGCTAGATATGATGTGGTTAACACGTGGCTGATGATGTGGCGCACATGTGGACAGATGTGGCAAAAAATAGGCCTTTTCTGATGACGTGAAAGACACATGGTAGATGATGTGGCAAATTTGATGGCGTGGACGACACATGGCGATGACTGTTGCACACGTGCCAATGACATGGCTGACATGTGGACTGATGACGTGTCTGAAATATTGGACTTTGCTAATGATGTGGATGACACGTGGGTGGTGATGTGTCAAAAATTGATGACGTGGTAGATGATTGGGATTGTCTTCAACCTTGGAAGCAGACCCGTTTTTCCAGACGAGTCAGAAATGGGTCAAGACGCGTTCAGGTGCGTGAAATGGTTTATGGCCACCAAAAAACAAGCAAAATGACCGTTTGAGAGGACTTAGGAATATTTTTTTGGGATTTTGGAGAAGAAATAACCAGAGAAACCCAAGGAACAGGAGTTGAAAAACTCAAACAGGTATTAAAAGAAAATTACGCGAAGTTGACCGAGGAAAAGATTTAGGTCCCAAGGTGGGGTTTTGATACCATATTAAAGAACATGGACTTCCATCTTAAAACCAATTAGTGATAAGTGAAGTAGTCCAGAAACTTATTAATTAGTTCAAGATCTTTTTGGCTAGTCGATGTGGAATTTATACATATACACTTTTAACAGGACGTTTGCTCTAAAATTTATCAGATTACTGTGCATGCACAAGGTGAACCCTCCTTGACGAGTTTTTCATTGTTGATATTAGCATGGTGATCCAAGTGCCAACAATTTTGCCTATGCTTTGACTCGGGTCACACTTTTTTAATCTTTTTCGTCATTGCACAGTCACCAAGTCTAAGATAAGATATGTTTCTCTTGTTATTGGCTTGAGTCAAGCCTCCTTATCTTTGATCGCCCAATAGCAAAGTGCATGCAAATGTGATTGTTAAAGATGATTATTCACTACGCCGCACAACAAAATGCTAGAAACATAATTGTTGGTTTTGTAGATTATACAAAAACTCAACAAATCCCTAATAACATTTGAAATAAAATATGGCAGGCAAATTTACCCAAAATATCATAGTCAATCCATTATTGAATCAACCACATGCTTAAAGAGAAGTTTTGTCCACAACTTTTTTGGCCTCAAGGTGTGCAATTTTCCCAACCACATTTCTTTTCACTTTTCTTTCATTCTTTCCTTGTTCATCCTATCATTCAATTATTTCTTTTGATAAAATTAACTTTGTCATAACCATTGGCTTGTAATGCAAATAATTTACACGATTTGACTTGTGTTCATCCCAAATCTATGCGAAGCGTGCACTTGTGCATAGTCCGCATCTCAAACACTTTGATAGGACCTCAAGAAAGGACTTGTTGAAGGTTTCACCAATATATGACTATGTTTTTCAACAAGTCCTTTGATCATGAGTGACCACAAAATTTTGAAAGTAGTAAATTCTATATAGAATGATATCTCTTAAATTTAAAAAGTTATTTAATTTGGTATGTGAATTTGAAATTTTAAATTAAGGACTTCTTGGTTATGATTTGTTTTTTAATTAAATAAAACAAACTAAATTAGTTTTCTGAACTTTTTTTCTTTAAATTTGGTAGTTTTTTATTCAATTAAAAAAATTGAGTGCCCTAAAATATTGATTTTTGAACCATAAGCAAGAAAAAAAAAAATTTTTTCATTGCAAATTCTAGAAAATTACAAGCACCATTCTTCAAATTTACCCTCAATAATATGAAATTCCAAATTTTTTCACCAATACTCATTTTATAATATTTGATTTACTTCCATTATTTTTTTCCTAAATTCTCTTTCAATAATCATCGAGTCTTCTACAATTTGCCACATAATATTTGACTGTAAAATCATACGTTCAAATTTAACTCTATTATTTTTATTCTAATTTATGTTTTTTTAATGTAATTTATGAAGGCAACTAATTTTGCCACTGGATTAAAAATCTTAAGCACTCTACAATAAATTTTCTTAACCAATTTGGTAAAATAACCCTTGAGCTAGTTTATTTAATAATTTAATATTATATTTTCTCCAAATATATATGAAATGGAAAAAAACCAATTTTGTCCCTCATCTTTCGGGTGTCAATTAATTTGGTCCCTTATCTATCAAAAAGACCGATTTGGTCCCTCGTGCTTATAAAAACTTAACTAATTTAAAACTTGTGACGAAAATTGTGAACAAAGTAATTTTTGACAACACACCCACGACATGTTAACGGGCACATGAATATCACTTGTCATGGTCATTAATTTGTTCATAATTTTTGCCATAGGTCCTAGATTGGTTAATTTTTTAAAGATAAGAGACCAAATCGGTTTGTTGTAATAGATAAGGGACCAAATTAGTCGACACCTGAAAGATAAAGGACTAAATTAGTCTTTTTTCCTATATCAAATTAAAAACAACTTACTTTTCTATAATGAAAACTCTAACTAAATTAATCTATATTTAGTCTTTGACAGACACAAACTTAAACATGTAATTAAACAAATTTTTTTTCCATATTGTCTTATCATAGAAGAAAAAAAATAATTATGAACATCAGAATACAAGAAACATTTTAGTTCATGCTACTAAAAATCTATTTATGTTTAAAATTTGTTATAAATAAGATTTAGAGTAAATTGGATTTTTTTTTTCATTTCCATGTCATCTAATATATATAAATCTTTTATTATTATTATGATAAATTTTAAGCCAAAAAATTTTAGGGTCTATAATAGTTTAACAATAAAAAAGCCAACTTTAGAAACAAGGTGAACCTTGTGATGAGTTTTAGTTTATATAGTAGTTTCCTTTCCCACTTACCTTCTGTTGATTTGAACCCATGACCAATAGCTCATAGGGGAAGCGTCTTATCATCTAAGTTACACTTCAGTTTACACAATACTAATAGAAGAAGACATAAGTATTTAAGTTAACTAAGGAATTAGAAAAAAAAAAGAAAGAAAATACAAAAGAGAAAATGAGATTAAAGAAATGCTTTTCTCTAAAATTAAATATAACAATAAAAGGTTTAAGGGCATATGAGTTCTACAATTTAGCCCATGGATTTTTGTTGTCAAGTTAGTTTATAGACTTTAAAAAAATTATTAATTAACTGAGATTATAAATGGATAATTCAGTTAATTTTGGGCAAATGAAATTGAGGCTTTGAATCTAATGTCTCAAACATGATCCATGAGAAAGACTAGTCAAGTTTATATCCCATATAAATTGGGTCAAATATACAAATTGAGCCTACTAAATATTTTTAGCCCTAATAGACTAAATGTTATAGAATCAATTAAAGAGATAAAACCTCTATAATTGAGAAAATAAAGAAAATCAACAAGGCTAATTATGATAATCAATTTACCCTCTAATCAAGCTAATTAACCAACTTTTCATATTTAAAACTCTTACTCAGGGCCTATAAAACTTTCAGAGGTCATTCTTATTGAGAGGGACAACACAAGCAACTCAACACTTCAAAAACCAAGAACCCTACACGTGGGAGATCAACAAGCACGACAAATAAAGTGTTGTAGCTTCTTTACCAAGAACAAGCCAAAATTTTCAACAATACAAGGACATCAATACTTCGAAGATTAAGACCTCTAACTTAGGAGATCAACAAGTACGAGAAATGAAGTGTCCTATCTTCTATAACAATCGAAGTTTGTATTCTTCAACACACTTTGAACTGGGATTAAGCTTCAAACCCTTGGCATACTGATAACTCTAGTAAACTAGAGTTATTTACTCTAAATTGTAGCATTTTGATAGTTTAAATCCTGAACTTTGGGTAAGTAATTGAAGATTTTAGTTAATTTCTGTCATATGTGTTTGTATTTCCGTTCTTGATTAAATATGATAAGTTTTTATTAATATCTAGTTTAATTAATTGCTTAATAGTGTTAATATTATGCAGGTCAAAATTAGAGTCTTCCTGTTGGAAGCTGGAATGAACAAAGTTCAAAGGACCAAATTGCAATAATGAAAGAAATGAAAAATGCTGGGAAGAGAGTCGAGATCGCGATCTCAAATTATCCATATCGCGATCGCGATCTCGAATCGGGAAAACATTTTAAATGTATTAGAGTCGAGATCGTGATCTCAAATTTTCCATATTGTGATCTCGACTCGCTGAGGGTTAAGTTGTAAAGGCAATTTTATAAACTTTCAGCCAACAAATCCTGATTTTTGCCTTGTGTAACACTACACTATTTAAGCTACTAAAAAATAGGAAGTGGAAGTAAGTAGAGTTAGTAGTAGATAGTTAGTTGATTTTAGGATAGTTTAGAATATCTTGAACCTCAAGTTTTCTTCTTTAATAGAAATTTCTCTTTAATTGTCTCTTCGATCTACTTTTAATTTCTTGTCAAGTTCGAATTTTGATTAGATAATCGTAGTGGATTAATCGCAAGATTCTTCGACAGTCTAGTATTTTGGCAACAAGAGTGCTTGCAATACTCTTGAATTTGATCACTTGGCATACTACTCAGTATGTAGGCATCAGATGCCCATTGCACCTGCACGGAAAGACATAGCATAAACTTACCTTTTTTTCTCAACAATAATGTTAGAATAAAAACATAGAAAGACTAAAATACAAGAAACAAAAATAATAATAAATGTGCTAAAATTATGACTGGGTTGCAGTTGAGCTGCCTACGTATCCCATTTTGAGAATTAGGTCAAACATAGTTCATGTTCTTAACTAGGAATATTGATGCTTAGATTAGGTCAAACACAGGAGTTGTGCTTAGATTCAAAAAATTAGTAGTACTAGTCATGTGCTTGTGTGGAACTTTGGTTGGAAATAAAAAGGAGAGTAAGTAGTGCTTGTGTGGTGTGGTAGGAAATAAAAAGGAAGACTAAGCAGTAGTGTTATGTAGTAGCAGTAAAAATGAACTAGGGATGGAGTTGGCCGAGAGTTGGGGTTATGAGGTGTTAGGCGTAAGTACATTAGGGAAGTTCATCAGTAAAAAAAAATGTCTTACTTTTTCCTGATCATGTGAGTCCTAATATGGAAAATCATCTATTGCTATAAGGATGATACTACAGTCATAATATGGAAACTCTTCTAGTACGATAGGGATGATACTAAAGAGATAAGAATAAACAGATAGAGCCAATCTACACATAAGAATCAAAAAACATGGCATGATTTTTATCCGATATTGTAATTTATAACAGTTTTATACCAAACGACAAAAAAAAATATAAATTTGCAATAACATTCCAATAATCATTGAAAACACATAAATATTGAAAAATATCATTTTTATTCAAAATGCTACCTAACAGGTTATAATTAAAAAGCATGTGTTTGGGACCAAAAAAAATATTTAATTTTGAAATTTGTCTATTAAACGGGTTTCGAAAGTGATCAAAATTTATCTAAAATGTCAAAAATATGAACTTGAAGTTGGGAACCTTAAAAGAAAAAATGATACTTAAATCCCAAAAGTCCATTTTTCCATATGCTTAACGGTCAAAAATGATATAAAGTGATCATGTTGTCCAAAAAATATGATTTTTTTGTAAAATTGGGACTTTGCCTTAGAAAGTCTAATCAAATTTAAAAATTTGTCTAACTTTAGCGCTTAACAATAAAAAGGGAGTCAAATTTTGGTGTCTACAGTTTGTCCCTCTTTGTCAGAAGCTTGAAGAGGTTCCAAACATAAATTGTAGAATAGCAAATTTTGACCAAACTAGCCCGAAAATAGGTACAAATTGACATATCAGATAAAGGCAGAAAGCTATCGAGCTGATTGGGTGGATTTGAAGTTTCGAGTTCAGGGAAGAAAAATTTTGAATGAAGGAGAATACTGCCACTCATGGAAGATTTCACCATTGCCATTGCCACCACTATTGTCACTTTCTACTCTATCTATTGCATTACTAAAAATATAAAACAAAGTCTACGCTATACTTCCATGCTTTCGACTTGGTAATTTATGCTTTATTAAACTTTTGACCATCTCGTGCTCTTCAGTTGTTCCAACCTTGAGAAATGCAAAAAATCTTTATTAATTGTCCACTTGATTCTTCGACAGTCTAGTATTTTGGTACAAGAGTGCTTGCAATACTCTTGAATTTTATCACTTGGCATACTACTCAGTATGTAGGCATCAGATGCCCATTGCACCTGCATGGCAAGACATAGCATAAACTTACCTTTTTTTTTCAACAAGAATGTTAGAATAAAAACATAGAAAGACTAAAATACAAGAAACAAAAATAATAATAAATGTGCTAAAATTATGACTGGGTTGTAGTTGAGCTGCCTACGTATCCCATTTTGAGAATTAGGTCAAACATAGTTCATGTTCTTAACTAGGAATATTGATGCCTAGATTAGGTCAAACATAGGAGTAGTGCTTAGATTCAAAAAATCAGTAGTAGTAGTCGTGTGCTTGTGTGCCATTGTGGTTGGAAATAAAAAGGAAGAGTAAGTAGCGCTTGTGTGGTGTGGTAGGAAATAAAAAGGAAGAGTAAGTAGCGCTTGTGTGGTGTGGTAGGAAATAAAAAGGAAGACTAACCAGTAGTGTTATGTAGTAGCAATTAAAATGAACTGGGGATGGAGTTGGCCGAGAGTTGGGGTTATGAGGTGTTAGGCGTAGGAAGTTCATCAGTAAAAAAATGTCTTACTTTTTCCTGATCCTGTGAGTCCTAATATGGAAAATCTTCTATTACGATAGGGATGATACTAGAGTCATAATATGGAAACTCTTCTAGTACGATAGGGATGATACTAAAGAGATAAGAATAAACAGATAGAGCCAATCTACACATAAGAATAAAAAAATGTGGCTCTATTTTTATCCGATAGTGTAATTTATAACAGTTTTATGCAAAACGACACAAAAAAATATAAATTTGCAATAACATTCCAATAATCATTGAAAAACACATAAATATTGAGAAATATCATTTTTATTCAAAATGATACCTAACGGGTTATAATTAAAAAAACATGTGTTTGGGACCAAAAAAAATATTTAATTTTGTGGTAAAATTTGTCCCGAAACGGGTTTCGAAAGTTATCAAAATTTATCTAAAAGGTCAAAAATATGAACTTGAACTTGGGAACCTTAAAAATTTTAAAAAAATGATACTTAAGACCCAAAAGTCCATTTTGCCCTTAACGGTAAAAAATGATATAAAGTGATCATGTTGTCCAAAAAATATGATTTTTTTGTAAAATTGGGACTTTGCCTTAGAAAGTCTAAACAAATTTAAAAATTTGTCTAACTTTAGCGCTTAACAATAAAAAGGGAGTCAAATTTTGGTGTCTACAGCTTGTCCCTCTTTGTCAGAAGCTTGAAGAAGTTCCAAACATAAATTGTAGAACAGCAAATTTTGACCAAACTAGCCCGAAAATAGGTACAAATTGACATATCAGATAAAGGAAGAAAGCTATCGAGCTGATTGGGTGGATTTGAAGTTTTGAGTTCAAGGAAGAAAAAATTTGAATGAAGGAGAATACTGCCACTCAAGGAAGATTTCACCTTTGCCATTGCCATTTGTAGACCACTATCGTCAGTTTCTACTCTATCTATTGCATTATTAAAAATATAAAACAAAGTCTATGCTATACTTCCATGCTTTCGACTTGGTGATTTATGCTTTATTCAATCTTTTGATCATCTCGTACTCTTGTTCCAACCTTGAGAAATGCAAAAAATCTTTATTAATTGTCCACTTGATTCTTCGACAGTCTAGTATTTTGGTACAAGAGTGCTTGCAATACTCTTGAATTTGATCACTTGGCATACTACTTAGTATGTAGGCATCAGATGCCCATTGCACCTGCACGGAAAGACATAGCATAAACTCACCTTTTTTTTCTCAACAAGAATGTTAGAAAAAAAACATAGAAAGACTACAATACAAGAAACAAAAATAATAATAAATGTACTAAAATTATGACTGGGCTGTAGTTGAGCTGCCTACATATCCTATTTTGAGAATTGGGTCAAACATAAGATCATGTTCTTAACTAGGAATATTGATGCAAACATTTAAATAATAATTTGCGATATTGTCCTTCCATAACAGCTTGGGATACTGTTCTCCTGATGGACAAAATAATAACTTGGGATACTGTCTTCCTGATGGACAAATAAGGGAAATTGCCCTCCTTATGTATGATTCACTTGAAATAACTCTGAAATTTAAACATTTGAATGGAAATGATTTAATAACCTGGGATAGTATCCTTCCGATGGACAAACAAGGGATACTGTCCTCCCTATGGACAATTAAGGGATACTGTCCCCCCTATGGACAATTCACTGAAATAACTTTGAAATTTAAACGTTCAAATTGAAATATTAGAATTGAAATGACTTTAAATTTAAACATTCAAATGGACTTGAGTTTTAAGCATTCAAATTGAAAGATTGGAATCCAAAATGACATTGAAATTTAAAAATCAAAAATGACAAACTAGAATTGATTTGAACAATTTCAAAACTCGATTTAGCCATGGTAAATTGGGCACTTCCCTCCATAGAATTAGAGATTGAATACCACCTTAGTTAAACTATCGGGTGTATTGACATGGTAGAACTGGGCATTTCCCTTAGTATAATCTGGGATTGAAATGTCACCTCAGTAGAATCGGGTGATAGCTACTGTAGAATCATGTTTTCCTCTGTATTATCGGGAATTGAAATGTAACCTCAGTAGAATCAGGTGATAGCCATACTAGATTGGGCTTTCCCTTGGTAAAATCGGGAATTAAAATGTCACCTCAGTAGAATCGGGTGTATTGCCATAGTAAAATCGGGTATAGAATTTTCAACCACGATAAAATTGAGGAGATTGCCTCGATATAATCGGGTATAGAAATTCTCAACTATGGTAAATTCGGAGAGATTGCCACTGTGTAATTGGGCATAAAGATTCTTAACCACAATAAAGTCGGGGAAATTGACATGGTATAATTGGGCATAAAGATCCTCACCTTGGTAAAATCAAGGAAAGTGTCATAGTAAAATAAACATAAAATTATCAACCACGGTAAAATCATAGATTGCCACGATGGCTAATCGCACATAAAGTTCCCAGACACAACAAAATGAGGAGATCGCCATGATAAAATTGGGCATTATTATTCTCCAACCTTGGTAGAGTTAGGGAGATTGCCATGGTAAAATTGGGCATAGAATTCTCAACCACAGCAAAATTGGGAGATTGCCATGGTAGAATCAGGTATAGAAATTCTAAACCAAAGTAAAATCGAAAATATTGCCACAGTATAATCGGGCATAGAAGTACTAAATCATGACAAAGTCAGAGAGATTGCCACAGTAGAATCGGGCATGAAACTTCTCAACCATGATAGAATCTGGGAAATTGTCACGGCAGAGTCGGGCATAAAGGTATCAACTACCGTAAAATTAAGGAGATGGCCACAGTGAAATCAGGCATAAAACTCTCAACCACAGTAAAGTTGGAAAGATTGCCGCAGCATAATCGAGCATAAAAATTCTCAACTATGATAAATTCGGAGAGATTGTCACAATAGATTCGGGCATGAAACTTCTCAGATACCACAATAGAATCGAAATTGCCAAGGTAGAGTCGGGCGTAATGGTCTCAACCACTATACAATTGAGGAGATGGCCAAAGTAAAATTGGGCATAAAACTCTCAACCACAGTAAAATTGAGGAGATGGCCACGGTAAATTGGGGATAAAACTCTCAATCATGGTAAAATCGAGAAGATGACCAAGGTAGAATTGGGCATGAAATGCTCAACCACCGTAAAATCGGGGATATTGGCACGGTAAAATCGAGGAGATCGTCATGGTAAAATTAGATAGTGAAATTCTTCACCATGGTAAAGTTGGGGAGATTTCCATGATATAATAGAGCACAGAAATTCTCAATCACGGGATAATGCCACAGTAGAATCAGGCATTTTAATTTTTGCCTCGGTAAAGTCAGATGGTTCCCACGATAAAGTTGGGAAAATCAGATACACCAGAGATAAAATAGCATAACTTTTCGAAATCAAAAGCTTGAAAATGCGAGAAATTCTTTTGAAAATTCCTTGACATTTTAGAGAAGTTTGAAATTTTGGAAATATAACTAGAATGTTGGCATAGAAGGCTCCTTGCTTAGTCCAAGATGGATTTTTTGACCCGTAATCGCAACAATTGCAAGAGCGGAACTCTACCAACTAATTAGTTAGTGATCCCGACTTAGTGAGTCCCTTCTTTTGTGATGAACTGTTGGCACCCGTCCTACATATGACCCCGTAATTTCAGGAGAAGGGGTGCTCTCCTATCTTTTGATTAGGAAAGCTATTCATGGATATTCCATAAATATTCCATTCCAAAAATGGAAAGTTCAACACAATTGAGGTTCTACAACGTGGAAATGCTCTTTAATGGAACTTTACCTTTAGTTGGTGTGACCAAGAAACCACCGGATTCGCTTAACCCTAAAACCCTAAACCCTAAAAGATGTTTTTCTGATGGTATGCCTCTAGAAATTTCTGGTACTTTCAATTTCACTGATTTTGAAAATTCAACTGAGCTTTGAAAGTGAAGAACCATCAATTGAAACCTTGACACTTGAGAATCAAACTCGCGAGCTAAAATAAAAGCCAATATACTGCTTACCACAACAAAGGAAGTGAATATCTGACACCAAACACCTTGAAGAAACTTGGAATCTTGAATTGCTTTCTAGACTTGAAATGAGGTTTTGCTCGTTGTTCGAAGGAGTGTACCTGTACAAGATTGGGGGAATGCACAAAATGTCTTTCTTTTCAAAACAATGATATGAGAATGATGAGAGACCAAAATATTCAGTTCATAAAGAGTTAGAGGGTGCATTACGCGATTTTCAAATATAACCAACAAATTCATCTTCACATCTTAAAATAATTTGTTGAGCATCACCAAACTGTTGAGCCTTATCAAATTTGACCCATTTTCTATTAAAACTCTATTTCAAAAAAATTGCCCCAATTTTTATATTTTGCTTCAAAATTTTCCCACTGAAATCTTCTGGCTGAAAATTCAACAATATGGATATAGATTCTATTATTCGCTTCAGATAAAAATTGCCCCAGTATCGACATTCATGAACTACAAAGATGATTCTCAACTCAGTATTACCAAAAAGATACTCCATGTGTATGTGGAGGAAAATATACAGAGTAAACATGCACCAAGTAACATAAACACACAAGAGATTCATTTTGAGTGATTTTGATTTTTTTTTTTTAAATAAAGAGGAAAAATACACTATACATGAAAACATTGACAAATAACAGACAATCTTATTATAGGAATCACATCATGAGCCTTGTAGAACAAGATGAACTATTCTAGTTTACTCCCTTACCAAGGTCAATATTTGGAAAATGAATGCCCTTTCTTGTCAATTAACCTTTATAAACCAATGAGGTGGACTTAATGATGGTTGTAACATGGCTGAGAAAATGTCAATTTGACATTTTAAATTTTAGGATTATGTTAGAGATTGTATAGACCTTTTGACCAATCTGATTTACTACAAGAAAATAGTCATCATATGAACCTTATTGGCTTGTAATGTGGTTATCCTAGAAGAGATAACTAAAATTGCACATCATGGGACATGTACTTGTGATCACTAGAAATAGATAGACCCAAAAAGGATAGGTTCTTACTCTTGATTGTCATGAAAAAAAAGTCAATAGTGGACTTTATAGGCTTGTAGTATGGCTGGAAAGAGATAGTCAAACAAAAGTCTATCAAGGAATTGTGCACCTTTCATTGCTTATTGATTCCAAAAATTTGCCCCAATTTAGGCTTCAAAACTAATAATGAGCATCCAAACATTTTTGCATCGCCCACATTTTGATATTGCACTTGCCAATAGACTTTCCCATTAGATTCAAACAATGAGCGCTAATACTTGAATTACAACCTTGCTTTTCACATTATTTGTGCATTTGACACACTGAGCAACTTGATTTCAAAATCCACTTTCGCATTATTGGTGCATTTGGGCTCACTGCGCCACTTGATTTGTTACTTTGATTTCTTTTTCTCTCTCTCTCTTTTTTTTTTCTTTCCTTTTTTTAAAGCTACATTGATTTCACCTATTGTGATCTTTTATACAAGAAATGTAGCTTTCATGTCAATACTTTCCTCAAATTTTCCCTCAATGTAGGGTGCGATCAATAGGTGCATATGAAACAAAATATTCAGATACAGAGGCTCAAAGGGGATGCAAGAGGTGAATAGTGTATAGGTAATAGAAACGAAAACCAAAACATCATTCTAGACTCTCATGACAACCAATGTAAGAAATATATAGTCAATACTAGATTTACTTGACTCTTGTCATATGAAATTACCCCTAGTGTATGGATGTAATCATCAAGGACTTTATTGAAATGAAATTAGAATATATGATGGCTCAAAGGAGACAACAAAGGATATACTATATTTAGATAGAGAAATGAATGCACAAAGCGTCATCCTGTATTCTCACAACAATCAAGGTAAAGAACACATCCTACTTTCAAATAGATGTGACACGAGTCATACTAGACAAATTGCACTTTCATGAAAATTTTCCCAGTGTAGGGCTCATATTTGGCAAGGTAACTTCATCAAAATGTATCTACCAATTCTGGATCTTTAGCAAGTTATCTAAGGGTAGACAGTGTTTAGATAATGGACTCTCTCTCATGAAAATGGCTAGGTCAAAAAATTTTCAAAGTAGTAAATTTAGATAGCCAAATATATATGGGCAAGAAGTGCATGTAGGACATGAACATGGGATTTTTAGTTCAATATTGTTCTTCAAGGCTCACTTAGAAATTCCCTCAAACCATGAACATTTATCTGCAAAATCATAGATGATATTCAAAGATAGGAATTTAAGATGTTAAACTAATGCACACATTATTAGCAAATTAAAATGAAAGATTGCATATAAGGGGAAAATCATTCCAAAGACTTCAAAAGAATGCAATAAGGGGAAAATCATTCTAAAGACTTCAAAAGAAACACAGTCAAAATCCTTAACGACAAAAAAAAAAAGAGCAGTCAAATGACCAAAATAAAAAACTCATGGGGCATTCTTTTTAGTAACGTATAGGCCCTTCACTGTAGTTGTTCAGTGTATAACTAGGTGGATCAAAGAAATAGCTGCAATGTGCAATGGCTGAGGAATAGAAATACTTTTCTCGATCATTCTAGTCAATTGATACCTAACAAAGACTTGCTTGTTGTAACCTTCCCAGGGTGCATATTCAAAGATGTTCTTGATGTTGGGGATCCTTGGGATTTCACAATAATAGGTATCGATTGTCCACTTGTAGTGCTCACAAAAGTTAATTCACCTCCCACTATCAAATCATGCACCTTGTTTTTCAATGCCCAACATTCTTCTATTGAGTGACCTTCTGCAAATCAATGATAAGCATAATATATATCTGGTTTGTATTTTCCTTGTGCAACCATCTCTAATATCCCAGACTTACATACCAAATTTGTAATTATTGGAGATAGCATGCCTATTCATTGGAGATGTTGAAACAACTCTATTGGCATCAGTGGTAGGGGAGTGAGGATTCTATGCTTCTTTTTAGTGTTTACCAGTAACATTCGTGGCAACACATTGTGATTAAACAAGAGTTGGGACTTTTTTAGAAGTATAGGGACCAAATAAACCCATGTTTGACTGCTTCCGGCATGTCAATTCATCCATTTTCTCCTCTAATGCCTAAATTCTATAGTAAAGGATTTCATTAACCAATTGCATGTTCTCCAATTTTCCTTCCAACCTCAGGAATTCCTCTTTGGTAACCACTTTTGGGATTGATTTAGACTCATCACTAGTACCAACTTTTCCTTTCATAATGTATTTGGTTGAATTTCTCAATAATCTCACTCTTGGGTATGATTAACTCTGAAGGATTTTTGAAACTTTCCTCGACTGAGATCACACTAATACTTGGATCATAGGCTTTCTCCACATCCATCAATATTATGAATTCACCTCTATCAATTAAATCTTAAACTTCATGATGAAGTGCATGGCAGTTATCAGTTGCATGTCCAGGGATATTTGAATGGAAAGAACATGTTTGGTCAGCATTATATCTCTTTTAAAGGGTCCTTTCTACGCAAGGTGGAAGTGGTTCAAGTTTTTCTACTGCATGCAGATCTATTAATATCCAAGACAAAGGCTTTGGTGGTGGTTTAAAGACACGATTTTTTTTGCCTTTTTGAGTGAAGGTTCTGGTCTTAGGAAGTAGTCTGCATAGGAAGAAGTGAATGAAACCTGTGAGGTCGAGATGACTTTTCTCTTTTGAACCTTCCTTACTCAATCACCTACTGCTCCTATCTTTCTTTTTCTTACCTTTTGTTTCCCCTTTTGATAACATTTTCAGTCGATAGATGTCTATGAGATTCTCGAATCTGATGCCTTGTTGTTCCACTACATCAGAGAAACGATGATTAACAAGACCTAACAGTTTCTCATGAAATGGTTCTTTTAGTGTGCAAATGAAACCTTTAACCATTTCATATTTATTAACCAGTGGTTCAACTTTTATCGCCACCTCTTTCTAACAGTGAGCATATTTCACAAAGCTTTCACATTATGTTGCTTCATTTTCATACCCATTAAATCTATCTAGTCCAGAATGCTTTCGCTGCCAAGTTGAAATCTATCCAAAAGTGCTCTAATAAAACTATTACAACTTTGTAACTCTGATCTGTTCAAACGTATAAACCACTGAAGTGCATCAACATGAAAATTCCTCTAAAAAAAACACATTCTCAACTACTCATCCTTTCCATATGCATCCCATTCATTGCAAAAAATCTTAGCATGTGCACAGGGTCTCCATTTTCTCCATATTTAGTGAAATTTGAAATTTTAGAATTCTGAGAAAGCTTCACATCCGGGAACAAACACAAACTTTGAAAATCCATTCACCTGTTGTGGAATCCTTGGCAAAATGATGAGTAGCAGTGGGGTTTTGGGAAGGAGGAGAATCTGGGAGATAAGGACAAATGGTTCTTCAGAAGGCTATGGAACAACTTTAGGCCAATTATGGGAAAATGGTTGATGCTTCAATGTCGAACCAATGAATCTCATATCTGAAGTATTACCACTCATCATTTCTACACCCCAAATACAATTCCCAGACCCTTGTACTGAATCTGTCACCATAGGAGCAGACTGATTCTGGTTTGCTATGGAATGAATTGTGGAGGTTTTGCCAAAAATTGAGCAACACCTGCTTTTCAAATTTTTAAAACCTTTAAGAAAAGTAAAAAAGGAGCCATGAACAGATATACCAAATAAGACAAGTGTTTCACAAATATTTAACAAAGCATCATTATATGGATACAATCAAGTGGGAAGCAAAAATAAAGAGAAAGAAAGAAAAAGGAAAAAACAAAGAGTTAGTAATTAGAAACACAACACGGTATGCATGCCCTGTGGAATAACCCTTCTTGTGCCAAGGGTTAGTCTAGTATGGAAATACAATCCTCTACATAGGTACTATACAATACTTGGGGGCCCTACCCATCTGGTTGTCAGTGTTTGATGCTGAAATTCTTGATCCATCGTCTCGATCTAAGAATGAGTATGATAGCTTCATCTCCATGAGCCTTACCTTTTGGAAAATAGGAGACACGCCAAATAGATCGACCAATTTGTATGACTTATGAAGACATACCCAAGAGAAATGAATGGATCGAATATATATACACCTTAAAGAAGGGCTTGTGATTGAATAGGACAAGCAAATTCTGTGACATAGCAAAAGAGTCAAAGACACGTCATATTTGCTTGTATGAAGATAATCAGTATCTTTGTTATTGGGTAATAGAGTTTTGAGAGAAACATGTTCAGATAGATTGGGTACTTTGAATTGTTTAGACACGTCATATTTTCTAGAACTGTTGACCTATAAGATTTCACTGAGAAAATGTGACTCCACATCACGGTGAGCGAGAACGATAAATAGGCAATGCACCATCCTTGCTGCTATGTACATTTTCCATAGACCAGCTACACCGAATCCAACCATTTTCCTTTAAAACCCACACCATCAAGCATAACATCTATCCTCATTATTTTCCCTTTCCCATACATTTCTCTTCTTACTCCAATCACTCTAGTTTACACAACTCCCAACACCACAAGGCTCTCTCTCATGCCAAATCTTCCAACTCCCTTCCCTTCATATACTACTACTACTACTTCCACACATAACACAAACATTCACACACAATCATAACACCCCCACCCACAATCATTTCGTCTGAAAACTCTCTCATTTTCATTCTTTTTTCCTTCTTCCATTTTTTGTTTTTATCTATTCTAGCACACAACACACACACGACACTCCTATACACCACATGCACAAACACTTGACACTTACACACTACACACATAAACACACATCACGCATTCACAATCACACACGAATATAAATTTCACACACAAGCACACGCGCACAACACACACAAAATTGTGAAAAATTGTTGGGGAATGAGAGATTTGAGGCTACATTGAAGATTTGTCACCACCTTGTGCTTCATTTTTTTACAAAGCAAGTGTGATTTTCATTGTTATATTATTTCATTTCGAATTAATATGTTTATTTTATGAAATTTTGAATCTTGATTTTGATTAGTGCAAGTGTTGTTATTTAGGTTAAATCTATAGTTTATTTATGATAATGTGTTGTGATAAATGTTTTGTGTTTGATTTACGTTGCTTTGGTTGAAATTTTGGATGCGTGAAAAAGAAAGGTCCAACTGTCCGAGCATTTTTTACCACTTTTCGGTCACTTTTGGTCAAATCCGAGACTGAAATTGCAATCAACATGAAAAATCGAATTGGGGTACGAATTTCACTCTAATCCCACATCAAAAAAAAAATTTCTGGTGGCTGCCAACTATGGTACCACCATCAAACTGCCACCAGAAGCTTTTGAGTAGCCATGGAGGACTACTCATTGATTGGGGGGTAGGGTTTTAGAAATAAAAAATGGGTTTTGGTTTTGGGTTATAATATTTAATTGGGTTTTAATTTGTGTGGGCTTATTATGTTTAGGATGTTTTGTCTGGGTTTGGGTTTGGGTTTGGGTTTAGGTTGAATTAGTTAGTATATAAAACTTTGGGCCATTTTCCATGTTGAACCCTTTATTTCTCGGTTGGGCTTGTAAGATTTTACATTAGTGGGCTAGTTTATTTTATTTTGGGACCTTAATAGTTATTTTATATGTTGGATTTATTTTGTTTGGACTAGTTCAATAGAAAATACACATCTTTTTTGGTTAATTTTTTAGAATTATTTCAAGCCCATTGTTTCTGGCTTTTCTAAAATTGTATTTTAGCCCCTGAAGTTGTCTAAAATTGTATTTTAGCCCCTAAATTTGTCTAAAATTATATTTTAGTCCCTAAAACTTTTTGTAATTACATTTTAGTCCCTAAATTTTTTTATATTTTTATTTGTCCCTAAAACTTTTCAAAATTGTACTTTAGCCCCTAAAAATTTGTGTAATTACACTAAAAGTCTGCTAAACCTAAAAAATTGCATTTTGACAACAAAAACTTTCTACAATTATAATTGGGTCCCTTAAGTTTGTAAGTTGCATTTGTTGACCATTATACTTTCTTTGAAATTGTATTTTTGACCCCCAAAACCATGGTTTGTAGGCTTTGCAATTAAGTCCCTTAAAGTTTGGATTGGTCTTAATTGAATTTCTTTTTTGTATTAATTGTAATCGTGGAATTATAATTTTGTTGTTTCTATATTTTTGCCTTTTAATTATTTAGAAATTTTGCAATTTGGTCTCTAAAGTTTAGATTTTGTTTCAATTAAGTCCCTTTCGTTTCAATCATTTTGTCTCTTTCTTGATATTTTTGGCCTAATTTTCAGTTGTTTATGTGGTTTTTGTTATCCTTGTTCTTGTTGAAGTTATGATTATCTATTTTTAGTCTTCTTAGCATTGTTAGCGATAGGATAGAAGGGAGGGGATACTTTTAACCCGTTTCCTCATTTTTTAGTTATTATTAGAACCACAAACTCTTTTGTGCTCCAAGAGGTTCGTTTCTTAACTTTTTTAGGTACAATATGTGTTTTTAATTGCTAATTGTTTATTTTTTATATAAGTTTGGTCATTTACCGCTTTCTTAGAATATTTACATAGGGTAATTTCCCTATGTAAATAGATGCCTTGTATATGTATGTATAGGCGTTGACCCTAGAAATGGGGCAACTTTTGTAAAAAAGGCTTAAGCCTATTGTATTAGATAGGTATATGCTATGTATTAACCACTTTTGTTAGGATTTGCATGCTAGAATATGATATTTTATGTCCTTATGTGTTTTATGTGCTTTTATGTTTCTTATGTTATTCTAGTATGTTTACTTTTGTAAATATCTTCTACTCACGCTAGTATACAAAATTTCCCCTCCTGTGTTAGTCCAACACTAGCACATCGAGCTCCCTTTCTCCTGCATTTTCTATGCATATTTTTACCTTTGATTGTTTTCATTTCATTCTATCTAAACTTAATATAAAATGGGTTAATTTTAAGGAAATATGATTTAAATCTCGTAGCCAAGAGACACCAGGGATGAAAGGATGCCTAGGTTGCCTTTAAGGTATTCTGGCGTTCCCTTTCCTCAATAGGACTCTTAAACATTTTCTTTTCTTTTCTTAGACTAGGGAGTCATCTAGTGTAGGATTTTCTTTAATTTATTTATTTTTACCTGTTTATTTATTTATTACATTTTAAATGTTGTAAACTCTTTTACTTTCCCTCAACACTTAGAAATTTTCCTTTTCCTTTAGGTTTGGGTTAATGTCCCGATGCATTTCACACACCGGGTGGTAACTCCATTATTTGTTTATTTATATATTTTTCAAAACCCTAAAGTAGATCAGTCGCTTTTAAAAGTCCCATTCTAGAATCTATTTTTATACTATTATATTTATTCTTTATACTTATTATTTTATTTTTCCCAATGATAAATGGGGCATGATAGCTTGGCAACTCCACTGGGGACACTAGAGAGTCCGAACACTTGATTTAATCACGCTTTCTAAATTTCACCCTTATTTACATTTTGTTTGGATGTTTACGTGTTATTTGCTCCAATATGTATATTTTACTTTAATTTTTGACATGTTTTATTTACTTATAGTTACGGGCCTGTCAATGGGTCAGGTCTAGACCCGAACCGGACCCGAGTCGATCCGGACCCGTTTATTCGAATCTGGATCTATGATAAATTTTGATTACTCGGATCCGATCCGGACCCGCTGCCTATTATAATAAAAGGGTCAAATCTGAATCTTGGTGTTTCGACCCGATAAAGACCCGGATCTGATTAAAATTTTTAATAAATAAAAAAATATTGTATATTATTACTATTTTATATGTATATATACATATATATTGTGTAAATTGCCCATGTAATTTATATTTAATGTAGAATACATGCATAAATATTAATTATGAAATAAATACTTTTTTATAATTTAAAAAAAAAAGAAAATTCAATAAGTTATAATAGTTCTATATACAATTATAAAAAGAATATTAAGACCCGGATCCGGACCGGATCTGGGTATGTATCTACTTTCGTAGACCCGTCGAAGATTCAGATATGGATCTGAATCTGGTTATATTAATCGAATTTGGATCTGGATATGCTAGATCCGATCAAATTTGACCCATTTACCTCTAAACCTATTATGGGGTTAAAGGGATAGAGGATAAATAACCTGTAGATAAAACCTCCTACGTGCCATAAAAGTAATTAAATCCCTCTACCTCCAGGGAGCACATAATGCATAACTCCTTTGCATAACCCATTGGACATCATCCCACTTTCGTTTAGGATTTGGACCTTACGTAGGCATGCAGGCACAGGTTGCGACGCTCCTGTACAGTATCAAACGGTTCCAACTCGAACCTAGGACCTTGGAATTGACAAAAATGCTATTTTTTGGGTCTCTCAGTCTGAAGGTTCGGGAATCATAAACCCTTGTGGAGTCTAGATTGTATTAGTGAACCTAAACTCAAGCAACATGTAGATTACCTATAGGATAGAGCCTCTTGGATCCCTAATAGGACACTAGGCACGAGATGAGGGATAATCCTTGTGTATGCTTTTACTTTAATGGTATTCTAATTTTCTATTATTACTCTCTTTATTTATCGCTTTTTACATCTCATAAGCCCTAGAAGGGTAAGATTCTTTGGCAAAATTCTCTTTTTGGGGATCACTATCAAATTTCAGCATATTGCACGTCTCGGTATTTGTTATTTGTGAATTGCATTTTTTTTTGTCTCAAAGTCCAAATGACACCAACGGCAGAGTCAATATGAGTTCAACATATAACCCCTTAGGATTCCTTTTGTCATCCATTGTACCCTTAGATTGAATTGTACAAATGTGAGTCTATTTTTTAAAAGTATTGCACATTTCTAGTATTGTATAGTTACTATTTAAAAAAAGTGTTTATCCTTAAATCTTGTTTGTGACCCATAGGACTCTTTCTTTATAAATTCATGTTTGTATGTGAAGTCATATTTCATTTTAGTGATGTTTTTATTTTTACATTTTTACTCACTTTAATAACTGGCATCATGCATAAGCCATAAAGGGAATACCATTTCGGATATCCCATAGTAGGAATAAGCCATCCCTTTTGTCTTGGGTACATATCCTAGTAAGACATGCACATTTATAAATCGTTGATATCCTCCAAAAGGAAAGTGTACAAGTTAAGGAAATCTTGGATCTACTTCAAAACCAAGAGGCATGAGGGCACAAATCAAGTACTAATTTAATTTACTAAGAATACGGGGATTGATAATCATCATTTGACCATCTTAACACAGTTGGTAAAATCCCACAAGTATGTGGACACTAAGTTCAAGATTTAAATCAAATAAGTGTGTACTCCTTCCAGAAAAAATAACCAAGCCCAAATTTTGATTGCAAGTTACTCATAGGCTGAGTAAATTGCAAAATAGTTTGGGGTGAAGGTCAAATCAGAAGACCTTACCATTCTTTGGAAGACTATCCAAACTACTCGATCCATTTGAAAAAAGTTCTCATAGACTCCATTCCTAATGGATGAGACATTGGTCAACAAAATATAGAATACGTGATGTGTCTCAAATCGTTTAAGCAAATTCTCTATTCTTGTTCATGAGCCATTCGAAATACCCAATCTATTTGGACATAGTTTTCGGGACAGGACCCATTACCCAAGAGCAAATGTACTGATTATCTTCTTACAAGTAAATTTGATATGTCTTTGAATCTTTTGTTATCCTATTTTTCATGACTCACCAAATGTGTCCATCCCATCACAACCTTTTCTTTGAGGTATATATATTTTCGATCCATTTATTTCTCTTGTGTGCCTCTTTATAAGTCACATAAATTGATCAATCTATTTGAATTTCTCCTATTTTCCAAGAGTGTCTCCAAAAAAATGAAGTTACCACACTCCTTATTAGATGGAGACGATGGACCAAGAATTGACTAGCGGGTAGGTTAGGTCCATTAGGTGTTCTATAGTACTTACCCTGGAGGATTACATATCCATGCTAGGCCGACCCTTGGCATAATATGGGCTCCCCAGTAGGGCATGCATACCGTGTTGTGTTTACCACTACTAAATCTTTGTTTTTTCTTCCTTTTCTTTCTTTTTCTTGCTTCCCCCCTTGTTGCATCCATATAATGATATTTTGTTTACTAGGCAAAATACTTGTAAAATACTTGTCTTGTTTGGTATATCTGTTCATGGTTCCTTTTATTTTTTCTTAAATGTTTTGAAATTTTGAAAAGGGTGTGTTGCTCGACTTTTGACAAAATCTCCACGATTCATTGCAAACCAGAATTAATTAGTTCCTATGGTGATAGATTTAGTACAAGGGTATGGGAATCGTATTTGGGGCATAGAAGTAATGGGTAATACTTCAAATGTGAGATTCATTGGTTCGACATTGAGCCATCAGCTTGTTTCTCATAATTGGCCTAAAGTTGTTCTACAACCTTCTAAAGAACCAGTTGTCCTTTACCTCCTAGATTCTCTCCCTTCCCAAAACCTCACCACTAATTCTTATATTGTTAAGGACTCCTTCACAGGTGATATGGGCTTTGAAAGTTTGTGTTTGTTCCCAGATATGAAGGTTCCTCAAAATTTTGAAATTCTGAATTTCACTAAATATGGAGAAAATAGAAACCCTTGTGTACATGTTAAGAAGTTTTCTACTATGAATTGGGTGTAGATGGGAAGGATGAGCATTTGAGAATATGTCTTTTTAGTGGAGTTTACATGATGATGCACTTCAGTGGTTTATATGTTTGAACAGATCGAGTTACAAAGTTGATATGGTTTAATTAGAGCATTTTTGGACAAATTTCAACTTGGTAGCGAAAGCATTCCGGATAAGATAGATGTGATGGATCTGAAGTGGAGGCAACATGAAGGCTTTAGGAAATATGCTCTCCGTTGGAGGAATGCGGCGGTAAAAGTTGAACCACCAATAACTGAACGAGAAATAGTTAAAGGTTTCATTCGCACACTAGAAGAACCATTTCATGAGAAGCTATTAGGTCTTGTTAATCATCGTTTCTCTAAAGTAGTAGAACAAGGTGAAATGATTGAACAAGGCATCAAATCTAGGAAGTTGGCCAATACTTTTGTACCAAAAGTGTTGTCAAAGGAGAAGCACAAGGTAAGGAAAAGGAGTACATGGGTAGTAAACAGTGATTGAGTGTGAAAGGTTTAAAAGAGGAAAGTCATCTCGATCTCATAGGTTTTATTCACTTCCATCTATTCGGCTTACTTCCCAAAGCTAGAGCTTTCATTCAAAAAGACCTAGAAAGCATTTCTTTACTCCACTACCAAAGCCTTTGTCTCAGATATTCATAGATTGTGTGCAACAGGAAAACTTGAACAACTTTCACCTGGTGTAAAAAGAGTCCCTTCAAAGAGACATAATGATGACCAAACATGTGCCTTCCATTCTAATATCCCAGGACATGAAACTACTAAATTTTAGAATTGGTAAAAACAATTTGATAAATCACAGTGGGGCAATTTTTTAGGAGGGTAAAATCTATTAGGCTTACTCATGTTACATCTATTTGAAAGTGGAATGTGTTCTTTGTCTCGATTGTCATGGGAATCTAGGATGATGCTTTGAGCATTCGTTTCTCTATCTAAACACAATATATCATTTGTTTTCTCCTTTGAGCCTTTAGATTAAAGCATGATAATTTCGCTTCTATAAAGTCCTTAATGATCACACATCTATATTAGGGGAGTTGCAGATGACGAAGTCAAAAAAGTTCCGTCTTGGTTATACATTTCTTATATTGGTTTCTGTGAAAGTTTGATGTTTTGGTCTTTGTTTCTGCTACCTACACACTGTTCATCCCTTGCATCCCCTTTGAGCCTCCAAAGCTGAATTTTTCGTTTCATATGCACCTATTGATCACATCCCTAAACTGGGGAGGAAAGAATTTAAAGATTATATTTAGATAAAGTGAAATTTCTAGTATAAAATCTCACAAAGAGTGTGTTGGACCCCAATTATGATAATCATGTTTTGATGGTGACCAAATCATACTAACAACTTGTAAACAAGTGTACAGAAGAACAATGAGATTCGGATGATGAAGACCATCCGAAAGAAAGGAGCTCGGAGGCAAGTGGCTGTCGATACATGTCCAGAGGGCATTGAAAGTGATAAACTTATCGGACACAAATGACTGTTCCGAAAGACAGAGTTTCGGACGATGGTAATTGTCTGACACAAAGAACCTGAAGCAGTCTCGGATAAAGAATAGCGTCTGATTATATTTTTAGAAGACATTGCATCGACCGGACGTAGGTTCGGACGCATCCTCGAATGTCCGAACGAATACCCTCAGAGAACGGATGCAGCGTCGGACGCAGAGTTTAGCAGCACTCGTCCGAAAGGTCCAACGGCTAGTTCGTTCGAATGCACACCTACTGCATAGTTGTCCAAAAGATCTAACGGCTAGTTTTCCAATAAACAGAAAATAGCCGTTAGAGAATTATTGAAGGCAATTTTTGGGCATCTATAAATACCCCCAAGTCTGTAAATGTAATATAGAGAGAAGAACTACTGCATTCAATACAAACACTTGTAAGAGCTGTTTGGGAAGAAATAGGCTAAAATATTGTGGGTTGTATTGGTTTGAGTAGTGTAGTTCTCTTGGCTCAACTAAAGGGAATTAGTGTGAGCAAGAGTAGACTAGTGTAGTGATCTTCAAGTGTAGGAGTGGATGGATAACAAGTGTACAAAAGTGAGGTTGTATTGTAAAACCCTTTGGGGCTCAACTAGAGGGACTTATTTGGTGCAAGGGTGAGCCTACTTTGTATACAAGAAGGTTATTGCCTCACTTTCTTTGAAAAAGCACTACTAGTGGTTATACAAGGTTGAGAAGTTTGGGAGTTTGGTTTGATACTCTCTATCTCAATCATCTTTATATTCGTTCTTTGAGCTTCAATTATTGAATGTCTTTTGTATTCATTTGTGCTTAAGTGTTTATTTGTTGCATAAAGTTTGCATTTCTCACTAAGCACATTAAAAGGATTATTTTTAGAAACAACCTAATCCACCCCCCTCTTAGGTTGCTTTTTGGGCCAACAGAGTGAATTTTCAACAAAAAAAAAACAAAAATAAAACAAAAGAAGAAAATCAAAGTTAGAAATCAAGTGACTCGAGCTGCCAAATGCACCAATAATGAGAAAATCATTGTGGTAATGCAAGTGAAACCACCCATTTTTTAGATGTTAGATGGAAGTCTAAAAGAAAAGGTGCAATGTCAAAATGTGAGGAAGGCAAAAGATGGTTAGATGTTCATTTGTGTTTGAACAAATTTTGAAACCTAACACTAGGGCAAATTTTTTGATTCAGTAAGCAATCAAAGGTGCACATTTGTCTGATAGAATTTTTTTTTGACTTTCACTTTCTAGCCACATTACAAGCCTATAAACCCCTCTACCAAGTTTTGTTTTATGGCAATCAAAAGTATGAACCAATCTTTTTTGGGTCGATCTTTTTTCTAAGTGATCACAAAGACATGTCCCATGATGTATAGTTTTAGCTATCTCTTTCAAGCCATACTACAAACCAATATAGCTCATATGCTAACTACTTTCCCTTAGCTAATAGAGGTAGAGAACTACCTACTTTCATCAAGATGTGATGATGAGACGACTAGAATCAAATTGGTCACAAGGTTGATATAATCCCTAACATAGTCCCAAAAATCTACTACCTGTCTAGAATGTCAAACTAACCTTTTCCTAGCCGCATTACAACCCTTGTTAAGTCCACCTCATAGGTCTAAAAAGGTTATCTGACAAGAAAAAGGCATTCATTTTTCCAAACGCTAACCTTGGTAAGGGAGTGAATTACCACAATTCGTCTTGTTGTAAAAGCCTCACGATGTGATTCATGTGATAAAAGTGGTTTATTAATGTTTTCATGTAAAGTGCATAGTTTTTCTTATGAAAATCAATCAAAATGAATCATATCTTTGTTTATATTGCTTGGTGTATGTACTTTTGTATGTGTTTTTCTTCACATACTCATGAAGCATCTTTTTGGGGGTAGTATCAAGTTAAGGGGCCATATTTGGAGTTCATGAATGCCAACAGATGGGGCAAAGAGACAGATGCAAATGGCAAGGTGGATCCATATTTTTGAGGTACTCAATCAAAAGAGTTTAACGAGAAGAAATTTGAAGTAAGATTTGAAAATTAGGGCAATTTTTTGAATTTGAGTATGGCTAAGATTTAAAGAGAAACAGGGGTGGTGAATCTCAACATTAGTTGATTCTCAACAAAATCATATTAAGATATACCAATAATTCTATGGAGGATAATTGAAAATCAAGTAGTTCATCCTCCAGCTCTTTTCCACAAACTGGACATCTTGGTCTCGCCACATAGTCTTAATATTGTTTTGAAAAGAAAAAAAAAATTTGCATTTCCCCAACTTGTACTGGTATGATTCACTGAAGAATGAGTAAAGTGTCATATCAAGTCAAGTAAAAAGATTCCGAATTTCTTCAGGATGCTTGGTGTCAGATGTTCACTTCATTTTGTGGTCTCTAAAACTTAATTCTCGGATAATGAATGGATTAGCCCAATGCAAGTGGTCACTAAAAGGATGAGAATAACAGTGGTGAAAAATCAAGAGAATGAGATGGTGCCCACCAGTATTCAAAATGGGTGGAGAGTCTGTATAGGTTATAGAAAACTTAATTCTCTTACTCACAAAGATCACTTTTAGGTGAACTTTACCTTTTATTGATCAAATACTTGAAAGGTTAGCTAGTCGTGCTTATTATTGTTTTCTTGATGGCTATTTAGGTTATTTTCAGATCGCTATTGCTACCAAAGATCAAGAGAATACCATATTCACGCCTCTGTTTGGAACGTTTGCTTACCGTTATATGCCATTAGGGTTATGTAACGCCCCTACCACATTCCAAAGATGTATGGTTAGAATATTTTTTGATTTGTATAACATATTACCAATAAAGTGGTAAGCACTTTATTGGTTATATTTCAGCTTGAGAGTTGATTCTCAAGTTTCAAGGTTTTAATTATTTCATTTTTAAAGCTCAGTCAAAAATTCAAAATTAGTTTTTAGGTCTATTTCCATAACTATAAACTTCTCTAAAATGTCAAATTTCCAAAAAATGTACAGTTGTGTTTTCAAGATTTTGATTTCAAAAAATTACTTCCTTTTACCTCCAAAAAATCATATTCCCTGACTTTACCATGGGAATTGCCCAACTATCTACCGAGGCAAAAGTCATATTTCCCTGACTCTACTGTGGGAATTGCCCGATTTTACTTCAACGATAATCGAATTTCCCGTACTTTACTATGGGATCTGCCCGACTTTACTATGGTAAGACTCAAATTTTCCTGACTTTACCAAGAGAACTACCTGACTGTACCGAGGCAAACATCATATCCCCGACTTTATCATGGTTGAGAATTTGTATTCCTGATTTTACCGTGACAATCTCTTTGATTTTTCTGTGGTTAAGAATTTTAATGCCCAATTCTACAGTGGCAATGTCCCCGATTTTACTGTGGTTGAGATCTTTTATGCTCAATTTTATAGTGACAATCCCCTTGATTTTATTGTGGTTAAGATCTTTTATGCCTAATTATACCAAGGCAATCTCCTCGACTTTACTGTAATTGAGAATCTCAATGTCTGAGTCTACGGTGGCATTATGCCCAATTTTAGGGTGGTAATATCCCCGATATTATCATGGTTGAGAATTTTACTGTTTGATTTTACCGTGGCAGTCTCCCCGACTTTACCGTGGTTGAGAATCTTAATGTTTGATTCTACCATGGTATCACTCGATTCTACTGAGGTGACATTTCAATCCCTTATTATATTGAGGGAAAACCCAATTTTACTATGGTTATCTCCCAATTTTACCGAGGTGACATTTTTATCCCCGAATATACAAAAAGCCCGATTCTGTCGTGGCTATCACCCGATTCTATCATGGCTATCACCCGATTCTCTAGAGGTGATATTTCAATCCCTAATTATACCGAGGGAAGCCCGATCCTTCTATTGGTATCACCCGATTCTGTAGAGGTGGCATTTCAATCCCCGATTATGGAAAAGCTCGATGTGTATTGAGACTACATCTAGATTCTACTGAGAGACATTTCAATCCCCAATTATACCAAGAGAAATGTCCGATTCTACCGTGGCAATACACACGATTCTATCGAGGTGGTACTTCAATCTTGAATTTTACCGAGAGAGGTGCCCAACTATTCTGTGGCAAAGTTAGATTTCAAATTGTTTTAAATTCAAGGTCATTTCAATTTTAGCCATTTGTTTGAATATTTAAATCTCATAGTTCTCCCAAATTGTTACTTTGTCCATAGGGAGGACAATATCCCTTGTTTGTCCAACAGGATAACAGTATCTCACATTGTTAAATCATGTTTAAATTTCAGAGTTATCCCAAATTATTATTTCGTCCATAGGGAAGACAATATCCCTTGTTTGTCCATCGAGAGGACGGTATCCTAGGTTATTAAATTATTTCAATTTGATTGTTTAAATTTCAGAGTTATTTCAAGTGAATCATCCATAGGGAGGACAATATCCCTTATTCGTCCATTGGGAGGATAGTATCCCAAGTTTTTATTTTATCTATCGAGAGGATAATATCCCAAGTTGTTATTTTATCTAATGGGAGGACAATATCCCAAATTATTGTTTAAATATTTGTATTAGTATTCCTAGTTTAGGTCCTGAACTACGTTTGACTTTATACTCCCAACTCAATTAGAGTCTAGTCACTATTTTAGCACTGTCATTATATTTTAGTTCCTATTATGTCTTTTGGTGTCGTTGTCTACGTTTCTTGTATTTAAAAAATAATATATATATCAAAATTCATGTTGTTCATTCCAAGTTGTCTTTTGCATTGTTTCTTGTATTAATCTTTCTATATTTTTAAGTCTAAAATCCTTGTTTAAAAAAAAAACTTGGATGAGTTCGTGTTATGTCTTTCCATGCAGGTGTCATCTGATGTCTGCATTCTAAGGAGCAGGCTATAAGATCAAATTCGGAGGCATTGTAAGCACTCTTTGTGACAAAAGGTGGAATTTCAAAGAATCAAGTGAACATCTTTGCACCTCTCAAAAGAAGAAGCAAGAACCGAAATACTCATTAAAATTTATATTTTTTTTTGGATAAAATAATCATTTGAAATCATTTTTTGAAAGTCAGGGGTGAGATGATCTTTTGGATCTTGAGTATCAATCATATTACACCAAACACTATCTTCTCTGGTCTACATAAACAAACTATATTTAACCCAACACTCTTTCCACTCAAACACTCTTTCCCATACATTTATTGCTCATTCCAATTACTTTATACAACTCTTAACACCTCAAGACGCTCTATCAGGCCACATTCGAACACCCCCATTTTCCTTTTGGACTCTCAGCCAAACCAAACACTCCTTCCCTTTTGCTATTTATTTTTCTCCTCTTTACTCTTAATACCCCATTCTTCATAACCTTCTTCAAGTTCATCAACACCAAAGATAATCACACGCACAGAACACTCAACCCTCCTTTTGATTTTTCCTGCTACTACTACTAATTACTTTCTTTTATTATTACTACCCCACACGCACAACACACAATTCGCACAAGCGCACAACACAACACACGCACAATCATACACTCTACACATACACAACACATAAAAATTGGGAAAAATTGTTGTGGAATGGGGGATTCGAGCTTATATTGAAGATTTGCCACTACCTTGTGTGTCTTTATTTTTTTATGAGATAAGTGTGATTTTCATTATTGTAATATTTCGTTTAAAATTAATATTATGTGTATTTTATGAAATTTTGAATCTTGATTTTTATTAGTGCTAATGTTGTTATTTTGGTTAAATTTATAGTTTATCTATGATTTATGTGTTGTGATAAATGATTTGTGTTTAATTTACGTTGTTTTAGTTGAAATTTTGGGTGTGAAAAAGAGAGATCCGGCTGTCTCAGCATTTTTACCCCTTTCCGGTCACTTTTAATTTTGGGTTGTAATGTTTAATTAGGTTTTAATTTGTGTGGGCTCATTATATTTAGGATGTTAGGCTTGGGTTTGGGTTTAATTTAGTAGAATTAGTCAGTAAATTAAATAAGAGCTATTGTCCTTAGGCCGATTATTTCTCAATTGGGCTTGTAAGATTTTGCATTAGTGGACTAATTTGTTTTCTTTTGGACCATGATAGTTATTTTATATGTTGGGTGTATTTTGTTTGGACCAGTAATTCAATAAAAAAAAATAGTTTAGGCCATATTTCATTTTGTTTGTTAATTTTTAGAATTATTTCTGATCCATTATTGCTGACTTTTTTGAAATTATATTTTGGCCCTAAAAACTTTTTATAATTATATTTTAGTCCCTAAACTTTTCTATAATTGCATTTAGTCCCTAGACTTTTCATAATTGCATTTTAGTACCTAACTTTTCCATAATTTCATTTTAGTCCCAAACTTTGCTAAAATTACATTTTAGTCCCTAAATTTCTAAAATTGCATTTTAGTCAAATTAAATATTTTTTAATTGTATTTTAGTATTAAACCTTTTGAAATTGCAATTGGACCCCTAAAACTTTCTAGAATTGCAATTGAGTCCCTAAGTTTTATGAGCTGCATTTTTAGATCCCTAAATTTCTTAGAAAGTGCATTTTTACCCAAAAACTTTGTAGGTTTTTGTAATTAAGTCCCTACATGTTTCTATTGTTGCTAATTTGACTTCTTTTCTTTTATAACTTCGTTACTTTTTATTATAAGATTCGTTATTCTTTAGCATGTTGATATTTTAATTGCTTGAAAATGTTGTAATTATTCTTTATTGTTAAGATTTGATTTAATTTGTTTTGAGCTGTCCTTATTTTGCTTCTTTTTTGATAAATTAACATAGTTTTAGTTGTTTAAATTGTTTTGGCTATACTTATTTTTGCCTAAGTTATACCAGTATATAGTTAGGTTTTCTTGGCATAATCTGTATTGGGGTAAAAAGGAAAGGGTACTTTTAACTTGTTTGTTTATTTTTAGTTAGGATTATAACAAAAAACACTTTTGTGCTTCAAAATGTACGTTTCTAAACTCTCTTATTTTGCAATATGTATTTTTACTTGCTAATTGTTTATTTTGCTTTATGTTATTTTATTCATTTACCACTTTTTTAGAGTATTTATATAGGGTAATGCCTTATGTAGGTATGCATAAGCGTTGACCGTAAAGATGGGGTAACTTTTGTAAAAGAGCCTTAAGTATTCCATATTGTAATAGATATGGTATGTGCTATATGTTTACCACTTTTGTTATGATAAGCATGTTAGAATATTATGTTTTATGTGATTGTGTGCTTTATGTGCTTATATGTTTATTAGTTGTCTAGTACATGTATTTCTTGTAAATATTGTTGTTCACATTCATGTCCCTCTTGTATTAGTCCAACGCTAGCATAGTGAGTTCCCTGTTCCCCATGCTTTTTATGTGCACTTTTGCTGTTTAATTACTTTCATGTTTATTTTTATTTAAAATTAATATAAAATAGGGTTAATTTTAAGAAAAAATGAATTAAATCTTGCAATCAATTTTACCGAGGGTAAAAGGGTGCCTAGGTTACCCGTAGAGTAGTCTAGCCTTCCCTTTCCTCAATATGATTAGAGAACCCTTTTCTTTTATTTTTGTAGACTAGGATTATCTAGTTTAGGGTTTTCAACTTATTTTTACTTGTTTTTATTTATCATTTTACTTCATTTATTTTTTCCTTTTGAATTGTTTTAAAAATTTTTTCCTCAACCTTTAAGAATTTTCCTTTTCCCTTAGGTTTAAGTTAGTGTCTCGATGCACTTCACACATCGGGTGGCGACTCCATTATTGTTTATTTATTTATTTTTCATAAACTCTTTTCTAGATTATTTTTGGGTCTTCTTACTTTGATTTTAAAAGTCCTATTTTAGACCCTATTTTCGTAGTATTATTATACTTATTTATTAGTTATACTTATCATTTTATTTTTCCCACCGAAAAGTGGGATGCGATAGTTAATTGAATAAATCATCTTTTTCCTACTTTATTTACTATGTAGAATTTTTATTTTTATCTTGCCATATGTCAATCATTTAGACATTCTCACGAACCACCATTCTCCTATACTATATAGTATGAATACTATATAGTATAGATTATAAATCTAAATATTTTCAAATTAAAAAAAATATTTATTTTCTTAGCTAATGACAAATAACAGCATTTTAGACTTGTCATTTAATATTCATATAACTATAATAGATATATGTGCACAAAATGACAATTTTGAATAAATAAAAGTAGTTAAAGATAATATTAAAGTAAGTAATTTAAATTTACATAGTTAATTGAATAAATTATTATTTTTTATCTACTTTATTTACTATATAGAACTTTTATTTTTACTTTATCACATGTCAATTATTTAGACATCCTCACAAACTACCATTCTCTTATACTGTATAGTACAGATAGGTACTCTATAGTATAGATAGTAAGTTGTGCATTTTATAGGTGTATGCCTTAACTTTTGTTGGGGAGAGGGTTATGCCCACTTTTCTAAAATGGATGGTTTTTTCCCTTTTAATTTTGTATCACATTTTACTGATTATCACGTTTAATCTTGGAAGTAGTAACTTTCTTAGTATTTGATAACTCATTAATGAACACGACAATTGTCCTAATGTCTTTTGTTTTGGTTCCGCTGTTGGAGAAGATTTATGGTAGTTATTGAGTAATTAGAGCTATCCTGCCTAATGTTGCTCAATAACTAATGGGAAGGAACCATTTGTACAGGGTAGTCTACTTTATTACAAATTGGGAGGCCATGTTTTATCTAAATGAAAGACTTTTATTAATTTTTAAACAATTACTAGAATGTTAAGTAGTTGTTCAATGACCACAATAAATTTTATCTCCTGTTGTGCTACATAGTTTGCTCTTTTTTGCCCGTAAACTCATACTCTCATATACATGAATTGAAAATAAAAAATATTGTTTAGATCAGAAACCTAGAAGGTTGCATCTAAAAAGGATGCAAAAAGATTCCAAAATTTTGTAATGTACTAACCCAGAAGCCAAAAGGTAAGGTCAATGTTGCAATACTATTGGAGCTAATCTTGAAAAACTTGTTTTCTACCATTGATGATGTTCAGGTTGGCCGAAGGTTCTTCGATTTGGTATCGATACATACTAAGAGGTTAGATATATACCATGAGTTGTTAATTGTTCTGCAGTTTATTTTATTTTATTGGATTATTAATGACGAAACAAATTAGTATTAGTTTACGACCAAACCTGCAACATTTGACTTAATGAAATTTTTTTGCTACTTACTCTACAGTGTGAAATAAGTATTATAGACCGTTGGACGACTATAAAGTAATGGACTTTCCTACTTTTTAATCATTTCAATAACTGTTATACCTACTCTACATTTTGAAATAAGTAGCCAAGACTTGCGCTTGACTTAAATCTTCTTTGTTGCTTCACATTATTGAAATTGTTTATTGGACAACAAGTATTATATCTGCAGGTTTTGCGGCTTAACAACTCTTACAACTATTATTTATTACAATGTTTAAGTAAACGCTTACCACCTATTAATACAAAGATGCATTGGCCGGTATGGATTGTAATATTTGTAGTATTATTTTGGTATATTATTCGAGAAATTATTTGAGTGATAGAGTAAATAATAAAAAAAATGTGAATAATCTGAGTAAGTGTTTGGATTGTGAATAGTGTAAATACTTTTTTGTAACCTATAAGTGTTTGAATAGTATTTTTTACACTAAAAGATAAAAAACATACGTGAAAGTAGAATGAAATTACTAATATCAAAATATATAATTCCGTTCACTTTCTTTTTCACACCATCAAATCAAGTAATAAAAACCAAACACAAACGTAGTTACCTTCTCGTCGTTTAAATTTGAATCTTAAAAAACAAGATATACTCATATATGTATGCTAACATGTATTTATTTAATATAAAATAAAAAATATAATTTAAAAATTACTTAATATTTTGTACACTGAAAGACAAAATACATAGACAAAATTTGAACAAAAATATTAATATCAACATACGTAATCCTGTTCACTTTTTTTTATACCATCAAATCAAGTATTAAAAATCATATGCAAAGATAGTTACTTGTTCGTCATTTGAAATCCGAATCTTGAAAAACGAAATATGTCCATATGCTATGCTAAACATGTATTTATTTAATTCAAAATAAAAATACAATTTAAAATTTACATAAAAATGCAACTCCATAGTTCGGATTCTCCAACATGAGTTCGAAAGTCTGAACTTTATATACAATTTTAAACTCTATTTTTCCGCCTATATTTCGGACTCTCGAACCTAAGTTTAGAAGTTTGAACCATATATATTATTTTATACTTTATTTTTTCACCTATATTTTGGATTCTCGAACCTAAGTTCGAAAATCCGAACTTACATTTTTATTTTTTCTTTGCCCAAAAAAAATCCAGACCAATGAATAGTGATGGATAGTATAAAAAATATTTAATGCTAATATTGTGAATAGTATAAAATATGCGTATAGACGAATAGTAAAATAATTGATTGAATAGTAATAAATAGTGAAAGAAAAATTTGAACTGTGTAAATATTGAATAGTATTTTCAAAAAAAAAGTAAAAAAAATTTAATGTCTCTTAAATTGTTGCTGACCAAACAAATATTTCATAAAAGTATAAATAGTAAAGTAAAAAGTGGAAAAAAATTGTTAAAAAAAAACAATCCAAACAGGACATTTTTATCATCAGATTGCCTTTGGTCATGTATCATACTATTCCAGAAATTGTTGCTAAATTAGCTCCTTAGATTCTAAATGGACAAAATTGAAAGCAAGCAGCATATTATGAGTTTGTAGCTGAAATTATACTTTATGCATTACTAGGATAACTGCATTTATTGCTTTGTTAAAGTATGGCATGATTACAATAATAGTATTAAGTTCAGATAGTTATCAGCAAGACACCTGCTGCATGAATAGGAATGGACAAAAGAATCTATCCGCTTCTTTTTGCTGAACCGCTTCTCAAGCATTATGGACGATAAAAGTTCAAGTCCCTTCCACAGGGACATGCCTATATACAACAAGAACAGAGAAGAAGGTTGCATGTTCAATGAAGGGTTAAAGATGAAGATGCAAGTTCTGAAATCTTTTCTTCTTTTTTTTTTCAAAAAACCCAATGCTGATGTATTAGTGTTTAACTTTTGGCACAAAATTTATAATTTTCACCTTGCAGGATACACAAATAATACAAGCCACAATATTCAATGATACTACAAAGAAGTTCTATAATTCCCATTCATGAAGCAAACAAAATGACATTTGAGTTGGGCATGGTCACACAACCAACCACTCCTAGCTATAGTTATAGGTTATGAATATTTGTGATATTGAATGAAGTATTGCCAAAGGTTATTAATTGTGCTTGCACATAGACTACTTGATTATGTTTGACGTTTACTAGTGTTTTGCATTGGATTCAAGTTACCTTCTTCTCGGGTATCCTAATCCGAATTTATTAAATTATTTATTTAGATACTTTGTCTTAGATTTAATTTCTTTCATTTGTTAGTCTAAAAATTAATATGATAGAATTATATAAATTGCTACTGTAACATTTGCCACTGAAATAAAATAATAGAATATCCACTGAATTAAAATAATATAATATTTATTCTGTTAATCATGATTTTTAGTTGTATCATATTATTGAATAAGGTTAATAACACTTTGTCCGGTGAACTATTCTAGAAATATACACTTTGCCTTCCATTGACACTATTCATTTATTATCAATATTAAAATTATTAAGATAATCTAGTTAAATGATTAAAATACCCTTGTACTATATTTTGATTTTTTAGGTATTTAAATTTTCATAGTGATGTGATAATTATTTAAAAATAAGCAAAAATAAACTATATAATATTTCAATATAATCTATATCAATATATTTCTAGGTTAAATTTTTAAAATTTTTAGATTTCATTTTATAGTATTTCGAATTTGAATGATTAACTATAGTGATAAAATAATTTCCAAATGGGCTTATTTTTTTTTGGAAATTTTTTTCTTTAATGTATTGTATGAAAATATAATTTCTATTAAACTTTGTTTCTTATTTTACACTTTTAATGTTTGGCTTAATCTATGCAAATTACGATATCAAATATAATACAATTCAACATTTCTCATGTGTCAAAATGTGTTCATTATACTTTTATTAATGTGTTATTATATTTTATTTTTTCCAAAAATGATTTCTTTTATAACTATCGAAAATCAATTAAATACATGACAATTCAAAATATGATAATAAGGGTATTTCAGTCATTTAACTAAAATTTATTGACATTTTAGAATTTTAAAAGGATAAATAATGTGAATAGGAGGTAAAGTGTATATTTCTATAGTTAAGAGAGTAATGTGTAATTATCCATTAGTTCAGGGTGCAAAGTATTATTAACCCTTTTGAATATTGTTATAGGGATATTTTCACTAATATAATCTAGTAAAACTATAAAGTACATTCCTCATTACTTTATATGAACCAAACATTGGAACAAAAATCTATACAAATTTTTTATTAACATATCCAAATATAACATTTTTTTTATCCAAATATCCAAATTAGGACAAAAACGTTCTTTTATGAAATTATATTTCCAATCATTAGATTCCTTATTAACATTACTATCCTGCTAACAAAATGAAACCTTAATCTTATAAGATAGCTCCAGTTTTCCCCCCTCATGGTCTCTATTTTCTGCTATTTTTCTCCTTATGTCTCCTGAAATATCTCTAATTTTCACAACCCACAACCTTCCTTTTGTGAGGACACTGTTATTGCCAGAGCAATTTATATCCCACCAGAATAATTTTGTTCAACTTGGCAAAAATACCCAACTCTTTAGCATTTCTGATCTTTCTCTATCCTTTGGGATATCCTTCCTTCGGCTTTTTTTACTGTAATTCTTAGGCAGCCAGCTATGGTAGAAAGTAGATACTATCGTTGGCGGGCCCGAATATTTTTCGGGACTGGATTGAGACAACACAAATCCGAGATCAAAACAGGTAAAAAATGACTAGAAAATAATTAATTGCGAAGGGAACTAATTTGTTCCGAATCTTCTTTATCTCAATAGTCTCCGGTGAAATAAACTTAAAGCTGAACCAAAGTAAACCTCCTAAAACAAAACCCTTAAGAAAAACTGTTTCATTTTCTCGACTCGTACACCACAATCCTTTCTTTAGTTTTTCCTCATTATATTGTACTCCATTTTTGCAATTTGCTTTTTGGGATTTGATATACCATCAATTCCAAAGCTTATAGCTCTGTTCTTGCAGGGTTAAAAATTTGTGCTTGATTCACCAAAAACCTTGTTATTGGTACAAAAATTGGGGCCAGTTTGGGGGAGCCACAAGCAGCAACCGATGGACTCAAGAAAGGCTTGGTCGAATCAGTTTCCCCATCAGGTTCTGCTCACAACTACAAGATATTATAGGTTCCAGCCTAATCAGTTTTCCCATTCGACATGGGCAAATATTGCTTTTAGTGACACCTTCTCCCAAATTGAGCGAGAAAGAGAAGAAAGGATATCAAGATTGGAATAGCAGGGGATGCCGAGGGACTTGAGAGTTTGGAAGCTTTGACTATAAAGAGATATTTTTGTCCACTTAATCAAAATTGCTATGGCATGAAATAATATGGTCTGGCAATAACATCAAGCCTTCTGTAATGTTTCCATGCCAATAATTTTTCTGTTTTAAAACTTTTAATGTCTAGTATTTTAGTTTTAATAATCCATTATTTTATTTTTCATCCCTTAATTTCTTTTCTCGCACTAAAGAGGTGTTTGATAATTCCATTAAGTGTTTATATTTAATTCATTAAGTACTTTTTGTATTAAATGCATTTTGATAACGAAATTCTCTTACATTTGAATGCATTAAGTGCCACTTAATTTTTATATAAAATTTTAAGTGAACAATTTATCATTTAATTTGTTGAATTCTTTACTATTATAGTAAAACTTATTCAATTTTTCTTTTATTTCACATTCATACTCTTTTATACACTTGCATATATTATATTCATTTTCTCATGCATAAATACACACTTACATACAGTATATTCTTTATCTCACATATATATACATTTACACACACCATTTTACTTCTCTCTTACATGTAAATACACACTTGAACATACTATATTATTTCTTCCTCATACATAAATACACATTTGCACATACTGTATTCCTTCTTTCTCACACATAAACACAATTCACAATTACACATATTATATTCATTCTCTCTCACATATAGACGTACATTTGCATATAAAATGTTCTTTCTCTCTCGCATATAAACACACACTTGAACACACTATATTATTTCTCTCACACATAAACATCACACTATATTCATTATCTCTTACACACAAACACACACTTGCACACTACTTTCTCTCTCACACATAGCACATAGTTACACATCCTATATTCCTTCTCCCCGGCACAAAATCATACATTTGTACATATTATATTTCTTTTTTCCAACACATTAACACGCAATTGCACAAACTATATATTTATTTTCACACAAAAACACACACTTGCACACATTATATTCATTTTCTCTTACATATAAACGCACACTTGTATATAATATCTCTCACACACACATACTCTATATTAATAAATTATTTATTTGTATTAAAAATATAATAATTAAAATAATCTATTATAAAAAATATAATATTATCCTCGAACTGTATAATATACAAAGGGTAAAATATTTTGATTCAATATTCAAGTTCAGTTAATTATCAAACATATACAATTTTATAAATTTAACAAATTAAAATTTTAACACTTAATTTTTAGTATTTAGATTTCAGATTTCAATTTTATCAAACGCATCTTAACACTCTAAAAGATTAAATGTATTTTAACTATATTATCCTTGATAAAGAAATATTAAAAGAAATTGATGATAAAATTTATAATTGGTTATTTTGTATCTCAAAAAGTTAAAAAATAAATTTTATTTGATAATTTAATTGATTTTATTCTAAATCCATTGCACTGCTCTTGATTTGATTCATAATCTTTCACCCTGTTATTTTTACAACTTCAATTTTTATTTTATTTCAAAATGTAAAGGTCTTACCCTATTTGAAGACCTAAATAAAGAGAGAAAGATAAAGGAAGGATAAAAGAAAAAAGATAAGGTAACATATTGTTAGCAGGATAGTCAAAGAATACACATATTTTTTGTTTTTTTTAGGGGTCTAATGAAAAGGGCAAAGAGAAATACAAACCCTGGACCCCTTTTCCCTCCTCCTCCTTCCTTTACCATCTAATAAGAAGACTAGAAACCAACAACGAAAGCCAAATCACCCTTTGCCTCAGCACCACTCCACTGCTTGTTTGCTAGCGACAAATCCCTCTTCCCCAATTCTCTCCACCCAAAACAAACCACTATCTCGCACATCTTTTTTTGATAGAGCGATTATTAGTTAGAAATTCCACCTTTATCATATTATCAAGATATTAAGTGTTTTCCCTCCAAACCCTCAGTAGTTTCCCCCCTTTTTGCTGTGTTTCCATCTCGTCGAGTCTTATAACTGCAGAATTATTTAATTTCCTTCAAAACCCACGATTTTCTTGCCTAGTTTTCATCTGGGTCGCCGTCAAAATTTGAAATTTTTTCAATTGATTTTTGGTTTTTTTTTTTTTTTTACCTTGCCTGGTAAATATCAGAAGTTTTACAGGTCTTTCTTTGAATCCCACTATTTATTTGCTGATTTTTTGGTGATTTTCGTGGGTTTTTGATGTTATGGTGTTAAACAAATTGCCATATGTTGATTTCCATTGACACCTAGAAACTTATTGCTGTGTATATATCTGGATTTTGGTTAAATTTGGAGCATTTTTTGAATGATTATTGGTAGCAATGGTGAATAATAATCAACAAGATGGGGAAAGGAACCAATCAGCCCTGTCTAGAGGTGGGAATGGTGGAGGAGGTGGGGCTACCAGGTCATGGGGCACTACAGTTTCTGGCCAATCGGTGTCGACAAGTGGCAGTGTAGGGTCCCCCTCGAGCCGGAGTGAGGCGGCAATGGCGACTCCGGCCAGTGAGAGCACTTTCCTTAGGCTAAATAATCTTGATATTCAAGGTGATGATGCTGGATCTCAGGGGGCAGCTGGGTGAGCCTTTCGAATTGTATTGAAATTTATTGTTGTAATTGCCTAATGCTTGAATTTTCTTATTCAGTTTGTAATGGTGTGGTAAATCACTTGGCAACTTTTGTTGACTTTGAGATAGTGAAACTATTGTGAAAGTTGTTCATGAGCTTTTCTATAAAACTTGAGATAGTGAAACTATTGTGTAAGTTGTTGATGAGCTTTCTATAAACAGACTACTAGTTATTCTAACAACTGTGTGCTGATATGCTTATACTGTGGATTGTGGTTTTTAGTCAGTAGTTATTTTTTTTTTCTTTTGAATTAGAAGGCGAAGGAGAAAAAGAAATTGAGTAGTAAAATGAATGTCTTGGTTGGTTTGGCCTGTTTTGGATAGTTAATGATATGTCCTTTTGATTACTTTTTTTGGCTGAATCTTTGTTAGTTTCTACTGAAAACAATGTCTGAATCAGTAACAGGAAGAAGAAAAGAGGTCAACGTGCAGTTGGAGGGGATAAGACTGGCAGAGGGCTTCGACAGTTTAGCATGAAAGGTTCTATTTCTTTATACCCTTTATTTTTCAGTCTCAATACTTTAGACAAGATGGGCTCATTTGCTTTAGCTATTACTAAATTATGGATCACATTGATGTTCATTTGGCAGTGTTGTCAAATAATGCCATATGGTTTCCTGGAGGTTTGTATTTATGGCTTAGCTTTTGAACCCCAGTCTAATTCTAAGTAATGTTTGTTCTGTCCCTTTTGTCTAGTTTGTGAGAAAGTAGAAAGCAAAGGGAGAACTACTTACAATGAGGTCAGTTACCTTTTTTTTCCCCTCAATGCTTTCTAGCTTCATAATTCATTCAAATTTCATGATCTTTGATTGCTTATTCATTGTACTCCCTCTGTCCATTTATATGATCACACTTGCTATATTGGGATATTCCAAAAATAAAAGTCATTACTTTATCATGTCATTCTATCCTTCCTAAACACTTAAACTACAACTTTTTGATTTGTCTTATCTCAAGTATGAGGGATAATATAGATATGCACACCGTAGAATTGGATTTTCTAAAAAAGCGTGTCCACCCCCATGGGTGACATATCAGTATAAAATTGGGATGGAGGGAGTATCTTACATGTTGTGTTGAGAACCTTTATGGACGTTAGTCGGATGTTCTTTTGTTGCCATCATTTCAGTCAGCGGTTTTATGAAACTTAGTTGTTTTGCTAGAGTTATATGTTATCTGCTTTGAATCTAGTTAAGTGGTTTCATGCATGCTTATCCTGTTGTGCATCTAAAATAGAATTAGTTCTTTCAGTCAGAAATAGTTGTGTATTTTATGTAAGGTAGACTTATTTTAGAAACAAAGCTAAAACTCTAATGGACAAAATCATGGACCCCAAATAAAAAGCTACTATTATTTCACCCACTTCTTCTGTAGGACTATTGTTTGAACTTTAGGCTCATTCTGAAGCTGTTGTTGACTTATTTCATGTACTCTGGATCTTTTTATGCCTAGCTGAGCAGTTTGATCTTTGGGAATGTTATTCTTGTAGGTTAGAAGTTTAATTTTTATAGTACTGGTAAATTTCTTATTACAGATCATTGCTTTGTTCTCTGCGGTTCTTTGTATTTCCTTTCTATTTGGTGTTTCTGTAATGGAGAAGAGTCCTTTTTGAAACTAATCTTGAATCTTGATGCTAAAAATTTGGCTATTTTTTAGGAAATTTATTCGAAATCTGGTGTTCTCCATTGAACACTAGAATTTTGAATAAAACTTGACTTCGGATACAGTATCCATCGTTTTGTTGCATGTGAACAAAAATTTCTTATTCCTATAGAAATTATCCTGCATCAAATTGTGTTCTCTTCTTTTAACCTAAAAGATGAGCTTATTTGCTTTTTGCACAAGTTATTTGGAAATTATGATCAGTTGTGCTGCTATAGTAGGTGACAAAACCTTTAGGCTTTGCAGAGAATGTGAATCTTTGGGAGCCACTGAACAGGAGTCTTTAATGTCTAAAAGGAAAGGCAAAAGACCTGTTGCTTTAGTTTTTCTAATCTAAGCTGCTAAGCAAGATGTGATTGCAAACGTTGTTCAAGAAATAGATCAACTCTATTTCCTCTTCATAGTTATGAAAAGAAAAAGCTGTTTTCTGGGGCTATTGTTTCTTTGTAGCAGTCAGTTTGTTTTTTTTATTTTTTTCCCTTTTTGTTTGTTTTGTCGGTTTCATATAAAATTCTGTAAAGAAGGTTTTTCCAGTTATATGTAAGTTCTTTATGGAAGTTAAAAGCAAACCAGAAAGTGCTTTAAGTAGCTCACATTAGAATCAACTGATTTTCCGCAACTGGAGCAGTTAAATAAAAGAAATTGGACATCTGACATTGTTTTCTTTTCTTTGATGAGTTTAGTTTTCATCTTTCCTTTGGATAGATATTTCATATTTTGGAAGTTGGCGGGAAATTTTGTTATTGAGAATTCAATTTAAGCCTAGGGATCTGCTTGGAGAATTGTCAATCATGTTCACTGGAAATGCTTTATAATATTGCTTTCCTTTGGGCTATCATTTGGTCTCTCTTTATATGATTCATCTATTCCATCTAGATGTGGCAAATTCTGAATAGATAAATTTCTCTTTTCCAGGTTGCAGATGAACTAGTAACTGAATTTGCAGATCCTAACAATGGTCTTTCATCTCCAGATCAGGTTTGTCTCCTTTCCTGGTTCATTGACTTTCTTTGATTTCTGAAATTTATAGCTGTTATTGGAAAGGACAAATAGGAAAGTTTCTAATTTGTAATTTTCTTTTCTTCACATGTATGACAGCAACAATATGATGAGAAAAACATACGACGGAGAGTTTATGATGCTCTGAATGTTCTTATGGCAATGGATATAATTTCTAAAGATAAAAAGGAAATACAGTGGAAGGGTCTTCCCCGTACTAGCTTGAATGATATTGAAGAGTTAAAGGTTTGATTTTGAATTGCCTTCTTTCCCAGTTTACTCGTTCTCACTTGTTTTATTTGCTTTTATATCAAAAGCCTTGTGTGGTAGGGAGATATTCACAATCTGTACATGCCAATGTGTATGCTAATTTATAATGTTATAATTGCAGAACGAACGAAACATGGACTAAGAAATAGGATTGAAAAGAAAGCCGCCTATTTGGAAGAATTGGAGGAACAAGTACGAATTACCTAAGTATCATATTTTCAGTTTCCTGGAGTAGTTGTTTAGTGTAGTTTAGGTAATTACGTTTTTGTATTTACTTGTGCCTAATCTGTGTTACTGCTTTCACTTTTTCACTTGTAAAGTACATAGGTCTTCAGAATCTCGTACAACGCAATGAGCGATTATATGGGTCAGGAAATGCTCCCAGTGGTGGGGTGGCTTTACCTTTTATACTGGTCCAGGTAGACATACTTGACCATTTGTTCACTGGTACTGTTGACAAATATCTCACAAGAAAATTAGTGAATTGTGAATTTTGGTATCTGTAAATTTGGATGACCGCGCCTCCTCTCTCTGTCCCTATCTGGAAAAGTTGCTTTAGTTAACTTGTTCCTTTGGTGTTGGTGGAATTTGATAGTCGTAAGGTTGTTTTTACCAGACTGAATGTCTAAACTTGCATTGACAAGTATACAGTGTTTGAATCCATTGACATGACTCTCCTCATGGCATATCCAGATTTAAGGAAACAGAAAAACCTTATGAATGGTTTGAGTGAAGACTGCTGTTCAAGAACTGTTAAAGAAGAAAAGCTTAGCATGCAAAAATTTCTTCTGAACTATTGTTGCTTTTGTTATCAAGATGAGTTATGGGAATCAGAGATGACTTGACAATTGATGTTTCATGTGAAAAAATACTTGAAAAAGTTGAGATACTTGCCCAATAGTTGAGATACTTGAAAAAGGTGCCATTTTAGCATTTACTGAACACTTTTGGCTTAAAGAAATAGTTGATCTCTCGTTGCCTCCTCCTCACCGCATTCCCTGGAGCAGTAGATCTTCATTGAAAAGGGTACCAAGGCATGGCAAGCTTTTGCTTATGATCTTGAAACATAAAATCTTAAAGTAAGACTAGGATCTATAAATCTTTCCTTAAAAAAATGTGGGAAATATTTGTTAAGTTCTCTAATACGATTATAGTTGGTGAGGATACATTCTCATCTCTTTAGCTTTGAAATTTTGCAATCTCTTCTCTAACTCCTCCAAAAAGAAAATGCACAAAGGTGGCATCATTGTAGCTTCTTTTCTTTCCCTGTAGAATCTCAGCTGAGTTTGGAATCTGTTAGAGGTTCTGCGCATGCCTACTGTGTATTTCAGATGCTGAAAGTGAATTCCAAATGCTTCTTGCACTTGACAATCATAAGAAGATTGTTTGCATCTTTTCACGAATTTGATAGTCTCAATAATGAATGACATGAACTTCAGTTCTCTTTTTCAAATTGTTATTTTTAGGACGCTTTCATCAATATCTTCCCAAAATGCATGTTCTTTTGGGGCACAAATTATACACATCTGCATCTAATGAAATTTATATCTGAATTGACATGTCCTAGTGGATGGATATGAACTTTTAACCAAAAAAGAGAAAAAGGTTTTTATATTCTGCTTCAACTTCTTTGTGTCCGTTCTGTTTACCTATCATCTGAATTCTACAGGTCTGACAAAAATCCCATATATTGGCAGTTTTCAGCCTTGTAAGCAACTCCTTAAACTGTTTCCCACACCACAGCAGTAGTATTTGTGTTCATGCGGTTAGCCTGCATAACTTCGTGTTCTTTGCAGTTCTAATAGGATCAGGATAAGTGTCTTTAGAGGTTTAGCATGACTCTTGATATCCTTCCAAACTGTAACTTTGTTCCAATGCCATTTTCAAAGCAAAGAATTGGTACTTCATTTATTTCCCCACCCTCTATAAATGCTGGCTCCTCATTGATTTTCCTCTAAAATGGAGTTTCTTGATAAATTCCATTACTACGTGCCTGCTATAGTCAACTACATTAAACTCTTTGCACCCAGCAGCTATAGGTGTTAATATCATATCTGAATTGCTTAAGTGCTCATCCAGAGAGTTGCTTTTAGTTTTATTTTTGGCACAAGGAAAATGGGAACTCTGCAAATAAGTGCATAAGAGAGTAGTGATAGCTTTCAAGTATAATCCTTTTGGTAGGAGTGAGCACATTTTAGCCCTTTTTGATAGGCAAGATGCTGTTTTTTCCCTCTATTATTTGTGACAGGCCTCCTACCTCTTTCTTTATGCCTTTTTCCCAACCCTAGCTCCCATCATTTTGTTGAGAACTGGGATAGTGCAAGTTATGCATTCTAACTTATCTTGCAAAAGCTCCTTTATTTCTTCCACAAATATAGTTTGAAAAGATAGCAAAATTAACCTAATTTCACCAATCTTCTGTTAGAATTACAAAACAAAAATGTGCCATCATCAAATAGAAGGTGGATTATTTCCAGTCTTTCTACTTCATGACCCTTGGGAGCCCCTGCCTGTCAGCTCTCTATAACATCCTATGAAGCTTCCATCTTTCGTATAAAGAACAAGGAAGAGAGGGCTTCTTACTGTCTCAATACCATAGCCAAAGCCATTTAGTGAGAGAATTTTCAGAGGACACCCAAAAATTTTATCCTCTTCCACTTCACCCTGATGGTATGAAAGCCCATTTGTTGGAAAGAAGGATGCTCCAGCTTGCGTGGTCATAAGTCTTCCTTTTTTGATGTGTCACTCTTTCTATCAACCTCCCTAATTCTTGTTTTGAGACATTCATTTGTAAGGTGGGCAGCATCTAGGAATTGCCTGCCTTTGAGAATATCATGTTGATTTTATGATACTAATCCTTTTAAGTCTCAAAGCTAATAGATTGATGAAAATTTAATCTAATGACCCTATCAGATTGATGGATTTATACCCTATATTCATTTACATTGAATTCTCGTCTTATTTGGGAGATTGGTATAGGTGGCAATAAGGCACTTTGCAAACCTCTTGTGTCTATTTACATCCATAATATATTCTTTTTCCATGTAATAGCATTTCTTCCAGAAGATCATCGTCTTCCCATCTTGACCAGGTGCTTCACCACCATTATGGGATTCAATGGCTTTAACTACTTACTATGCTTTAAAAGATCTTTGATACATTGGGGACAAGCATATTCAACATGCTTACCCTCTTCTCAGTCCGCACCTGTGTGAGATGTTTTATCTGTGCCTCAAACCTTTAGCAGTATATTATCCTCTCAGTTTTGTGATTTTAGGTATTCTCACCCTCTTTTCAATGCTCTACTTTTGAACCAGGTTGAGCAATCTTTTTCACTGGAAAAATTGATTATATGACAGTTGTTAGTCTTTGCTTAGGTGGTGGTGCTAGAGAGAAGTAGCTTGGTAAAAACTCTTTATAGTGTGGCAGTACAAGAGCTTAGTTGTGGAAGAACATGATAAATGACACCACAATAGCTGTGATAGATAATACATAAATAGTCTTGCTTGAGGTTTTGAAGTCTGTTCTAGCGAGGATGGTTGAAGTCTTGGAAGAGAGGTCTTTGTGACTCGGGTGAATAATATTTTGACACAAGCTTATGTTTCCTTTTTGAGTTATTGTCAAATGACTTTTGTAATTTATGAGAATTTCTGGAGTAAATAGTATGGATGCAACTGGGTGATGCCAGTGGTTGATTAACTAATTGAATTTTATAAACAAACAAACCAAGCCTTGTTCCCACTAAATGGGGTCGGCTGCATGAATCCGGTTACGCTATTGTGCTTTGTCATGGACCATCTCCTCCTTAATTCCTAGATGAGCTATATCTTTCTTACAAGTTACCCACCAAGTCTTTTTCAGTCTTCCCCTACCCCTGTTATGTTGACTACTCTCTTTAAATTCTACTCACTTGGCAGGCGCTTCTACGGGCCGTCTTAACACATGACTTGAGCACCTTAATCATATTTCTCTTAAAGAATTTTATGTTTCCCCAAAAATATATACTAGGCCATGGAAGGCAGATCAAGATTTCTTAAAGAGCTTATCGTCCTCTGACCTCTCCTCCTTGTTTGAGAGGCTTAATGTGATTTCCTTAGTGTTCTTTTAGTGGTGTATATGATTCCCATTGGACAATTGCAAATGTTCATTAGAGCTCATAGATTTATTTATCAGGAGTTCACTTTCATTTAATTCTTTTAAATATTTATTTAGCATATCTATTTCTAATATTAGTGTGATTTTCTTCTCTTTGTGAAATTTTAGACTCGTCCTCATGCCACAGTTGAGGTGGAAATATCAGAAGATATGCAGCTGGTGCATTTTGACTTCAATAGGTAAGTATATTTATGACCAATGCAGGTTTTGAAAATAGAAATGCAGTATGAGCCTTCATAAATTACTCATTTATGAGATATTTGCTAGTTGTAAATTCTGTTTACGATGCATGTATATGTTGAAGATAATAGTGGAACAAGTAATAATAGGCAATTTGCCCCTTCTGAGGTCATAATCTCTTTATTTTGTCTGATTTATTTACTGCAGCACTCCTTTTGAGCTACATGATGATAATTATGTTCTCAAAGCAATGAAATTTTGTGAGAAGTCAGAGAGTGACAATGTGGCACAAAATGTTTCTGCTGATGGAGGTGAAAGTTCTATGGCCAATATGTTCCTGAACCTCAAATCCCTCAACATGCTAGACCAAGCATACCGGCAAGACCTCCCACCTCGCCTCCACTTCCTGGAATACTCAAGGCACGTGTCAAACATGAGCATTAGTTGGCATGTGTCAAGCTTTATCATATCTCTTCACATCTGTATATTGTGTAGCATATTTAGCCAGAATTGGGCGGGCTTTTTTGTGACCAACATGACCCCTTAGTGTTTTGGCTCCACAAAATGGAGGCAAGGTAGATGTTATATTTATTATAATGAACTGTTAGTGGATCTAGCTGCGGCAACAGGCATAGGTATTTGTAATTGTTTTGTGGTACTTCACAGTTTATTAGAGTCTGGTGTAGTAGGAAATCAACTCAATCTTGGATTATTTATGTTTTATTGTTCGAATTGCATTAGAAATGTTGAATTCACCTTGTGTGGGAGTAGAGATTTTGTCATTTGTTTTTCTTTTGAATTCTCTCGTAGTTTATACCATATTGCATAGATTCAAAAGGTATGGTAAACATTTTGCCTGTCATTATGAAGACCAAAAGGGTCATCAATTCCTATCACCAGGCAACGTTGATTGATCTTTACCTACCCTGTCCAGTCATTGAGTTTGTTGTCCAAGTGTTGTTCTTGTAATTTTTTTCGTTGTTACTATTGGGAGAATGAAGTCATTATTTAAGGAGAATTTTACACTTCTCAGACAGGGTTAAGTCTCGAAAACCTTCCCAGACATTGAAGAATCTCTGACCTTAGCCTTTAGAATAGTGTTGTTGATACGTCTAAGAGAAAGACAAGAGGCATAGTGTACCATATACTTCTACATAATATTATATTTTACAACCTCTCAAGACATGTGAGTGTGGCATAGTTTCATTATGAGACTTTAGAATTTTCCTTGCATGATCATTGTGAACATGAGAATTCCTGACATTTCCCATTGAAAAGAAGAGTTATAATTAACTGTTTAGCATCTCTCCCACAATCACGCTCAAAGCTATCTTCTCATTTCATGATAGACAATGCATAATGCATTGCGTTCATCCATACTAATCAGATATCAGGCACGTTTCACGCATTTATAAGAGGAAGATATAGTTTGAAAGATCAGAAATATGGATCATAGAAATAATGATTTTAAGATGATGGCCTGGCTAAGTTATATGTCTGGGATTCAACCAATGTTTTCTTAAGGGTTATTTAATCATTTGGTTTGAGTTGGTTTACAATAAATCTCTTAACATCATTGTTTTGCCCACTTTACTCTTTTGACTAACAGTAAAAGGTAACTTCGCTTTTAGTTTTTTTAAAAATACAAATTTACCCCTAAAGGTTAATTGTAGCAAATTAACTTAAGATTTAAACGAGATTTTACTTTAATCCATCATGTAACTTATGTATCATTTAATACTTTATGCTAAAAATAAAATGTAAGTGCTGTTAATATTATTAAAAATACAAGTATGGTCGAAATTAATTAATATTTTACGTCTCAAATTATGTTTTTTTTTTTTTCAATATTACATAAAGATAAAATAACACGATGAAATAACTAATTTTAAAATTTTTGATAAATTATTAAGGATATTTTATTTAATTTATTTAAATTTGTGTTTAAGTTTATGTGTATGGAGTTACTTAATACATATTTAAGTGATAATTGAATTATATTAACAATGGAGAAAAAGAAAGAAAGAAGAAAATTATTTTTAATAACATAAATAAAAGAGAAGGTTAGAAATTTAATACATGACTAGGAGTATCATATATTTAAATTAAATTCAACATACATTCTGATTTCATTTTCTTTCCTTTCAAAATAAATTTTTTTACATGAAATAAAATGTGACCAAAAAACTAAAAAAGTAACGGTAGTGTTAAAGGATTTTTGTATTTAATATTGCTTTCGTAACACATGTATTAAAAACAAAATAATTATGGTGAATGGTGATCATAGCGGTTAAATGCAGCATTGGATTCAGAGTAATACAGCCCAGTAATGCTCGAGAGAATGACTAGATGCTCTGACATACTGTACCTGTGCGTTTTCTGCTATAAAGTGATCCAAGGGACGGGGTATGGAACTATCGATATCACAGCTGCCGTTTGCTGCAGTTCCCACTTGAAACTTGGTCATTTGGAATAATATGATAAAGGGGAATTACTTAGGTGATCTAAAATGAGAGACAGATCTAATTGTAGAAAAGAAATGCCACATCATTATAGTGAATTATTTAATTTTAAATACTCACTCTCTTTCTCTTTCTTTACAAGACTGACCTAGTTGCCTCTTACCAGGGTTAGATGAGTCTCTTCCACGTTTTCTCCCACAAGGTCTTAATTCCCAATCCCAAACCTTCACCCACCACCATCTCCGTCCACCCATTAACCGCCCAACCTATTTTGAGTCCTCAAAAGTCAAATTCCAATATTGAACATGACAAAACCCAAAATGATTCCCTCTCTATACAGATTGAACCAAAAGCTAATGGAACTTTTACCCACTGCCAAGCTACAGATTTTTGTCCTAAAATCACTAATCCCGCACTTGATGGTGGTAAGATTTTTGTTTATTTTTAATTTCATCCACAATTTTCTCTTCAAAATAAAAATAAAAAATATTTTTTTGTGTTTATTTTTTCCCAATTGGAAGCGATTATTGTTTGAATGAAACCAGGCATAATATGCCCAATGAAAGGTCGGTTTTGAGCTTGGCTGCGACGGTCGAGCTTCTGGCTCGGCAGATCTGGACTCCTATTATGAACGATTCCACTATTCTTCGAACATAATGGAAATGGATTCTCCAAAAATTTGTTGCTATCATTACCTCCAATATACAGTGGAATATCGTAAGAGGGATGATTTTCCATCTACATAATTGTTTAGGCATCATGTGAATTTCTAAGAACCGTACCTCCTAGTTCGGATTTGAAGCCAAGATGCAGGGCAAGCAAGGAAGATAAAAGTTTGAGACTAAAAATTAATTAAGAATTTAAGAGACAGAACATCAGGGGGATGAGTTAATCAAGAGTAACAGAGATTTTTTCACTGGTAACCATGGTAACTTGGTCTCTGTCTGTTTAGGATTAAATAATTTACCATGATGATGTGGCATTTTCTACATCACTGGGTATATGGGTGGGCCCGTACACCCGGCTCACCTAAGTATTTCCCATGACAAAATTCCTTTTTCACATTTTGACAAGGAAGTTTTCTAAGGCATTTTGACAATATTAAACTATAATTTCAACTTGTCTGCTTGATTGAACTAAAAATATTTTTGAGGAAAATGTTTTCACAATTTTCTTTAGGCGCGAAACAATGCAAAATATTTTTCTGTATAAAATATTTTATAATTTTCAATCCTTTTATTTGAAAACAACTTACAGACTTGTTGAATATAAGTTATTTTCTAAATATTTTAAGAGTAATATTAAGTTTCAAATATCTATTTTTGTGAGTTCAATTACTATGATTATTTTGGTTTTCAACTCTTATCCATTCATTTTCTCTGCATTATGACTTGTATATTAATATGTATACTTTACAACTTCATTGTCTTATAATTTAGTTTTAAATAAAATCAATCTTCTGTTGACCATAATCACTTGTGATATATTTATTATAATTAGTACAAGTCTTTTTAACTTTTATTGATAAAATAAAAAATGAAAAAATTAAATTTTTTTAAAGGTCTTCATTAAGGAAAAAATTTTATATCCTATCAAATAGACTAGTCGATAACTTAAATTAAATGAGATTATAATATCGAAAACAATTGACCAAAAGTGTTCGTTTCTGACTTCTGCTACATGAACATGAGTTTCACAAACACGGCATGCCTAAACTGGAATGTTTTTTTGGCGCTACTACAGAAAATAATTAGCAAGCTATGCTATGGACACATTTGTTTATACTATTTAACAACAATAGATGACTTGTAAGTGAATGTAAGTGTTGATGCGTAAAAATTATTAACACCAAGTTCTAAAAATAAAGTCACAAAGTTTAGGTATGAGATTATTTAATAAGCGAAAAAGCACCTATGCAAAGGTAGTTAATCAGTAGCACGCCGTATTCAATGTGTCACTTACTTGAGACAGAAAACAAGAGTAGCGGAGCTTTGTATCTCAGAGTAAGTTCCGACGTTCAAATCAAAAATTATCGACGAGAAGAAATTAGAGAGCAAACAAAAAGAAAGAAAGACAAGTGGATTTGTAATGAATAAGAGTAATGTAATTTACTTTGTACCTTTGCTATTTATACTAATGCTTGAAGGTTTGGAGAATTAATGGGCAATAAACCAAACAATTGGCCCATGGAAGCCTTTAATGTCTTCGATTGGCCATTGACCTTAACCTTATATGAAATGACCAAATTAGCCCTCATGAAATTTGACCACCTTGATTAACTGGCCACATGTCCACGACTCATTGTGTTGTATATTTTCTATCTCATCAGTAAGATATCACATGTCCAATTGGAAACTGGGTCATTTGGTTTGAAAATAATTTGCATTATTTGTCAAATATTATTTGTTCAGCTACGTAAGGTTGTTTGCTCAGAAGCTATTATTCCCTAATAATTTTTTATGCTATTCATATTTTGTCCTATTTATTATTTTCATAATTTATTATTTGTAATATTCACTATATATATTCTCCAAATTATTCACTAATTAATTCTTTCAATCTATCACATTAGGTGTTATTGAAGGTTTTTTAAAATGGATCCTTCACTTAAAATTGTTTTTGCATGACGTTGAACAAATTAACTACAAAATTATCCAGTATTCAAGTTGAATTTATTTCATAAACAAATGACAAGAAAAAATATAAAAGTAAAGAACATTTACTAGACAACGCACTATTTCAAGTATAAAACCTATAGTACATTATGAGATTTGGAATGTGATAATTCTAGTAAACTAGAATAATTTTACTTTAAATCATGGCATTTTATTAGTTTAAATTCCAAATTTTGGTTGTTAATTAAGTGTTTTAGTTGATTTTCAGATTATGCATTTACATTTTAAGTATTAGTAAATATGATGAGTTTTTATTAAAATTTTATAGTTAAATTAGTTATTTAATTAGTTTAATATTATGCAGGTTATAAATTGAAGGTTGGAAGTTGGAATGAACAAAGTAAGAGAGCCAAAGTACAAATTAAAAAAAAAAATTGAAGATTTGCTGGAAACAAGGTCCATGTCACGACATAGAGGTGGAAGATGGTTAATATAGTTGTAAGCCCATGTCGCGATATTACATTTTCCAAGCGCATTTCAGTAAAATTGTAATGGCATTCTTGTAATATTTTAGCAACTAACTCTCAATTTTTGCTTGTGTAATACTCCAACTATTTAAGATACAATTAATGTGTGCTAGTACACACAATAGGTGGTATATGTAGTAAATTTACACAGTAGTTGTGTAGATTAGGACCTTTAACATTCTTAGTTCAATTAAAAAGTTCTCTTCTATTTTAATATAGATCTTGTTTCTAATTTCTTGCAAGTTTTAATTTTAATTAGATAATTGTAGTGGGTTAATCATTAGGTTTAAATAGATATATTATTTTTACTTTCTTTCTAGTCCCTTGAAAATCTCTTTATTTCTCTTTCAAGTTTTCTTAGAGTAACTAAAGTTCTTGTTAAATTGGTGCTTCTTAGCCTAAATTTCTAGTTTCCTTGCTTTAATTTCTAGTTAATTTTTAATGGGTTTTCTTATTTCAATACAAAAATCTAAAAATATTTAGTCTAGAACTTTGTTTTCTTTCAAAATCAATATTTTTCAAATAGTAGAAAATGGATATTGCTTTGTTTTCAGGCTCTTTAATTACTTTCCTTTGTTTAAAGTAGGTCTACTTGCTTTTTAATTCTAGTATGAAGTTAGTTTTTTCTAGTAAATTAGAGTTAGTTTTACTTGGTTTCATTTAATTGCTTTTCATAGCATAGATTAGTTAGTACTTTGATTTAGTAGATAATTATTTTCATTACTTGCTTTGTTATATAGGATATTTTAATTTTAGAATTATAATATTCATTTTCATCAAGTTTTTGAGTAGTTTAGATCCGTTTATCCATTATTTGAACTACCTAACTATACAAGAACTCGTGAAACTCAGTAATTGTTCTCCAATTAATTTTTGTGGGACAATACCTGCTCATCCTATACTTCTACTGGCACAGCATACTTGTAGTTGTGCGGTAGAGTATAGTGATTTGTGAGTTTTTATTATTTGTGCGATTTTGTGTTATCTCTACCTAAGGTAAACGCGCATCAAGTTTTTTGCACCATTGCCGGAGATTGTCCTTGGTATTTGGCAATATTGAGCACTTTATGGATCATGTAGATTAGGCATTTTTAATTGTTTTAGTATTAATTTTAGTTTTTCTTTATTGAATTTAATTGTTTATGTTGGTGATCTTTCTTGTTAAATTGACTTGGCACTTGAACTAATACTTGATTTGTCTTTTATAGTGCATGATAAGAAGGGTCAAAGGACCTTTAATTTGCTTGGATAACGAAAAGAAAAAGGAATTAAGAGAAATTCAAAAGCAAAGAAGAGTTCAACAAGAGTTACTGCGTTTGAAAGTGTGGAAATGGCTAACAATAATCAAAATCATTAGATTTGAATAATGGGAATGATGAAAAAGAACTCGCTGGAAATCAAGGATTTGATGGTTTTGAAAATGGGAATGAAATGGACCTGAATGACAGTCCTTTGAGAGAGTATGCTATGCCTAATTTTGATGGAGCCAATTCAACTATTGCAAGGATGCTTGTGCAAGTAAATAATTTCAAGATTAAATCCGCATTGATTCAAATGTTACAATCACACGCTCTGTTTGAGGGTGATCCTCATCAAGATCCTTACGCTCATTTGATGAACTTTGAGGAGGTGTTGGAGACATTCAAATTCAATGGTTTACATCTGGATTGCGTGAGGAAGCGAGTTTTTCCCTTCTCATTAAGGGATAGAGCAAAAGCGTGGTTTCAATCTTATGCTCAGGGCATTTTCACTACTTGGAATCAATTAGCATAAGAGTTCTTGGCAAAGCATTTCCCACCATCAAGGACCGCCAAATTGCTACTTCATAATGAGATCACTTCTTTCAAACAAGATGTTGTTGAAAGCCTAAGTGAGGCTTGAGAATGTTTCAAAGAGTTGTTGAAGAAATGTCCCCTCCATCCATTATGGTTATAAATTCAAACATTTCATAACGGTTTGGTAAAAGAAACAAAGTTCATAGTTGATGCATCCGCCGATGACTCCATTTCATTTAAAACTCTAGACGAGGCCCAAGAATTACTCAACCAAATGGCTTCAAATTATTATTATTATGGGCCTATGACTCATCCGATTGTTCAACACCAAGTCAACCAAACCAATGCTCAACAAGGTGCCATGATGAATTTGAATCTTAATGATGCTTTCCTAACCCAACAAATTATGCTTATGAATGTTATGAATAACTTTACAAGAGTGTCAAAGAATTTTGGAAAAATTAATACCATAAATGCCATTGGATTTGCATTTCAATCAAACTTGGTTTGTGATTTTTGTGGTAGTGGACACTCCAATGAAAAATGTGAGATCTTCCTATTGGTGGAAATAAACAAGTCCAATATGTATCAAATCAGCTTTCAAGTTCAAGGAACTCACTAGGAACTTATGAAAATACTTACAATCCTTCATGGAGAAACCATCCCAATTTCTCTTGGAGCAACCCAAACAATCAACAAAATCCTCCATACCAACATAACCTTCCATCTCAAAACTTTCAAAATCAAACACCAAGTTCTTCTTCTAAACCTTATCAACCCCTACACCAAAGAAACTTCCAAGCCAACTCATATAAACTTCCATCTAGCCCTCCTTTTCAACATCAACAATCAAGGCCTCCATTCCAACGTTCAAATTTTTCCCAACCTATGTATAATGACCAATTGCTCTAAGAGTGAATGCATGTGAAGATGGTTAGAAAAAAGAGGCAAAATACTTGAGGAGAGAATTGGAAAAAGAAAAGAGGGATAAAGAAGAACAAATGAGAGATTATGAAAATTTGAGAGCATCAACAACGAATTTGGAGATACAAATAGAGTCAATTGGCAAGGTTGAACAATAAAAGACCTATAGGGGCAATTTCGAGTGACACTATTCCAATTCCAAATGAGCAATGCCATGCTATAATCTTAAGGAGTGGAAAAGAGTTGGTGGAACCTAATGAGAAGATGAGAAATAAAAATCTAAAGTAATTGAGAATGAAATGGAAATTGTTGGTGATGAAGACTAAAAGGAACAAGAGGATGAGATCAAGATATCTAAGAAAAAGCACATGGAAGAACCTTTGAAGATGGATTCATCGATGAAAGTACCGTTCCCTTAAAGGCTTATTGATCCAAGAAAGGAGGAAAAAGATAAGCAATTCAACCAATTCTTGGATATGTTCAAAAGGATTAATGTCAACATTCCTTTAATTGATGTCCTCACCAAGATGCCTAACCATACTCGTTTCATGAAAGATCTTTTGGCTAGAAAACGAAGATGGGATGATAATGAGAAAGTATGCCTTGAAGCCAAGTGTAGTGCCATTGTTCAAAGAAAGCCACCCTCTAAACTCAAAGATCCCGGTAGTTTCTCAATACCTCTGAATATTGGAAGAAAAAAGTTGCATTGATCACTTTGTGATAGGGGACAAGCATAAATATTATGTTGATGGCCATCTATGACAAGTTAGAGATCAACAATGTCAAGCCAACTAATATCACACTCCAATTGGCAGATTTATCTAAGAGAAAATAGTATGGCTTGTTGGAGGATGTGCTTGTTCAATTTGAAAAGTTGGTATTTCTCGTTGATTTCTTGGTTCTAGATACGGGTGAAAATAGTGAGATTTCATTGATTCTAGGGAGGCCATTCTTGTCAACCATGCAGACATTAATTGATGTTAACAAAGGAAAGTTGGTTTTACAAGTTGAAAATGTGTCAATTGAATTTGATGTTTTTAAATATAATGATAATGTTCCCATTTTTGAATAAATATGTGCTAACCAAATTCTTAATTCTTTCATTGCTAGGTCAAATGAAGAGCAAAACGCAGTTAATCACCAAGGCAATTCACTCAAGCAAGTGCTGGAAATAAAAAGAAGATCCAAGAAATGAATTGAAGGAAAAACCCACCCGATAAGGGGTGTGATGTAGGATCAAGAGATTAGTTTAAGTGATGGGAAAATTTGTGATAGTAAAAAGTTGAAAAGACACAAAAAGAAAAGACAATGGTTTGACAAACAATTGAATGTGCTAATTGGTGCACTAACGTTGGCTAAGGCTTGGAAGAAAGGACTTGTGAATGGGAAAACCAAGAATCAAACTTTACTCATAAAGAAAAAGGGCATCAAGCTTTTTCTGTGGAGACCAAAAGGAAAAAGATGGCTGACCATCTTCAAGTGCTTGGAATGATCAATCATGCCATAATCAAGCTAGTGACTATAAAAGAGCACTTCTTGAGAGGCAACCCAATCTCTAATTTAGTTGTTTTTGTTTTCTTTTGGTGTGATTTTTAGTTAACTTACATTTTGCGTGATTTGGTTTGAATTAGGATAGAATTTTTTAGTTTGAAAATATGTGTTTTTGAATTGACTAAATAGTGCTAAAGAATGAAATTGTCATCTAAACTTGTTATTTTGGTGTGTGTAGGTTGTGTATGGACTTGAAGAAATTGGGTGAAGAAAGGAGAAATTTTGGTTAAGTGTGCGAAATGTACATTGCAAAAGTTCAGTCCATGTTGCGATATCAACGTCAAATTTCTGCAAAGATGCACATGCAGGGCACATGTTTCACCCATGTCGCGACATCAGCTCCTGGAAGATTCAAAGATAATAGATTTTGCTTTTTTTTCTTCCTCATTCTTCCCAAATTCTTAACTTAACCCAAACACTCTTATCCTATTCTCTCAAACCTTCAACTATCCTCCACAAATCCTCCTCAAAACACCGTAATCTACCAATTTCAACCACTACTATCATCAATCGCCACCAAAACAAGGATTTTCCTGGTGAGAATTTAAAGCTTCAATGGAGTTTCTTGGCAATTCTCATTTGGGTTTTTAGCAATGTAATTTAATCAGATAATATCTTCCATATGCTTGTGCTCAAACTCGTAATACTTAATTATGGTTGGTTATTTGTGTGTTATTGTTGTGAAATTATGCTTTAATTGATGAGATAATTGGAAGACAAAGGTGGTTGAATTCTTGGAAATTTTTGTATGAATTTTCGTGGAAAATTTGTGGTGACTTGATTGCCAAAATTTTATGGGTTTTTGAATGTTTGTGATGAGTTAATTAACTAGTGGACATTTTCATTCTATTTCTTAGTACTTTGGTAATTTATCATTTGTCTTTGATGTTTTTATTTTGGCATATTTTTATTTTTGAACTAGATTGGCTAATGGCCTTAAGTTCACGCCAAATAGATTTCTTGTTATTACTTCATGGATTAGATCATTTTGAGGATTGATTTGATAAATACTTGGTGTAGTTTTTGTTCATTATTTTTGGTTGATAATATAAAAATGGCTAAGGGATTTTGGTTGATGCTAATTGATTTTTATGATAATTAAATTTCTTATTTTGATCTTTTCAAATTTCATGCTTTGATGACTGGATATGCCTATTGGTTGAATAGTGAAAATGGCCAAGCGCCTTAAGCCAATGCCATGTAGGACTTGTTGAAGTTTAAATGTGTTTTGAACAATTTTGAGCTTCATTGATTACTCACTTGGCTTAGCTGTGAGTTTTTAGGTCATTTGGAAAAAAAAAAAATTTAACTTTTGTTAGATAGGAGTGCTTAGTTGTCCTTTTATTCTTTTGTGAAAAATATGGGTGAGTGGTAGGACAAGCTTACTCGTCAATTCGAATAAAAGAAACAAGTTTGGGGGTGTTATTTTTCATGTCTTAGAAATGGTTGTTTTTGTTGATTGTACATATGTGTTGTGTGATGAGAATTGTTTGCAAATATTGATCAATTTATAGACTCAATGATGACATATGACTTGCAATATCATATGGGTGAATTATTTTTACTTGACATTTCATGATTTTAGGTATGTGTGAGTAGTTCTTTTGTAACCAAAGATTCTTGAGTCTTTTGAAAACCTTTTATTGTCATTTTTAAAAAGTGAAAAATTGAGTGTTTTTGAGTATTTCATCTAGAACATTGCTTTTGATCAAATCTACTCTATTACTTTGTTGGTCAAGTTGTCTTTTGGAAACAACAATGGTTTAAATAGAATAGAAGTGATGTAGAACATATTGTGTATTTTCATAGGGAGTGTCATTCTAACTAATGAGTGATCTGTTTAGTATATTAATGTTGGGTATGTTTTACATCTCTTCCTTGTTTTAAGGCAGCAAAAAAACAAAACAAAAAAAAAACAAAAAGTATTTTGCTTTTAGGAATAAGGCAAGTACGGGAATCCGGCATGTACCCATGTTATTTTTTCGAAATATGCCATTAGAATAGTGAATAAGGCTAGTATAGGATTTCGTCATGTAATCATGTTGTTTCTCCGAAATGGTCATTAGGATTGCTTTTTGAAATGAGGTAAGTAGAAGCAAAATCTTCGAAATGAATATTCGCATTTTACACGAGAATACCAACAAATCGAGGAGGAAACCTTTTGGATACCCATCATTGATATCATTCTACTCACTTCTAGATTGGAGTAACATTCCCAATTTTGTATGATATGAGCATGTAGTTAGAATTCTATTGATCTTCTATTTCCATGTGGCCTATTCGGGACATCTGAACAACTTAGTAATTTGTTGATTTGATAAAAGGTTTGTTTTGAATGAAATTTGTTGCCTTTTGAAAACCTTTTTGAAAATGGTAGTTATCGAAAGTCTTAGATGACATTGGAACTTTATTTTTAATCAATTTAAAAACATAAGATGGCACTTTAAAATGATTCATCTTTCATATGATATTTGAGGTCCCTTGAGAGTTTTCTTATTTTTTTCATAAGTACATCCATTTCTTGCCTTTTATGTGTTATCTTTGCTGGCGTAAGTATTTTTATATTTTACTTAGTCCTTTTTATTTCTTATTTTGCTCGGGACTAACAAAACGCTAAATTTGGGAGTGTGATGTAACTCTAGTAAACTAGATTTATTTTACTCTAAATCATGGCATTTTGTTAAGCTAAATTCCAAATTTTGGTTCTTAACTGAGTGTTTTTAGTTAATTTTCACATTATGCATTTACATTTTAACTATTAGTAAATTTGACGAGTTTTTATTAGAATTTTAGTTAAATTAGTTACTTAATTAGTTTAATATTTGTAGGTTATAAATTGGAGGTTGGAAGCTAGAATGAACAAAGTAAGAGGGCCAAAGTACAAATTAAGAAAAATTAAAGACTTGTTGGAAACAAGATCCATGTTGCAACATCGATTTCTCCATGTCGCGACATGGAGGCGGAAGATGGTTAATATAGTTGTAAGCCCATGTCGCGATATCACTTTTTTGAAGCGCATTTCAACAAAATTGTAATGGCATTCTTGTAATATTTTAGCAGTCAAATCCTAACTTTTGCTTGTGTAATACTATGACTATTTACGATACAATTAGTGTGTGCTAGTACACACAATAAGTGGTATATGTAGTAAATTTACACATAGTAGTAGTGCAGATTAGGACCTTTAACATTCTTAGTTTAATTAAAAAGTTCTCTTCCATTTTAATTTAAATGTTGTTTCTAATTTCTTGCAAGTTTTAATTTTAATTAGATAATTATAGTGGGTTAATCATTAGTTTTAAGTAGATATATTTTTTATTAGATGTGTATAAGAGACAGGTCTAGTTTAAATTCTTGAAAATCTCTTTACTTCTCTTTCAAGTTTCTTAGAGTAACTAAAGTTCTTGTTAAATTGGTGCTTCTTTGCCTAAATTTCTAGTTTCCTTAACAATCCAAATTCTAGTTAATTTTTAGTAATTTAAGATTTCAATACAAAAATCCAAAAATATTTAGTTTAGAACTTAGTTTTCTTTCAAAATCAATAGTTTTCAAGTAGTAAAAAATGAATGTTGCTTTGTTTTCATGCTCTTCAATTGCTTTCCTTAGTTTAAAGTAGGACTACTTGATTTTTAATTCTTGTATAAAGTTGGTCCATTTCTAGTGAATTACAGTTAATTTTACTTTCTTTCATTTAATTACTTTCCATGGTATAGATTAGTTAGTACTTTGATTTAGTAGATAATTGTTATCATTACTTGCTTTGTTAGATAGGATATTTTAATTTTAGAATTATAATATGCATTTTCATCAAGTTTTTGAGTAGTGTAGATCCATTAGCCATTATCCATTATTTGAATCGCCCAACCATGTAAAGACTCATAAAACTCGGTAATTGTTCTATAGGCAATCGTCGTGGGATGATACCCACTCATCTTATACTACTATATATTCACGTTGTATACTTGCGGGTATGCGGTAGAGTATAGTGATTTGTGAGTTTTAATTATTTGTGTAACTTTTTATTATCTCTACCTAACGTAAACGCGCATTGGAATGCCAAAAAGGCCAACTTTCTGATTAGATCAACTGAACTACTTAAATGAGTTGTTAATGACTATTAATTAGATGCAAAGATCAGGCCTCCGATCCTTTGCCATGGTCCGATGTTATATTTGAACGACTGACAACTATATCCAATAATAGTTAAAATGTAAAATTTTTTAACATATATATATTTTATTTTTGTCAAGAGTGGTTTAGAAAATATAACTAATTCGGCAATCCGAACTCGTTCAAACTGACAACAAAATTAAATTTTCCATTTTGCACCGGATTTCGTAAAATATTGTAAAGAAAATGAATATATAGTGATTTAATTAGCTATTAAATTTATTGTATATCCAAATGGTTATTTTAAATAATAGATATTCATAATTTGCAATTCAAATAATTATTTTGAAATATTATTTCGTATTCAGATAATTATTCCATTATTTTAAAAGTAAACATTATTTCCATTCTGCAAATAATTCAACGATTATTTATTTGAATCACTCAAATTAAGGATTATTTAACTTTTCTAAATTCATACTCCACTTTAAAATGTAATTAACGAAATTTAACAAATTAACTCAAAAAGTATCCACTACCCTAGTTGATTGCATTAATTGTATACAGGAATGACAATAAAAGAAACTATGCTACAAACAACACAGGACATCTAGCATACGTGTGTATGCTCAGAATACTGAAATGTTTCAAATTCAGAACTGCAATACCCAAACTATATAAATGTGTACTTTTTGACTATTAATTGGAAAGGAAGAGATCGAAGCTTCACTCATTTTTGTGACCCAATGTGAATGACTGAACGATCTGATAGATTCTCCTCATTATGATTTCTATATTACTTTTTAGACTACACCTGCTATTGCTCAAGGATAAACTTTACAAATTTAATAGTTCCATTGCACTTTCACAGTGAACTATTTTGGTCAAAAAATTGTGGATCTTCATGTTGATTTGAGCAAGATTTGCTCAAGTTTTTCTTATAAATCGGGTTTTTTGTCTTCAAACTCTTCACCGAGCAGGTATTCTCTCTCTTTCTTTCCCTCTCTATTTAACTGCCTTTCCCGATTTATCAATTCTTGGCAGATCTAGGAGACCTATTTGTTAGTTTATATTTCAAAATTTTTGTTGCATTCAGTAGGGTGACTGTCAAGTCAAGAGTATGTTCGTTAATCTTTCCAGATCCATTAAGTTTTCAGATATCAATATCATATTCTCAAGCAAGGTCTGATGATAAACCACCAAATACATTGCAGAAATGAGTAGTAGAGTTAGGTAAGTCTTTTTTAGAAGCCATAACTAGTTTGGCATTCAGAAACTACTTAAACTTGACAATAAAATGAAAAGTCAGCCACTTTAAAACGGATTCCTTAAAATACTTTGAAGAAAATGCATGAATAATTATCATTTAGTGTAGAATTGTTTGTATTTTCTAATGGATTATTCAAATAATAAGTATTTATTATTTACAATTGAAATGATTATTTTAAAATATTATTTTATATCTAAATAATTATTTCATTATTTAAAAAATCAGCATTATTTCTTAAAAATCACTAAAATAAAAAACTAAGTGCACCCTTATTTGCAATTCAAATGGATGTGGTTTTGCCCAAAATATTAAAGGTTGAAATTGTTATATGGTGAAGCTTGTTTATACTGGCATTGGTCCAATTTAGAACACTTCCACAAGACAATTGCTGTCGCAGATTCAGAGTAATCTCTAAATTCTTTCAACTAAGCTGTGGCCCTTTTCGTTGGGAAGTCTGCATTGATGGGGCTAGCTAATAGATTGGAAAATACTTACAAAAAAGTTGATATCGCTATATGGGCTTACAAGATCAAAATTAAATTTTATAGAATTTAGGTAGATATGACAACAAATCTCATGTTCCATAACATTTAATTTACACCACAACTATCTACAAGTGAAACAAAAAAATCGTATCTACCTAAATTTTTCCCAAAAAGATATGGGTAAAAAACTTCAATGCCCTTGAACTCTTACTCCAATTTTATTTTCGACCCTCAACCATTAAACCTTTCATTTTAGCCCTTCGACTTTCAAAATAATTCTTTTTCGGCCATTCCGCCTGTTTTCACGGTCACGGCTGATGATAGTGAAAAGAAGCCCACATGCCAAAAATGTGAGTATTATTGGGGACAAACTTGTCATTGTATTACTAAATGACATAGTTTATTAGTAGGATTTATATTTAAATGTACAACTTATTACAAAAATTAATTTCTCCTTTCCCTCACAGCCCCCACCTAGGAACAAATGTAGAAATATTTTGTTTGGGGGAGGGGGGTAAAGTTTTATGTCCCCTTTAATCATTAATAACTGTGTTGAAACCTTTTACATTATCATTTTAAAACTTTAGTTTTACCAAAAAAAAAAAAAAAATTCTAAATGACTATTATATCCTTCAAATCTTAAAAGTTAATTTAACATAACAACAAATGTTTATCTAATCACAAATATGATAAAGTGTTATAAAATCTAATCCGTAGGAATCAATAGAAAAGGCAAATCCCTTATGATACACCAGATTCAGCTCGATTTAATATAATGACAAAATTTGATCTAATCATAATAAAGTGTTATGTATTTGTAAGGGTGACTATACATTTTTTTTTTTTTTTGATTTATAATTTTATAGAAGTTTTGGAGCTAAAAAAGTAAAATGATAAGATATTTAGTTGACAATGAATAGAAACTTTATCATTGATTTTCGAATTCTTGCACAAAGTTAAGGTAATTCTATTGCATTAATCAACAGTTTGTACCAATGCAAACTTCAATTAGTTGAGATGTCCATCCTAAATAGATGAAAAAAGAAAAATAAAAGGAGTCATCTCCATCTTTCTAAACTAAAATGTAAGTTCTAAACTAAACAACTCTCATGAGAATAAAATTAGTATGGACAATTTTCCTAATATTTTTTTTTTCTAGTGCTAACTACTGTAATTTGGAAAGCTCAGTAGGGGATACACCCATTAAGTTGTATATAAATTCACACTGCCCCTCAGGAAGTAACCCCCATAGACCCCCTGCATCATTTCTCTTCCTGGCATCTTTGGTGTAACAGGATCAAATAATCAAATCTACTCAAATAACAAAAAACCAAAATGTCTGTTCTATGAAACAATCAAAATTATGAAATTGGATTGCAACCATAGGCAGATCACGGGGAGGAGATTATTAGATTATTATAAAATTAAAACGTGCCCCTCAAAAAATTTAAAAAATATAAAAATTATTCGCTATGTATGTATTTTTATAGTCTTGTTTCTAAAAAATTTTAAGAATATATTATTTTTCTTGATTTTTTAAAAACATTTCAATATCATTCTTAAAAAAAAATAGACTTGTCCCCTAAAAATTTACTAAAATCATAAAATTTTCTCCCCAAGATATGTATATGCACTTTTTGCCCCCAAAATTCAATTCTGGGTTCTCTCCAAATTGCAACAAAACTCAAAAAAAGTGGTTGTAGGCATAACGGGGAAGGAAGAAGGTTGGTTGTGGGGTGTGGGGAAGGAGAGACGAGATGTGGGAGCGATGGTGGAGCCGCAGAGGAGGGTTGATGGGAAAGGTCAAGAGAAGGAGAAAGAGTTGTTAGAGGGGCTTTTGGGGCTTTGACAGGAGGGAAGAAGGGGAGTCGTAGGGTGTGTAGGGGGAGGGAGAAAATATCAAGATGGCAGGGGAACTGCAGATAGGGACTGACATGGGGAGGGTGAGAGAGTAGAATAGTGGTGGTGGTAAGGGGTTGAGGGCTGTGACAATAAAGAAAGAAGGGGAGTTGTGGGTGAGAAGAGGAAGGAGAAGCTGTGGGAGTGGAAGGAGAAAGGTGGAGGAAGGCTGACAGCTGCAGGTGCTAGGGGATCATGGTAATGCATCAAGGTGAGGGTTGGGGGAATTTTTTTTTTTTGGAGGGTAGGTGGTTGTACCTTGTTCTTGAATAATTACTCGGCCTAATTTCATTTTGCACCCCTCAATTTATATATAATTTTTAATTTATACTTCAAATATTAGTTTTGGATATTTTGCATTTCAAATTTTTAAATTTATCCTACTTCAGTCTTTTTTTAATACGATCTAAAAAATTAACAGAATTTTTTTGTGTGTACAACAAATTCTAATTGCAGTTGGATGTATAACAATATTTTGCATGCAAAAGTAAAGATTCTGTCAAGTTTTTGACTGTATTAAAAAAGGGTTTAAAGTAGGACAAATTTGAGAGTTAGGAACAAAGTGTCTAAAATTGAAATTTGGGGTGCAAAGTGATAATTGAATATAAATTAAGGAGTACAAAATAAAATTAGTCCTAATTGCTCTTTCAAGCTCAAATACTTAGTACTATTGAAGTTACGTCGTTGTATTGAAATAGTAGAATGATAAAGTACTAGACTTGAACTTCCAACTTTACCCTTCATAAAATGCACACTTTTGGCACATGCGCTTCGTTTTGTTCGAAGTGACAATGAAAATAGACGGAAAGGATTAAAGGAGCGCATTTGTGAGAGTTTGAGGACCGAAATGAAACATTTAATAGTTAAAGGGTCAAAATGAAAATAGGATAAGAGTTTAGGGCCGCTGAAGTTTTTTACCCTAGAGATATTCAATTAGAATTTGTGCTGTTTGACAGTGACGTTTCCGTATACGCTGCTCTCATTATGTACACGTTTCCAAATCCTCTTGATTTAGTTGAACTGCATCTGTATGTTGACATAATGAAAGCAGTCATTTATCCAATATTTTCTGCAACTTAGATAAGATGTGTTAATGTTCGTTAATTAAAAAAAAAGAGATAAGATGTGCTAGTTGGCCTTTATTGTTCCCTTCCTACCTTAGTTGGCACAACCATATTTGGCTAACTTCAAATTTCATTTGCCAAAATTATATAATCATACAGATTGTTTCAAATATTGAGGATGAAATTCATCAATTCTAAAAATAAACTACTAATAATTTTACTTTCTCTGTAAGGAAATTTTATTCCTCTAAACATTAATTTTCTTTTTTCTCTATCTTTCAGGTCTTAGATTGAAATCAGGAAAATAGCACTAGAAAAACCAATAGACTTTCCCCGCCTGCTGTTACCAATTGAGAGGCTGATCGGCCCTCATCAACTTCAACATCTTGATTTAGACGTAACACTTCGCACTAACAAACTTACGTACGAGTTTCTTTTTATGTGACAGCACGAAGTATTGCAACGTGTAATCCCGCATAGGTGATGAAATCTATTCACCCACATTTTTCTTGCTTATTTTGTGTCCTTTCGGATTCAATCACAATACCAAACACCTGAGCTGAATTCAAAGTCACCTTGTCTGCCTTTAAGATCAGTGTTTTGAAAGCCGGACCGGACCGGCCGGTTCGACCGGTCGGACCGTGAACCGAAAGAACCTCCGGTCCGGTCCAACTACCTATCCGGTCTGTCCAAAAAATCGGACAGAACCGGTAAAAAATCAAAAATCGGTAAAAATCGGGAACCGGTTAAAAATCAATTTTTTAAATTTTAGAATAAAAAATGATTTAAATAAAGAAAAAATTTAAAAAATCGTAAAAATAAACTCTAAAATAGCAAAAATTGAACACACCAAAAACTAAACTATTAAGTTATTATTTTTTTCATCTTTTTTATACTTATTTTTGTATAAATTTCACTTTTCTTATTAGAAATTTGATTAGTAATTTTGGGTATTAGGATTATAATTATCCAAAAATAGTGTTTCACTAATATTTTAGATTTTATATAAATATATTTGAGGTCATTTTAAATTATATCACATTTTGTTAAAAAAAAAAAACCTCAATCAATAAACCGGCCGGTTCAACCTATTGAACCGCTAACCAAACAGACTAACGATTCAATAGCTGATCCGATTTTCAAAACATTGTTTAAGATTGCTATGGTTGAAAAACTGGGTCTACTCATTAGGGTGCTGGTTTATGAGAAATGATTTATGTGTGCCCTCGTTACATGAATCGAAATAGGACACGGCTCTGCTGCTAGAATAAGTCTTTGTTACTTATTCTGTGCAGTATAATCATTAAATGCTGCAAAAAGTATAATTTTTAGCTTTTGGAGCATGAAATTGTCTAAACTAGCTAGTCGCAATGCAAAATGACTATTCAACACTCGCCAAATCATTGTGTGATTAGTCAGAAACTCTCCACTACGGCTGTGCCCAGTGCCCAAAGCTCCACCTCATGTATACTCCTGTTCGAGGCCACAAGCAGTCACCAAGTCACCTCCTAACAACATGTTCAATCCTATCTTACAGCTGGTGACTGAGAGCCTATTTTGTCTGAGGATTGGCGTGCCTTTTCGTAATCAGTGCGTTCTTGTAAACCAGCAACGTTAGGATTCGGCCCTCAAGACTTGAAAAATATAAGACGTGTAAAAAATTCTAAGATGGAGGCGAACTCCTACTATTGCTTACGTTGATTTGGTTATCCCTTCGTTATACGAGAGACTAACAAAAAAAATTTTCTTGCTTTCTGATCGTTGAGGATGTGATTTCTACTACATGGATAAAAGGAAAATTTTTTATTTTGAATTAGAATATCTACTTGTCAAACTTAGTATTACTCCTAAGCCACTAGCATCCTATTAGATTACTCACTCATCAAAAAATAAGGGTAAATTCTACTTAGGAAAAATTGCCGAAATAATCTTTCAATTATTTTACTTTAATCAAAATAATTCTTTAATTTTTTTTTTGTAGCCAGAATGATCTTTCAATTTTTATTTTTTAGCCAAGATAATCCTTTTGTGGCAGAATGATCCTTCAATTTTTATTTTTTAGGCAAGATAGTCCTTTTGTGGTGGAGTCATCACAAAAATTTCTTTCTTTTTTGACAAATTCTACATACACCCTCTGTGATTTAGTTATTTTTCACATTAGACTAATTTAAAATTTTATAAAACTTTATAGCCAACTTTTTTAAAAAAATGCCTAGTGGTTGACTGAGGAGATCTGGCAGTAACGTTAGTGGGTGGCAGTTGGTATCTCGTGGGTGGGGGGAGGCGCTTGGGTGGCTGAAGGGGTGGTTCTAGAGTTGGGTAGTGATAGTTTTGGTTGGGAAAAGGAGAAGAGTGAATAATTAGGATTTTAAGATTTTTTTTGGTAAAAAATAAAGTTTCATTTATTTAAAAATTGTTTTGAAGTTTTTTTTCACTCCTTCTTCCCAAATTATTTTCTTTCCTATTTTTCCCATTTTAAAGTATATAGGGGTTATGTAGAAAATAAGTAAACTTTAGGGGGTGTATGTGAAATTTATCAAAAAAATAAAGAAAAAGATTTTTATGGTGGCTCCACCATAAAATGACTTTTTTGGCTAAAAAATAAAAATTGAAGGACTATTCTGGTTAAAAAAAAAGGTTAAAGAACTATTTTACCTAAAGTAAAAAAGTTAAGGGACTGTTTTGGTGATTTTCTCATTTCACTTATATTATCTTGTGGTCTGATCGTTTTTCACATCACTGCCATATGATTCAAAAACTTACAGACACCCCCTTTTACTTTTAGTATAAATGTCTTATGCACAGAAAGGCTTTTGGTGACAAGTTTGTTTACCATATGCTAGAAATGCCACTGATTTTGAACTTTTTGCTATTTTACACAATTTCTTCCCAAACTATCCTTAATAAATTCTAATTGAATTATGTTAAATTATTTTGGGAACAAATTAAAAGTAAACTGTTGAGCAAAATTTTAGATGAAATTAACAAATAAAAAATCATCCCTTGCCCAACCAGTCATCCTTTTCCTCCACATTCTCTTCAATCATAGCTACCACCTACAAATCCTTGCCACCACTCCGAACTCTCCACCTCTATTCCAGCAATCCTACCCCAGGCCACCCACCCCCTTAATAACCCACTCCCCTACCCAATTCAACCCCCAGCTATCCTTTCCCGCCACTCCCAGTCCACCAATTCCTACACTAACCCCAGTCATCTTACTCCCTTCAAACACACCCCTTACCACCCCTCAAGCCCCACATTCCATTAACTGACCACCACCAGTCCCCAACCCCTACCCATCTACTCCTTAAACCCCACTACCCTTTCCATTCTCGACCATTCTTAGACCCACAACGCCCACCCTGCCACTCTCCAGGCCCCTTAGCTTAGTCCTCTCAAACCCCTCCACCCACATCCAATTCTCGACCATCTTTGTCACCTCCCAGATCTGCCACTCCCGTCGCTGTATTCCAATTTTCTCAGAACCTCCACCCCAGATCCGTCCACCCTGCCCCACCACCTCTACACCACCATTTCCCTTCCCAAACCTCCCACCGATCTACCTCCTTCCATTCTCAAATCCCCTTACCCGAACATCCTTCCATCCCATTACTTTTGTATAATTTTCAGGTCATTATATTACTTTATACACATTTAGATAAATTTCTCAGCACTTTTGTTTTCTTGTTTATTCCTACACATTTATTTATTTATTTATTTTTATATTATTGTTTTAAAATTTATTCTAAATATTGTGTTCATTTTTTTTTTTTCTATTTTACAATTTTTCCATTTTATGAATTTTTCCATTTTTTTAATTTGTTCCTTTTCTTTATGGTATTTTATTTAAAGAGGAGATAATATTTCAAAATACAAAAAACTAATAAAGGTATAATTGAAAACTTCAACGGTTCTGTTAGTAAATGTATATTCTATCCATAAGGCATTTAAACCAAAAATACAAAGAGGTAGTTTTATCGGTTTTTAACTATATAAAGGTAATGTGAAAAACGATCAAAAAGGAAAATTTTTTATTTTAGATTAGAGCAACTACTTAACATGTCTATTAGTTGCTCCTAAATCATTGATATTCCTTCGTGTGTAGTAGATTACTTAGTTTTCAAAAAATAACGGCCTCCTGTTTTTAGAAAGCAAGTTTGTACTCCATATAAAATGTTTTTATTAGTTTAGGAACAACTATTAGGTATGCCCACTAATTCCTCCGGACACTGTCAATCAGAGCTTTGGCTTGGGTAGACAAATCAAAATAAAAAAACTATTAAGTGTATCCACTTCCCTTAAAACTTCGCGAGCTTCCATGCAAAGCTTTTCCTCACAAAGACAGAACCCTGATGTTGAAAAGGACAATAACTTTTGAACAGTGTTTAACCATTGTTAAAATAAAAAGTAACTTTTTATACAATGAATAATTTACGTGCAATTATATGTCTAGTATTGGTAGTCCTAACTTTTTCCAAAATATATAAAATATAATAGAATACGTGATCTGTATAATTGGAGAAATAATATAGTACTCTATTTCTATACAATATGTACTTGAAAATGAATTTAAAATAAAAATTATGTCTATTTTATGTACTAAACTTCAAAAGTCTTTGAAATTTTTATGTTTTTCAAGTGATAAGTTTTCTTAATTTGAATATACTATCATTTTTAATTGTTTGATGTAAGGAAATAAAATTTGAAAGGAAACAATGTAGAGAAAAAGAAAAAACTAACAAATTTTTAGGGGTTGTAATTATAGGATAAAATTTCTTAATTTGAATATACCATCATTTTTAATTGTATGATATAAGGAGTTAAAATTTGTAGGGAAAAAATGTAGAGAAAAAGAAAAAACTAATTTTTAGGGGATGTATTTATAGGATAACAATTAAAATTATTATTATTATTATTATTTTACATATTCATGTATCATAATAGTTGATGCTGGACTTGAATTTATGAGAGATCCATAAAGTTGAGATACCTAGACTGATAGAGTAGTAGCTAGCATCAAATAACAAATTGATTGATGGGTTAAGACTTGAGAGGCAGACAAAATGGTCCATTTTTCAGCATTTTAACGTCTTTCATCTCCAGAGATATTTTTGAGTTCTGTACATTTTTCTATCATGAATAATGATAAAACTTGGTGGACCATCACATGTGTGAGTAATGCACCCAAGACGTAGGCAAGAAACGGCTTCTGGCAATGCTAAATGATACCGAATAATAACTCTTTTGGATTATTAATGGAAGCCTATTTCATCTACTACCATACTAAAGATAACATACCTATTCTATTTGGACGGACTTACTGTAGTTTGCACCTCCTAATTCGTGGCTGATTTTAAATTTGTACAATTAATTTGAATTTTAGATATAGTGTACTACAGCTCTCATATCCATTCAACTAATATAATGTTTTTATCTTATTATCAAAATTAATATATGTCTCAACCGTAGGCATCATACACTTAAAGTGAAAGTTCATCAATTCTTTTAATACTATTAAATTGGACCAAACTGGGATAAATATGATAGTTGGGAGTGCAACGTGTCAGAAATTCAGAATTAGAGGTGTAAAGTGAGAATTGATCATTAATTAGGTGGTGCAAAGTGAAGTTAGTTATGACTACATCTACTGATATGATATGCTCCTAAACTAGTGTGTGGTGTATACAATACTTAGCATCTATAAGTTCTAGTAACCGTTAGGATCTATTAGTTCTAGTAACGGTGTTAAAGAAGGATAAAAATCAAAGTTAGGAGTACAATATGTCCAATATTGAAATTTGAGATAAACAGAGAATCGAGCATAAATAGGGTTGTAAAGTGGAGTAAATCCTTCTTTGGATAACCTGATATTGTGCAAGAAACACATTTTATAGGTTATGATTCATGGGAAATACTTATGTAGATTTGTTTTTGATTTGACTTATAAATTTTGTGGTGTAAATTAAATTGTATAGAAAAAATGACATCAGATAATGATTCTTAGTAAATAAAATTATATAATTTTTAATCCTGATCACCCAAGGTTTAGTGGGATCAAGATCTCTACCTAATTTTTTTTTTACTGATTTATATTTACACGGATGCCTAAAAAGACAATAGCTCACTCTTACTGTCAACATTTTATTTATTTATTTTGGGTAAATCTTACCATCATCAGTTTTTCATTAGAAGAAGATGCAAGAATGGAGTAGATTACTAGATGCACTAAAATAATTGCTGTTAACATATATATGTAAATAATATATTTAGTTGGTTATGTATGTTATGTGTATATTTAGTTTTAATTACAAAATATTTGGTTTACTTCTTTATGTATATTCAAACCTATATAAAGGCTTCTTTTGTACCCTTATTAAATAAGAAATATACACAAAAGTTCTTTACATTTTGTTTCATGGTATCAGAGCACCATCTTGAGGCTTGATTCGTTCACTTCTCGCCCGAATATTCCCATGTTTCAATATACTATCAAAGTTCTTATTTTCTTACCGCGTAATTCTATTAGATTGTTGACCCATATCCAATCATTTTCATAGTCTACCGTTGTTATTCAATTGTTCCCAAGGAAGTTTTAATCACTCCAGTTATTGACCCTACATTGGAATCCTCTCCACGCACCCCCACATGTGACTGATTTGCTCTAGAATTATTCTACAAACCAAGTATGTCTTCAAGGTTGAAGATGATTAAAGCCATGTTTTATAAATACGTTTTTCATTCTTCTGCTAAAGTGGTGTTTTATAAACATGCTTTTCCTTCTTCTGCTAAAACATTAAAGCTCTCACGTTTTCTCTATTGTGATTTCATCGTCAACCATGTGTCATCCAGGTCAGCTTCCATGTCTCCTTTTCTACCATGTCATTAGTCTCGTCAATGATCTAGTCATCTGTCACATGTTAGCCATGTCCGCTTCACAAGTCCACTTCTTAACCATGTCATCTTCACGTTAGCTACCACGTCGGGTTCTAGTTCTTCTAGCTTGGTCTGGTCGCTTCTAATTCACTAATAAGTTTCTTCTTTTACCAGATTCGATCATATTTTGTTCGGTTCTTGTCTGGTTCACTTCAGTTGCCTACAACTTTCGACAATTTGAATATGTCTGTAGCCTTAGTTTTTCCAAATTCAACTTCGTAGGTTCTATTTCTTCATATTTTTATCTTGGTGCTTCAGTTTTGCCCCTTATTTGTGTTATAATAGCTTTTCATAGTTCCATAGTGACTTCTCATTCTCTCTAGACTCTTGTAACTTTCAACAATCTTGAATCGGTGATCAAGTAGGTACTCTCTAATATTTTCCCATCCCACAAAGCACATTCTGTTATCTCTAGATTTGGTTGGTATGTGGATTCTTCATGTTCTAATCACATGATATCCAATTCTAGAATTTTGTCTTTACAACAAAACTCACATACATCATCCATTCAAATTGTTAATGGATCTATCACGCATGTTAATCACATGGGCACTGTATCCACGCCTTCTCTTTCTCTACCAGAGACTACGAGACTTTTTCACTTCCCAAAATTAACATTAAATCTTGTTTACATTGGACAATTAGTTGAGTTTGAAATTGATGTTTTCTTTTCTATTACTGGTTGTTGTTTATAGGACCGTCAGATTGGACAGCTCCTTGGAACGGGTCATAAAGTCGGACGTCTCTTTGTATTAGACAGTCTCAAGATTCTGTCTTCTTTTCAAGTGTCATCTACTTCCTTTCCATCTTCTATTCCTTCTTTTAGTCTCTGGCACTCCTGTTTAGGTCATGCCTCTCAGTCATGTTAAAATGTTTGTCTCTGGTGGTCAATTAGGATCTGTGAAGAATGACTCTGCTGATTGTGTTTCTTGTCAGCTTGCTAAAAATATTGTACTACCATTTCTTGTTAGTAATTCTATTTCCATTGCACCTTTGATTTATTGCACTATGATATTTGGGGTCCTTCATTAACACCAACTATGGTGGCTCTAAATATCTTTTTACTTTTGTTAATGATTTTACCCAGTTCACTTGCACCCATTTATTGAAACATAAGTTTGATTTACCACAAACATATCGTGAGTTTGCCATTATGGTCAAAACTCAATTTTCTTGTTCCATTAAAATTCTTCGTACTGATAATGCCAAAGAGGACAAAGAAACCTCTCTGCTAAATTTTATTTGTGAACAAGACACTATTTTTTATCATTCATGTCTTGGTACTTCCTAGCAAAATGGTAGTGCGGAACAAAAATACTGACATATGCTTGACACCACTCATGCTCTTCTAGTCTCTTCTTCATATCTCGAATGTTTTTGGGGTGAAACCACTCTCACTGCTATTTAGACTATAAATCTGATTCCTTCTCCTGTTATTGGTAATCGATCTCCTTATGAGTGTCTTTATGGTTCTCCTCCACATTATAAGAATTTGAAAGTTTTTGGTTGTTCTTGTTTTATTCTCTTACAACCTCATGAACATACCAAGTTAGAAGCTCAAGCTAGGTTATGTTGTTTATTGGGATATGGTATTAAACACAAGGCGTTATCGTTATTGAGATCCTTAATCATAACGATTACGAGACTCTCATCATGTTATCTTCTGGGAATATAAGATGTTTTCTTTGATGTCTCAATTTAAGATCTCTCCTACTTCCTCACCACCTTTGTTTACCCATCCCTCACTTGATTTCTTTCCTAATCTAATCATGCACCAAATTTTCTTAGTTCCACTTTCGTGTCTTCTACTTCAAATGATTAGGATGACCTTCTACCCGAGGATTCACGTCTTGCTGATGATTCCAGTACTTCTGCTTCTCCTGAGTTTCTTGAAGTATTCTCTCTCTTGCCTACTCGTCATTCTACTAGGGTAAGAGTACCTTCTACTCATTTTTGTGATTTTCATTGCTTCTCCACTGTTCATTCTTTACATAGCCCTTATCCTATAAATAAGCTTGTTCCAGTCCTGTTTGGCAGCAAGCTATGACGGATGAATTGTAGGCCCTCGATAAAACTTACACATGAGATTTGGCTGATCTTCTTCTTGATGATCTTAAATCTCTAATTGGGTGTAAGGGGGTCTTCAAAATTAAAACTCGCTCTTCTGGTAGTGTAGATCACTACAAAGCTCGTTCATCACCAAAGGATATACTCAGTAGTATGGCATTGATTGTGAAGAAACTATTGCTCTTGTTGCTAGTCTTAACTCTATTAGCAGTTTACTTGTTGTTGCCACTATCCGGCATTGGGAGCTTTTCCAAATGGATGTGAAGAATGGTTTCCTTAATGGAGAAATTTTAGAAAAAGTTTATATGAAGCCACCACCAGGTTATTCTATAGACCCCAAGAAGGTGTGTAGACTTCACAAGGTACTTTATGATCTTAAGCAAGCTCCAAGATCTAGTTCTCCAAATTTAGCAACACAGTTGAACAGTTTGGCTTCAAATCTAGTTCTTATGATTTAGTTCTTTTGTTTGATGATTGATCAGGGTATTATTCTTCTATTTCTCTATGTTGATGATATTGATAATCACTGGGAATGATCTTACCGGCATCAATAAGGTTTGTGGTTATTCACTCAAGGAATATTTGAACCATTATTTTGAGATGAAAGATCTTGGTTAATTTAATTACTTCTTAGGTTATGAGGTATCTCCCACATTTGACAGATATTATCTTACACAAGCAAAGTATACATTAGATCATCTTACTCGTGCTGGGTTGACAGACAATAAGATTGCCTCTACTCCTATTGAGGCCAATGCCCATCTCACTCTTAAAGATGATTCCTTTCGTCCTGATCCTACTTTCTATCGCTAGTTAGTTGGTAGTTTAGTATATTTTATTGTGACTCATCCTGATATTGCTTATGTTATTCATATTGTAAGTCAATTTATGGCCTGTCCAAGGAGTTCTCATTTTGCAGCTGTTCTTCGTATTCTTTGGTATCTTTGAGGCACTTTATATCCTGGTCTTATTTTTTTCTTGTCATTCCTCTCTAGTATTGAATGCCTGTTTAGACATAGATTGGGCAAGGATCCTATTGATAGGCATTCCACCATAGGCTTTTGTTTCTTTTAGGATCTGATAGCTGACTCCTTTTTATCTTGGTGTAGCAAGAAACAAACTATTGTTTCTCGATCTAGTACTGAAGTAGAGTACCAGGCTATTGCTGATGCCACCCAAGAAATTATTTGGCTTCGTTGACTTTTATCTGACATGGGTGTTTCTCATGACTCTCCTATTACACTGCATTGTGATAATCAAAGTGCTATCCAAATTACACTCAACGATATTTTCTATGAGCGTACTAGGCATATTAAGACTGACTGCCATTATGTTTGTCATCACATTCTACAGCAAACTGTGAAACTTCTTTCTACGTGATCTTGTGATCAAATTTTTGATATTTTTAGTGAGACTCATCCTCCTGGATGCTTCTTTGATTTGGTTTCTAAACTCAAGTTGGTTTGTACTCGACCACCATGAGTTTAAGGGGGGAAATTAGCATATATATGTAAATAATATATTTAGTTGGTTATGTGTGCTAAGTATATGTTTAGCTTTAATTACAAGATATTTAGTTTCCTTCTTAGATATGTATATTCAAGCCTATATGAAGGTTGCTTTTGTACCCTTACTGAATAAGAAATAGACGCAGACGTTTTTCACATTTTGTTTCAACTGCTATAAACTGTGGCTAATTAAGAACAAACGATGGCTCAAAAGAGTACTCAAGAGTGTACCAATACCTTCCATGCCTTGTCTTCAAAGGCATACCAAATAACAAAAAGGTCATGACTATAAGGAAAATTTTAAAATAGACTTGCTTTATGATAAGCTTGTAAATGTCGTATATTTTATGTATTGCTTACATCATTTTTAGTGATGAATAAGAAAGAATTGAATAATTATGAGATAAAATAGTTTATTTTGAGTTTTTTAAGGTTTTAGTGAAGAAAGAATCAAAATTGATCACAAAAGTTGACGAGAATTGCAAAATTGGAAGTTACGTGCACCAGCGAGGAGTGATCTAACATAGTTTGTTAGATTGAGTATATCTTTCTTGTTCATTCTCTAATTGAGGTGATTCAAGATGTGTTTTGAAAAGATAAGATATAGTACTACAACTTTCATGTTTTGAGCTTTCTCAAATTTGGCTTACAATATGGTCAAAATTAGAGAGGAATTTAAAGCTATTTCTGCCCTTGCTGCCCAGGCACGACAAAATTGCAGCACCTAGGCGCCAACTCCAGAAACCCCACTTCTTGGCTTTGCCAAGCGCACCCAGGCATGAAAAAAATGCAGCGCCCAGGAGCCAATCAACAAATAGGTCTTATACGTTTGCTTATTTTATAAGAAAAGTCCTCTTGTGGGCCCGGTGATGTGGGAAATCACGTACTTATCATCCTGGAGCCCCAAAACCCTATAAACACCTATAAATACATCAAGAGAAGGGGAGTAAATAAGAATCATAATCGTTAGCCATCATTAGTTTCTTAGTTTTTAATAGTTAGAGCAATAATTTAGCCGTGGGGTAGATTTTCTTAATCATTCGAGCTAGAATTTCATTTTCTTGTCAAGAATTCAAGACTCGATGATCATCAACTAGTAATATTTGTTTCCACTACAATTACTGAGTTTGATTTATTTTTATGCAACTTAATTTTTGTTCTTATTGCTTTCTTCTTCCTTAATTGTCATTCTTGTTTTATTGCCTTTAAACTCTTTACTGCTTCCGTAGTTGAGTAGTTCGGATTTTATTTAATTGCTTTTGATTGCTTTTATAGAGTAAATTAATTTAAATTTTCATTCTTGATGAAATTCTCGCAAGTAGAGTAGATTAAATTAGGGTTTTAGTTAATTATATTTAATTACTTTTCGTAGGATTAGAATTTTACATTCTTGTCTTCTTTTTTTTAAAAAATTTCTTGTGATTAGATTTAGTTCAAATTTAGTTAAAAACTCCTGATTAATTCATCGAACTAATAAATAGGTTTGTGAACCTAATAGTTGTTCCTGTAGTCCTCGTGGGAACGATTCTTACTTATCCTATATACAAACTCCCCTCCTATACTTGCAAGTGTGTGGGAGTTGATTAGGATAATTAAGGTTTTTTCTACTTGACCATTCATTATTTTCAAAAACCTAACCAATATTCTACCGAACAAGTTTTGGCACCATTGCCGGGGAGTATTTTTGTTTGGTAACAATATTAGGTGTAGTGAGTCTTACTAGATTAGACTTTATTTTTTGTTATATATTTACAATTATTTCTTGTTCTTTCAAATCTGTTTGGATTTTATTTTCGATATTTGATCTTTGGTTTTCTTTTCTTGTAGTTTATAGTAGATACTCATTAATCCAATCCATCACTTCATCTGATTGACTTGGAAATTGAACATATGTAAGTAGAAACCATAGACCACAAAACTCAAACCAAGGCAACCATCTAATAAAGAATCCAAACCGCACTGTAAATGAACAAGAGGATGTTGCAAGCAATAATGGAAACTTGGTTAATGCTAATGCTAACCCCCGACATCTTAGAGATTATGCCATACTTAATTTCGAGGGGGTGAGTTCTAGCATTGCCGGTTGCCTGTGCAAGTGAACAATTTTGAAATTAAGCCTGCACTTAATACAAACGCTCCAAACACATGTGATGTTTGGAGGAGGATCCAATGAAGATCCCTATGAGCACTTAATCAGATTTGAGGAGGTCATTGATACATTCTGGTACAATGGAGTCTACCCTAATTTACCTGGATGTGAGTTTTCTTTTTGCTTTACGTGATAGAGCAAGGTCGTGGTTGCAGTCATATAGGACCGCTACGCTTCAAAACGAGATCACATCATTCATACAAATCACTGGCAAGAGCTTAGGTGTTGGGACTGCTTCAAAGATTTATTGAGGAAGTGTCTATACCATGTTATACCTCTATGGCTGCAAGGGTTGAGAAAGTGTCTGCACCATGCTATACCTCTATGGCTGCAAGTCCTAACCTTTTATAATGGACTATTTCTGGAGACTAGATTGATAGTTGATGCTAGTGCGGGAGGGATTTTTCCCTACAAGACTCTAGAGGAAGCTCAAGAGTTGTTGGAGAGAATGACATCCACTCAGTACTACCATAGAGTAATAAATGTCCTCCCATAGTTTGACAACAATAACAAGTGAACCAAGCTAACATCTAACAAGGAGGTTTGCCTAATTATAATACTTTCATATCTCAGCAAAACATGACGATGAGTGACATTACAAACTTGACCAAGGCTGTAGAGAATATGGGAAAAAATTCAGTGAACTCTATTGGTTCGACATCCCATAGGATCTTGATTTGTGATTTCTGTGGAAGAAATCACCAAAATAGCTTCTGTGATATTTTAGTGACGCAAGGTGAGCAGATTCAATTCGTTTCCAATCAAAATCCTGCCACAAGAAATCAGCCCACCAAATTATGGAAACACATATAACCCGTCTTGGTGGAACCATCCCAACCTGAAGAAATCAAAATAATGTTCAAAATCTATCATTCCAACCATCACAGCCACAATCTAATTTTTTCAATCAGATTCATCTTCCTAACCATATCAACCACCACACTAGAGAAATTTCTAAAACTTTTTGCCTCAACAAAATAACTTATACCAACCTTGATCCACCACTAAGAACCCTACCTTGAAATCCTAGTTATCCTCTATATGTAAACCATTATCAATCCGCTGATGATAATTTGAAAAAAGGTACTTTGTGGCTTTGAGGAGGGAGTATGATGATGACCTATAATCTTGGTTTTGATGATGATAGATGCAATCTAACAATCTAAACTAAAGCTGCGCAAGGATTCTACTTCATCTGTTCATAATACGATTTTCGAACGATTTATATCATTCAAACAGCACTAAGTTGCTCGGACGCACAAACTCATCCGAACGAAATTACCTCGAACGCAACACACATTCCGAAAGGTTAGGCAGAGAGCAAGATTCTGAGGCATCTACAACGGATGTGCCTAACTGTCCGAAGGAAATGTTATCGGATGCGCCTGACTGTCCGACGAAGAGCAACCCTAGTCAAGCACTAAACCTTTCAGACACACTACACTGTCCGAGGACTGGACTCATCAACTTCCTGTTTTGGATGAAAGAATAGACGCAACCTCGGTCTCTGTCGGAACAAAATTTTCAACTTCATGATATCACTGATCGGACGCTTGTTCGGATGCTTAATAAAGATCTCGGACGTCTGAAACCCATAACAGCTAGTTTCTCAACATTTGTTATCTAGCTGTTAGGAAGTGGTTGGGAGCTAATTTATTGCATCTATAAATGCCAACCCATCTATATTTTGAAGAAGCATCTTACACATTGAATACAAGCAAGTAAAAAGGCAATTTGAGTGTAAATTAGCTCTTTAGTTATATTGTACTAGTGTGTACCTTAGAGTGATTTTCAAAAGTATTGAATGGAGTGATAATCTTGTACAAAACTGAGATTAAGTGTAAAATTCTTGTCTCAACTAAAGAGAATTAGTGTGAGTAAGGGTGATCCTACTTTGTGTACCTTTGGGATTATTGACTCACCAAATTTGAAGGAGCATCTTAGTGGATTACTCCTCCAAGTTAGTTAGCTAGCTTGGAAGTGTTGTTTGTTCAATCTCTATCTGTCTAATTTACTCATTCTATACATTTTGTACTTAATTGGTTATATTGTTATCAAATTACTTGTTAGTGTAAAAGATTCTAATTGTGCATCATTTGCAAATTAATTTTTAAGAAACCTACTTCACCCTCCTCTTAGGCTGCTTTGGGACCAACATATGAGAATTTACGAACTTCTACAAGGAATATGGAACTTCAATTGGGACAATTAGTTTCCCAAAATAATGAACGACCTATGGGAGAATTGTCAAGAGACACAATTCCAAATCCAAAGGAGCAATGCAATGCTATTTCACTGAGGAGTAAGTAGGAATTGGTTATACAAAATGACAAGACGAAGGTTGATACTGAAGCTACGAAACCAAAATCTGAGACAAATGAAGAAAAATTTGAAATTGAAGATAACAATGAGAAGATGACCAAGGAGAATGCAATGATGGAGTCAAGGAAAAAGAAAGTGGATGATTCTTTTAAATTGGATCCTGCAATAAAAATGCCATTTCCTCAATGACTCTCATTGATCCGAAGAAGGAGGAAAAAGAGAAACAATTCCACAAGTTCCTCGATATGCTCAAAAAATTGAATGTAAATATCCCTTTGGTTGATGTTCTCAATAAGATGCCCAATTATGTGCGGTTTATGAAGGATTTATTGGTAAGGAAGTGGAAATGGGATGATAGTGAGAAAATTTATCTCGATGCCAAGTGTAATGCAATTTTTAACGGCGATTACCCCCTAAACTCAAAGATCCTGGTAACTTCTCAATACCGGTGAATATTGGAGAAATGACGTTACATCATTCACTTTGTGATTTAGAGGCAAGTATCAAAATTATGCCAAAATCCATTTATGATAAGTTAGGAATCACCAATGCCAAACCAACTAATGTTACACTCTAATTAGCGTACTTGACTAAAAGGAAACCATATGGCTTGTTGGTGGACATGCTTGTGCAAGTAGAGAAGTTGGTGTTTCTTATTGATTTCTTGGTGTTGGACATTGGCAAGGACAACAAAACTATCGATGATTCTTGGGAGGGCATTTTTATCAATAGGACATGCATGGATGAATGTTAATAAAGGGAAGTTGATTTTACAAATTGAAAATGAATCAATTGAAATTGATGTTTTTTATTATAATGATAATTTTCGTATTTTTGAAGAAAAATTTACTAATCATTCACTTGATCCTTCTATTGGCAGGTTAAATAAAGAATCAAAACCATCCAACGATGTGTGTGGGGTGACAATGGAGCAAGAAAGTTGTGCAAAGTATCAGAAAGTTTGTGACGACCAAAAGTTTAAGGAGCGCAAAATGAAAAGAAAATTGTTCAAAAAACAATTGGATGTGCTACTGAGGACATTGGATTTGGTGACTACAAGGAAATGTGAATTTCTTCAAGGAAAGCTGGGAATCAAGAAATGATAGCTAAGAAGATTGGGATTAAACTTTTCCCTTGGAGGCCTAAAGGAAAGGGGTGGTCAATTACCCTAGCATGTTTCCCATGAGCGGGAGTTCAATCCAGCCAAGCCTAAAACTATAAACAAGGGCGCTATATGGGAGGAAACCCATGTTTTTTCTTAATTTATTTCTTATGTTTTTGTTTAGTTTCTTGGTTTTATTTTTTTTTCTTAATATCGTAAGTGTTTTTATGTTTTACTTTTTATTTTAGTGGTTGATGTTTTTGACTTCGACTCAAGGGTAGTTAGTTCAGTATAAATGGCACCAAACGTTCTTCATTGACAGAGAAGCTTCCCTTTTTCCCTTTTTACTCTTTATTTTTGCATTGTGCACAATGCTATTCTCTAAGTGTGGGTGGGAGTTTTTTTTACTCTCTATTGGTTTGGTGTTCTGTTTGTTCATTTTCCCAATATTTTCTTTTATATTGTAGCTTAACTTTTGATTTGAGAGCTTTTAAAATTTTGGAAACTTTTGTTAACAAATTGCTTATCACGTTTCTTTAATTTTCTACTTGATAATTTTTGAGTTAAGTTGTCGTGAGTAGGTTAGTCGGTGTTAATATTTTTCAATTTTGATAGCATGATTTCTAATTTTTGAGCACTGATAGCCGTACAATGTTATAGTTTTTTGGTACTAAGAGATAATTGTGTAGATTTACTTATGTTGCACTCCAGACACTTACTTTATTAGATTTTCGAGGCAAAATTTTAGATAATTTGATTTGATTTAAAGATGAGGGTAGGCATTTCTTTGGACATTTGAGCCTTTCAAGCCAATTATTATTGTAAAATTTATCCCTAGAACTTTATTTAAGCCTTAATTTTTTTTTTAAAGGATAAAAGCACCATTCATTTTTTTTTTCTACTTTTGTGAGTTATCCTAAATATCCCTTAAGAACTTTAGTGTCACATTAATTGTTAAGGGGATATAAGGTTGGAAGGTAGTTGTATGAGAATGTTTGAAGCACTGGTGTACAATTTAAGGTGTACGGGTGTTTAAATTTTTTTTTTGACCATAGCAGGTGGTGTTCATCACTAGCACCTGCGTTGGAACATTGAGGTGGTGTTCTTCACTGGCATCTATTATTGGAGTGTTAGCAAGTAGTGCCTATTACTGGTACCTGCGTAGATATTTTTTTTTTGTGGGTGGTGCCTACCATTGGAACCTGTTTTGGGGAAGAAGAAAAAAGAAACAAAAAGAACTAAAAGGGGGAGATATTTTTACAAAATATTGGTGAGAAGGTTTGAAATTAAAAAAAGTAGGATTTTATTTTTCTTGTTACAGAAAATTTTAAGAGTGTTTGGTCAATTAAGTGTGTGGTTACTTCTTTGAAGGATGGGTGTTTTAATGTTCAAAAAGAAGTTTTATGTTAATGAGGTACACATTAATTTAAAGCACTTTTTCTTATTTGTTTATCCTTTTTCCTTTCTTTGTTAGCCAAGACCCTAACCTTGCATTACAAGGTGAAAGTTCTACCTAATTTAAGTCGAGTCAATTGTCTACATTAGTGGAGAAATGTAAGAAGAATAAGCTATGGAGTGTTTAGAAAAAGAATAAACTGATCCAGATTTGCATCATTTTTCAACTTAATTCTGTAGGTTAACCGCATTTTATAAATTTTCAATTCTTGATATAAATTATTCATGTTTGTTTTCTGTAGTTTGATTATTCTTTTCATCTTTCTAAAAAAACTGACAATATCATCCAGTAGCAACATGGGTCAATTCCTAAAATCATGTTAGGTAATTTGACAATAATGAAATCAAGCCACACATCCATACACGAAAAGTGCATCACAGCAAAAGAATGCATAGTATTTAAGTCTCAAGATGGTAGGATTAGATGGATTGCTTGATTGATCTGTTTTTTTATTTTAGTGTTGCGTATTTGATCTTATTTTTTATAATTTTTCTTTTTATACAAAAATTAATATTATAAAATAAAATTTAATATTATAACATGACTATGCCTGTGTTAAAAATACCATTTTTAAACAAGAATTATTAGTGAGTTGGACGTAAAATGTCTTAGATTTATTGTATCAATGCTACCATGAATCTCTAAAGTTTGCAAAAATTAGATGTATTTAAAGTTTTAACATTACTTGTGCTAATCAAACATATAAATTTTTTTTGTTACATAAGCAAAAATAAACAAAACATATTTATTAATTTAATATTACTTTTTTGTATTACAATGCAAATTTTTTTAATAATTTTTACCATTATGCTTGTAGGGATATTTTGGTAATCTAGTAAAATCTAAAAAAAAAATTCTGTACTATTTTATTCTGAACCAAAAAATGAAAAAAGAATCTATACCATTTTCTTGTCAATTTTCCTAATAGTATCCAAATATGGTAAAGGAATATTTTTTTACAGAATAACATTCTAAGTAATCAGAATCCTAATTAATTTTACTTTCTTGTCAACCAACGAGTTGGAAACTTCTAGGGACTATTTCATAACTTAAAAGACCTTTGAGGGCTCTGGGATAATTTCTAGAAACTTTTAGGTTATCTCTATAATTTCTGAAATTTCTTGGGCCAAAATAAAATAAAATAAAAGTAACTTCATCCACAAATTTTTTTGAGGATATTTTTGTCAAAAGAAAATATCCATGTCATCCATTTATAATTATGAGTATACTGTACAAGCATTTAAAACACATGGTGTTGTAGTGTACAAGTATTCAATCACAATGATATAATATCCTAAACGGACCATCGAATTTTCCTATAATTATTTATATTAGGGTTAAATGCAAAGAAAAACCTCGTGAACTTTCACCCCAATTATAGTTAACCCTTCATTTTATTTAATAATTACTTAACCTCCTTCGTTCATGTATGAGGACAAAGCTACTCTTGCTATTTTAATTATTTTGTTTTTAGAGACAGGAGCTATTTTCACTTCAGTTTTTTTCTCTCTTGTTTTATTTTATTTCTTTCCCATTTCTCTCCACTTCAAAACAATTATATATTATTTTAAATAATTGATTGCCTACAGCATAGAGTTTATATATATATATATATATATATATATATATATGTATGTATGTATATATAAATTATTGAACTTTTAAATTGTATATGCTTTATAATACTATAAACATTTAGAGTTAAAGTAAAATATCATGTTTGTAATTAATTACTAATTCTCTACTTAAAAAATAAATAAACTATACAAATAAAAGGATAATTCAAAGAAAATTAAGAAATTTATTCGAAGTTTAAAATAAAATTACAATGGAACTTTATATTTATGATGTAACTATGTCAAAATGTAACAAAATATTTTAGAGCTCAACTTAGTGTCCAAAAATACGATAAAGTTAGTTAAAATAGGAAAACGAAAAGGATCCGATCGGTAAAATATTTATGGTTGTATAACATAAGGTCCCGGATTACGACTACTCCGCCAAAATATGATTCCCAAAGAGCCTAGCACGCACAATTTTATATGTATATTTAGAATAATTTTCTCATTTTGTTTGACTCAATCTTAAATTTTTTGTAGTTGTTTATTTGTTAATTTTAATATTAATAGATAATCACAAACTCTATATTACAATAAAAATACAAATGTTTGTATTAAAGAGCATGTTTAATCTAAAATATAAATAACCCATATTTTGACAAATATATAAACAATAGAGCTTATTTGACAAAGTATAATTATTTAGTAATCGCAAAACAGAGTGGGAAAAAAAATAAAAGGAAAAAAATGAATAAAAGAGAAAAAGAAAAGGACAAAGAAATATAAAAGTAATTGAAATAGTAGAGATAATTTTGTAGCAAAATATAAAGTAGAGAGTAAGTGTTTATTAAAGAAGTTGAGCTGGTAAACTATAACTGATGTGAAAATTCATGGGATATTTTGCATTTATCCCTTCATATTATGGAATATTTTAGTGGGTGTAAACCGTATGTTGTTTGAATTTATGAGGTAAAGTACAGCTAGGATGTGAGTTTAAGTAATCCAAATTTTTCCATAGTTTTTGTAGAGTCGCATATTTTCCCATTTATATCGTTTCAGAGAGGAAAAATACATTTTTCCCCACTGTTATAGTGGAACCTTTTGAAACCAATTACCACAGGCCAAGGTTTGTAAAATCGGGATCTTAGGTAAGATCAATTTGAGGTTACAGGATCGAATTGTGGTAGGATCATAGGATCGTAAGATCCTATCAAAAATACAAAAATATAACTTTTATTTATTTTTAAATCTAATATTCAATAAACATATATATAAATAAACATAAAATTCTTATATTCATCACGAAATAAGTTTTTTTTAACTTAAATTTATAATATTCGACATCATATATTCACAATTTGTGTTATTGCAACTTTAATACTTTTTTAATTAAAAACTACAAAAATAATGTGAAAAGTTTAAATGCATGAAATATAGCAATTGAATAAAAATTTATCAAACATTAACTTAACTTTGTAAATATAAAAATAAATTATTAGATTCTTATAGGTCAATTAGCGTTTAAATATACTAGCAATTCTATCTTTAAGATCAAACTCGAAGTTATTAATTTGAATTATAAAATCGCATGACTGTAATGGTAGGATCGGAATTCTCACATTCTACTTGGAAAATATTATCATAAACTCGGTTTTGAACCCTACCTGTAGACTTTGCACTCAAAATTAAATCTTATAAAATCTTACTTACATCAACTGTTGTCATAGATTTCGTAACATTTAATTTACACCACAAGATTTAGAAGTGAGATCGTAGATCAGGTCTATCGAAGTATTTCCCCATTCTACCAAGGAGCTGAACAACACAGTCAGACTCGCTGCGAAGGCGACATGCTGACATCATTCTTTGACGCAAGCGTGATGTCTCGACCAGAATTTGGCTACGCATTTTCCACGTGGGATATATTAATCATAGTTGTTAGAATCCCGATCCTACCCTTTCGATCCTACGATTCTACGATCCAAATTTATAAAATCGATCCCGATCCTAGAGGTAGGATCGCTATTATAGATAAACTCTAGTTGGTGCCATTAGTCATGTAATTTATGTATATATTTACTGAAGTTAAGTCAGTATTTTGATAATTTTTCATTCAAATGTTATATTTTATGAGTTTATACTATTAATATTGTTTTTTTAGTTTTTAATTAACGAACAGTATTAAATTTGTGATAGCGCATAACTTTTTGCAATACGAGTATATAATGTCAAATGTTATAAATTTTAGTTAAAGAAACTTATTTCATGATGAATATTAAAATTTGGTATTTATTTGTATAACTTTTTATTGAATATTAGCTTTAAAAATAAATAGAAGTCATATTTTTGTCTTTTTGATAGGATCTTACGATCCTACAATCCTATCTACGATCCGATCTTGTAACTTTCAAAGCGATCCTACGTAGGATGCCGATTCTACAAACCTTGCTATTAATATGCTGAATGTACTCCTTCACTCTATGTAAGTTGACCTTCGCAATCAGCGTGTGGCTAGAGATGGCGGTTGACGGGGTTGGGCCGGAAGGCCGCCGGTTCAGGCCCATGGTAGCCTGTCACGGGGCGGGCTTCCGGGCTAGGCTGAAGGATGGAAGGGATGGCATGTAACCAGTCCCCGGGTTAGGCCACCGGTTAGTCGGGACGGGCTGGCCCACGAGTTGGCCCACGTGCTGGCCTACGAGCTGACCCACGTAATGGCCCACAAGTAGGCCCGGGTGAGCTGGCCCACAGGCAGGCCCGAGCGGGCTGGCCCCCAAGTTAGCCCTTTAATTTAAATTCTTACTTAAATTTTAAAATTATTTTTTTGAGAAATTTAAATTTTTACTTGTTAATAATTTATATAATTTTAAATTATTACTTATTAATTATTATTTTAAAATTCATAACTTATTAATTTAAAATAATTTAGTTACTATTCATTAGTAATTTATTAAATTATAACTTATTAATTGTTCGAATTACTACTTACTAGTTAATAATACTTTATTAATCAAAATTACATATATATTAGACCAAGTTATTAATAATTAAAGAACTAATACTTATTATTCGAAACTAAAGTTCTTAGTTAATATTCAAAGACCAAAGTTCGAAATTAGTTATTAGTACTTTATTATTCCAAATTAGTTCTTATTTGACCAAGTTATTTCTTGGTTGTATAAGTATAGACACACAAGATAATACTTATTATTATAACTTATTATTTGTTAATCATATAATAAGAATATTTAATTAGGAAAAAACCACCTTGAGATGGTGGGGGGTTTGGCAGACCCCTACCATGTATATTAATATTATAAAAAAGGTACAAGGAGGGGGGCATTGAACCTTACCTCCAAATCATTACAAGTTATAAAACTAAAGATGCAAGCTACTAAATTTTCAAATAAAAGAATATAACAAAACAATAATAAAGAAAAAAAATAAGAGAGTTGATAAAGAAAATTAATAAATTAAAAAGTATGAAAAAACCAACTTGGAAATTGAAATGTTGAATTTCAATTTATACACTTGAGTACTTGAACTTCACTTGAGCACTTCACTACTTGAATTTTGGACAAATATCCAAATCTTCAATTGAGGTCTCAACTTAAGAGTAATTTTAAATTTCTAAAATACTATATATTATAATTTAAGTAATATGAAAGAAATTATAATAGCACTTGGAGATAGAGTTGGAAAGTAATAAAGATGAAATAAGAGAAAGTAGAGAGAAATTGTTGTGTGACTTGTTGGAAAAATTGTGTGGCATTTATAGAATTTTTTTTCCAACAATACCCCCAAAAATTAACCGTTTTATAGCTATTGGAGGGGTAAAACTGTTATTAATAGCTTTTTAAAAGAATTTTTTTTTTAAAAAAAAAAACCATTTCCAACGGGTGGCCCGTGGGTCCCTAATGGTCAGGCCGACGGGTTGACCCGCGTGCTGAGCCCGTTGAAAGTTCTGTCTAGCTCAACTTTAAAGATAAATAAAAGATCCCGATGTAATCTTATACACATCTAGATGTGTGGGTAGAAAATCCCTGGCCCAGGCTTGGCCCTACTCCCGATCCTAGGCTAGGGTTGGGTTGCTACAGTACTAATGGGCTGGGCCGGGTCGGGCCGACGGGTTGGCCAAGCCCACTACCACCTCTACATGTGGCATACGATTTTGCAAGTCTAAAGTGAACAACTGACCTCAACAGTCTATCACATTTTATATTTTTATATTTTTATCTCTCAAATTCAAAATAATATATTTTCATTCCTTAAAAAATGCAAAGTGTAATATTTTGATCCCTTGATATAATTCTTATTATATTGTGGTTTAAAACAATGACGTGCACATCATGAATTATAATTTTATGGGTAAAATCGTTAATGCATAAACATTAGACACTAAAAGTTAATGCAAATGATTAACAAAATCACAAATCCATCACCACTTACTCAAATAATTTATTTGATAAAATCATAATGAATTATCAATCTCATGATTTTATATATTCTATCCGATTTTACTACTTTTTTTTGATTCTAGTAATATTTTAGTGATTTTGTTATTTAGTCACTTTATATAGATGCACATATAAGTAACTCACCACCCAATAGCCTCATCTACTTTGCAATCACTACCACCACCTCTACCACCCAAAACCAAAACCACTGCTATAAACCGAGGAACCCGAGTCAAATCCATCACCCTAAAGCCATTACTACCACTATAGACTACCCAAAGACCATAATTAACCATTTCTACTATCTGTTAACCCAAATCAAATCCACCATCCTGAACCATCAATACCACTACAGTCCAAAACCATAACTACAACCACAACAGAATAATTGAGATCAAAATTAACCACCCAAAGTCATCACTACCACCACACCTCCAAAACCATAGCCACTACCACAATTGTGAAACCCAAATCAGAATGTACTTGCCCTATTGGGATACCTGTAGAGGGATGGTAGTGGATTGGAATGGTTGTGTTAAGCTTTTTTTTTTTTAATAAGTTAGCATTCAAGTTTTTTCTATTATCGATTTTACCCCTAGAAAATGTGACATGTCTTGAGAACACGACTATTTCAGGTAAAAATATGGTGAAAATTGTATTCAGGGACAAGATAGTATATCTTGAATTTGTAAGAGATAAAAATACATCATTTTGAATATGAATGACTGAAAAAGTACAACTGTAAAATATGAGAGACAATAAAGATCATTTTGTCTATCACAGAAATTTAGAGAAATGATTACACATAAGCTTGTCGATCAAGTTATATGAGCTGGATTTTATTTGCCTAAACTGAAACCATTTTAATATAAGAGAGCTCAACCGAAACTAAACTCAAAAAGACTTACATTTTCTAGGGTCTGCTTTCACAAAATTGGGCAAACTTTACATCAAAATCCAGCCAATCCGAACTCACAAAATCTATCCCAGGAAATGGAAAATACCAAATATTTATAAACTATATCCTATTATACTAGGAATATCACCTAATATGTAAAAATTATAGAACAAAGCAAAAATATAGTAAGCATTAGATACATAGTGTGTCTATATGTATGTTTGTGTATGCGCGCGTGTGTATACATAATATTCGGACCAAACTTTCAGCGAGTTAAATTTAGTGTGACCCAACTCAATTCACAATAAAATAAGAATCAAACGTTAGGTCCAAACTCAACTCAGGGCACTAGGTATGGGATATTACATCAAGGGCGGGCTATCAAGAGGGCAGAGAGAGGCCGTAAGAATTTTCTATGCTGTGTGTAATATAAGTGTGATTTGTATTTGACAATGGTTAGGAAGTAAAAAATAATAATAATAATACTTGCCCCCCAAATTTTTTATTTGGTCATTGGTTCGAATCATTTTTTTTTTTTTTTTGAGACTTGGACTATCTCCATCTTATTATCATTTTAGCCCCTTATTTCTATATTAAGTCAAATTTGAATTTTTCATACATTTTACAGAAAAACTAAAACCACCAGGTCGTGGATTGTAAGTGTGCCAACGATAAGACGGTAACCTAAAAATTAGCCAAACTATAATGGGGTTTCTTGTAATTCACCCAAAACTAAAATATGAGTCATAAATAGTTTTGTGATCCTGTCTATAAAATAGATAGTTATTTGTGACTTGAAATTATTAGTTTTGTGACATGTATTTGAGTTTAGTGTTACAAAATATTGCATTTGCAATCTCCAAAGTAATGTATGTCACAAAAGATAAGTTATTTTCCAAGACACCTATAGTGAAATATAATTTTCTTACCATCATGCATCACTTAATGTAAGTGAATCTTATTTACACCACAAAATTCAAAACTAGTGTCATTGACCGAATTCATAAGTGAATTCATGAATCGGGACTATGTAAGTAGAGTTGTAAAATGAAAAAAATTATTTGATACTCGAATTAAACTTGATTAGGTAAGAGTTCATTTAGATTTACTTCGTCAATAATGAATCCAAGTTTGAACAAGATTTATCATTAGTAAATTCTTTTATATTCTGCTTGAACTCGACTCTATAAACTAAAATTTTAAATTCGTAGGGTTAAATCCACTTTGTCCCCTTAAATTTTCACGATTTACCACATTGCATTCCAAATTCTTTTTTGATCACTTTGCACCATTAAGTTGTTGTTTCTTGCCACTTTAAGCTAAATTTTAATGGAAGTCAGGTAAGGGACAGAATCTTGGCGAATTTGCTTCACATGATTAAGTTGTGGCAACATTGTCATTCTATTTATACTAAAAGTGAAGGTTGTGAAAAAAAAATTTAAATCCATTTTGCCCCCTTAACTTTTAACAATTTATCACATTGTACTTTAGATCATTTTGCATTCTAAAGGTTTTTTTGTTTTTTGTCTCTTCAAACCAAATTTTAGTAGAAGCAAGAGAAGTAACAAATATTGATTATAAGGATGCGTGCATCAAACTAACATTCTGTTATTTCCCCGATATCCATTAAAAAGTGAAAAATGTATTTTTAATCCCTCTTATTTGGGGTATTCAATAAACTAGTCCACAAAATTTTGGATAAAAATTTAGTTTCTAATTTTTCAAAATTTGGATAATATTCGGACAGTTGACTGAAAATTGAAATTTCTAACGAAAAATAGTCACATGCATGACACATGGCTGTCGAGTTAAAAGAAAATTCAAAATAAAAATTGTGAATCCTAGGAGAATTTTACAAAAATGGTCCCCAAAGTTTGTCAAAATATACAAAATAAGTTCCCAAATTAAGATAAAAAATAATAAAAAAATTTCTTTTGGCACAAAAATCATAAAGTTTTAAAGTCAAATCAAATGGTGCCACTAGGAATTTGAGTAGAGAGAAAATGATCTTGGAATATCAGAAATAATCTCAGCTAATTAAATAACACATGCAATAAGAGCTAATTATGTTGAATGATTTTGAAATGAAAATTTGAAAATAGAATACATTTGAATTTCTGAATTGATAAAATACATATTTGTTAAGAAACTAATTGCATACATATCTTCTATAAAATATTATTTTTTATAAATTATATTTCCATTAATTAGTTTGGCAGGTCCTAATTATGTAAGTAATCAGTAATCACATATATTATCCCAATTAAACTATTTAACAAAATTATCACAAAAATATTAGGGACAATTTAGTTAAATATTTTAATATTGTCACCAGAACATTAGGGAAAAAAGACTAAAATATTAGGGAAAAGAGAACTTGAATGATATATATTATTAGCTGCCATCTATAAAATTTCTCATTATTGATTTAGTAATATTCATGATGGCGATGGCATAGGTGCTACATTCGTCACATGTATAATTATTTTGTTTTCAAGAAAATAGTCCATATTGTCTAACAATGTCATTTCAATCTGAGCTCACAATGATTTAATATCCCAATGTTAATGTTTAGTTTATCAAATTTGATAATTGAACGTTGTTAACTTGTATAAAGAATAATCTCTAACAAAATTTAATTAATATATCCACATGGTAATGCGTGCATATTTTTGTAATATTACTATAGTACTATACGAATTAGTGTACATGAAAATTGTGTTGACATTTTATATAGAGCGAACTGCACCAATAGTCATCAAACTATTAAATTATTGTATACAAAATTATTAAACTATTTGATTCGTAAATTTGATCACCAAACTATCTTCAGTGTGTCTAGAGCCACCTCATCTACAAATTTGATTATGGAACTACCTTAAATGTGTGTCTGCAGTCACCATAGAAATAGAAGAGTGATTCCAGACACACGCTTATAATCTGTTATGGCTAAGGTAGTTCAATGACTAAATTTATAAAACAAATAGTTTAGCAACCTTGTATGTAACAATCTAATAGTTTGGTGATCATTGATGCATTTTGCTCTTATATATATTAATATTCTTTATCAGGTTAAAAAAGAAATATTTATGAGAAATTGTTAGAAAAACTTGTGATATGACACTTGATAGTGTTAGTTTTATAGAATTTTTGTCATCAAATATTTCTGATTAGCTCCAAGTTTAATTAACAATTAAAGTGGTATAATTTGTTTTAAACTTGTTGACAAGAGACTGACTAGTTTCGCAAATGTTGAGTAGTTTATTAAGAAAAATAAGACATATCTTATTGATCCTAATTTTATATCTCTTCAAAGCAATAATATTAATTTTACATTTCTTGTAACAATAATAATGATAATAATACTAATGATAATTTTATAATATCATTATAATACTATGAAAATTTAATTTCTAAGAATAACATTTTAGAATAGATGTATAATATATTTTAAATAGTATTTGAGAAATTCAAATATTATCTATCATTAAAATTTTATTTCATGTCTAATCATTTAGTATAACTAGCTTTTATGCCTTATTTTGCATAGTATTTATTGGATGCGAGTTTTACTTAGTTGAAATTATATTTGACATTTCAATATCATTTCCTATCTCCTCAAATCCCTAATGGCACCAGTTGATTTGTCATTGAAACTTTTGGAGTTTTGCGCGAAAAGAATTTTTTTAATTATTTTTTATCTTTGAGGACCTATTTTGCACATTCTGACAAACTTTGGTGGTTCGTTTTGTAAAATTCTCTTAGAATTTATAATTTTATTTTGAAATTTCTTTTAATTTAACGGCCATGTGACAAGCAGGTGACCATTTTCTATTGGAAATTTCAATTTTCCTTCAATTGTACTGTTTTTGTCCAAATTTTGAACCATTGGGGACTAAAAATATTTTCTCCAAAACGTTGGGGCTCCAATTTATTGAATACTCAAAATAAGAGGGACCAAAGTAACACATTTTTTCCCATTAAAAATTACTTTTAGTACCGAAAAAACAAAACTCTTAGGGTGCAAAATGATTAAAAAAATAGTTTGGATTGCTATGTGGTAGACTTGGATCAATTATTATTGCATAGTACTAGCAGAAACTGGCAAATGACGAATACTGTACCAAGCTTCTCCAATGATAACGACAGCGGCTCAATCTCCAAACAACTCCACGGATGCCGCTCAAATCATACACACGTCGTACGCGCTCGCAGTTAAGCCTGGGACGATTATCAATTCAGCGTTTATTGATTTTTTTCTGTCAAATTATCCCTGTGAAAAATAATTATAATTAACATTTCTGTCTTTTCGAAAATATCCTTATCAGGACACTCTATTTCCTTCAAGGTTCCTTCCACAACTTGCTTTCCTTTACCAGAAACCTCCTTTTTCTGCATCACCAAGGTATCCGAAATCTCCATAAAAGCGAAACCTCTCGAGCACTGGTTTCTACTTAGTAAAATGGACTTTATAAAATTCTGAGTGTTCAGCACAAAAAAGCAAACAAACAGCCCAAAAACAAGATAAGACCAGTAAAGGTTGTTTACATATCTAATCCTATGAAGGTGAAGACTAGTGCCTCAGAATTTAGAGCTTTGGTGCAAGAACTGACCGGCAAAGATGCCGATGTGCCTGGCCCTACGAAGTTTTCAGACAAAGAAAGTGCCGGTAGCGGCATCGACGGCCGAGAGGAGGTTTCTACTGAATTGAAGTCCAAAGAGGATGACCATGTACGAAAAGGAATGCATAAAAGGGCTGATTGTAATTTATATGAAACATATGATCATAAGAATGATGATGTTGTGTTTACGCCGTGGATGATGGAGAGTTTTCCAGGATTGGTTGCTTCAAATTTGTTGTATGGATCTACTACTCGTTGTGATGAGCTTAAAAGTCATGATATAGTGTAAATTCTGGTATGAATATAGGGTAGGTTAATATGGTATGATTTATAGGTAAATACTATGAAGCTTACTAGCTATATAGTTGGTTAACCTTGTTGAGTTTGTAATTTTATATGTAACTTTAGCTTGATAGCAATAAAAGCACAGCAAGTAAAAGACAGTGTTTGGTAATCTCACTACTATGCAGGAGATCAGCCAAATTGCTCAAGAAAAAGTTTGTATATGGATCCTCCTTCTTGTTTTTTTTTTAAGGGATGGTTCCCTTGCTGAATAAAGGCAAAGTTAATGTACATGGGTTAGGATTTTAATATGAAAAAAGAAGCTACTCTAAGGTAGTATAAGCCGTCAAGGAGGCCAACTTCTTGGACAAAAGAAAAACAAATGTAGAAACAAGACTATTAGTACAGTACCATAAATGAATTATAGAATTTCATTTTACTTGGTTCTACGTCACAAAAACAATATTAATCACAATTAACATCTCAAACAAATTAAACTCCAAAAAATAACAGTATAAATCATATCTCGATATCACATGAGAAGTATAAATTATTAGTTACAATTTGTACCACTATTCGTGAATTATGATTTGAGATGAGGCACAACTAGGTCACTCTCTTTAGACGATTTGTGTCTTTACGGAATTATTTGTTGGTACAGTAGGTTTAGCACGTCGCCTCCGAGAATATAACAGTCCAACCTTTTATTGCCCTATACTTCTATCTATACCGTCGGAGTTAGAATGAATCTTACACAATATCGTAATTTTGCCCCATATATTTCTAGCATAATATTTTAATAGTGAAAGAGAAGATAGCGAAAAATAGCAGTTCATAATCTCTTACAAGCCATCCAATTTATAGGAAATATGCCATTAGTATTAGAATAAATAGGCAATTTAGGTTACAAATTTATTATCCAAATTTATTGTATATTGGTCATATTCGTAATAATTATGACCGTTGTGACTGCCATAAATCTCCCCATTTACTTTGAAAAATTGTAACCGAAATAGTTATTAGATAATTTTTAAATATTGTTTTTTTATTAAAATAATCCAATAATTTCCCACTTATTTGCTTTCTTATAATAAAAAGTAGCATACTACACACTAGGGGGAAATTTAAAATTTTATGCATAATGAAAGTGGCAATGCCTTTAAATCTCACTTTTACTAGAGACAAAGTAGACTTAGCGGAGTACTAGAGGGCATGTAAAATCATATCACACATATGAACTTTTTAATATTCTAAAACATATTTCATAAGCCAATACTTTATCCGTACTTTCATGAATGCTCTAGAGAATTAGCCCAAATTCTCATAGGAGTGGCAAAACCCCAATATTCATATAGGTGAGTCTATTAATGATACTCCCACGATTAGAACATCCTAACCAAAAGGGTTATAGAACTCATTAAAGAAATATAAAATCTCAACCTCACATATGGTCCTAGGAACACATACATACACTTACACATACATACACTTACATGATAGGGATAGACAATTTGCCAATAAGACATAATAGTGTACTTGCCAATAATTCAAACCACTCTATGATTCGTTTGTCTCTAATTTCGTTCTTATAGATCGCCAGCTATAAGTGATTGTATCCTCATAGGTAATTTATAAAAACATTGGACTATGTCTTATCCCCTTAATTTAACTCATAATCTTTGTTTCAAACTCGAGCATTAATTTTACAAATTTGTAAAAAAGATATGAGAAGTTGACATTTAAGTCAAAATATTGAAATTCTTGTGACCACATAGTCACATTATATATACATCATCATTTGGTGAATAATTCTATAGTATATCGCAACCATCAAATAATATAGATCTATATGTAAAGTGAAATCACATTTTCTCAATATTTTCTCTTTTGTAGTAAGTAATTTTACTATTAGGAATTATGTATATAAATGACCAATAGTTTACCCGGAACTACTTTGATTTTTCATAATATCTCATTCACTTTTTAATGGTCAGTAGTCCATGAACCTACTAAAAACTCTTATACACAATAGAGTAAATTACCTAAATAGTCCTCTAATTATTTTACTAAAACTAAATTGATCCCTCAATTAAAATTTTAGTCAATTAATCGTTCAATTAAATATTTATATGCAATTGGTTCCCTAATTGGTGGCTTCATCCAAGACATTAAATTTTCATCACTTCCTGTCGTCTTTGGAAAGGTAAAAATGGAAATAGATGTACTTTCTCGTTAGCAATCTTCAACATCCAACTCCACCACCATATCCAGCCGCCACCACTTATTCCACCTCCAACTCCTCTATCCATTTCAAATTGCCTACCCATACCACCAACAATTCTCCCATACCCAAAGCCTCCTAAGTATCAAATATCACCACAGACATCGAAAGCTGCTCGTCCTCCAATTCCTTGCACCTACCTCTGACTTCTCTGCCAACTCCTCTACCTGCTTTGTTCTTGTTAACATTTGGTCCCATCTTTTGATTTAATGGCTTAGAAGAAATCACCATGACTGCCCTAAAACTGGATTATCATTTTATTAGCCAAGAAACAAAGCAAAATCTATCAGATTTAAGGAAATTCATCATCTTGTGAATAAAGGTTTCCTAAAATTCATTATGACATTTTACCGAATACTTAACGAGCAGAATTAAAACCCGTTTATTCTGGCTCAATTTGTTTCTCAAAGGAACCCAAAATTTCAGCCAACCATAACTTCAATATTATTTCTTCCAGAAAACAAAATTAAACCAAAAGCATAAATTTTTACACAATAAAAATAGGTGTGCAAGGGAATATCTCAATGGTGATTATAGCTTGGACAATGGGATGGGTGATCGGTCTTGAGTTGTGTTATTGATCTCCATGGACTTGGAGTGGAAGACGATAATGGTGGGTGGCCATGGCATCAATAGCTTGACAGTCCCCTTTACTTCTCTGACTTTTCTCTTGTTTGTTGGGTTTCTACATTTTGGGTTTGTGTGTTATTTGAGTTCTTTATGTGTAATTGAGTGTGCAGCATAGTGGTGAATGGATGGCTCAAAGTGTTGTGATGATTGGTGAGTGTTATAATGTAAGTGATGCGGTTTTTCTAATGGTAATCATTACATAACCATGAGTGGAGTAAAAATAGCTACAGGAAATTCTCCTGTATTTGCAGAAAGGGACTGAGGGTTAAGTGATTTTGTGTTGGTAAGTGTTGTGATGATTGGTGAGTGTTGTCATGTAAGTGATGCGGCTTTGCTATTGGTACATGAGTGGAGTAAAAATAGCTACAAGATATTCCCCTGTATTTGGAGAAAGGGACGAAGGGGTAAGTGATTTTGTGTAATGGCTAGGGTAAATGACGGGCCACGGTGAAACCAGGTACCGGATTCGTGCATTAGCATCTGATGGCTGGTGAAGACGCCAAGGAGATGGAGGAGAGGATTTATAGGGTGGTACTGGTATGGTGTATAAAAAGTATGATTAATTATGAGCCGTAGGATAAATTTATCATAGAAGTTGAGATTGAATCTTTGTAGAGATTCCAGCATCTTATGTGTCTCACCCAACACCAGGCAAAACACATAAAACATAAATTTTAGACTCAACTGCCAATTAGGGACTGAATTGCGCATGCAAATATTTTGTTGGAGGACTCAACTGGCTAAAATTTTAATTGAGGAATCAGTTTGGCTTTAATGAAATAGTTGAAGAACTATTTAGATGATTTGCCCAATAAAATATATATGAATATCTTTTCACAAGAAGTACTGCTAACTCAAAACTTGTGAATAAAAATAATAGGTTATCACAAGAAAACAGTAATTTGAAAAAAAGAATGTATATGAAAATTTAATAGAGCATTTGATTTCTTAACTAATTCCTTATTTCTAGTATATGACTCCTTCAGGTTATCATGTAATTTTAAAATCAAAGCTTCAAGATCAAAAGGAATTTTCATCATTAGAATCATAATTAGAAGTTACCTTATCATCACCAATGGCCATAAATGCCATTTGTGCCGTCTCCATTTCTTCTTCAACTTCTCCTTCGGAATTGCAGTCATCCCATGTGATTTGGAAATTATTGAAATGGGGCTTTCTTCCTTCCTTTTTCTTCTTAGAAGGACATTCTCATTTGCAAAGTGACCGGGTTGACCGCATTCAAAGTACTTTTCATTTTATTTTTTTTATTTCTAGCTTGGTCTTTCCTTTGAAGTTATTTGAGTTGATTGCTCCACCTCTTTTCATTCTCTGTTTGTTGATGTAGTGTTTGAGAAATCCATTGGTGATGAGTGCAATATCTCCTTCATCAAGATCTTCATCTTCTAGGTTGATGGAAGCATTTTCATCTTCTTCTTGAGAAGTCTTTAATGCAATGCTCCTTTTTGGTCTTGCTTCTTCATCATCCACCACTTTAGCCTTTCGCTTCAACTCATAGGATGTAAGAGAGTTAATTAGAGATTCAATAGGTATGAAATTTAAATTATTGGCTTCCTCTATAGCGATAGTTTTAGCCTCCCATTCTTTGGATAGAACATTCAAGATTTTTCTATTCTTTTCTCCTAAAAAATATTCCTTACTCAAGACTTCAAATCCTTAATGATGTCATTGAACCTACAATACATTTTGTCAATATTTTCATGTGATTCCATCTTAAAGGACTTATACTTGGCAACAAGTAAAGATTTCTTTTGCTCTCAAACATCATAACTCCCTTCATGAATCTCTTTCAATTTGTCCCAAAGTTCTTTAGTGGAAGCACATCCTTTGACACGAGTTGATTCCTTTGTATCCAAGACGTTGTATAGCACATTCATAACTTTCGCGTTTAAGGTCAAGTTTGCCTTATCTTGTGGAGTGAGCTCATGCCTTGTATTTTCTCTTCTTCTATTTGTATGATCATCAATGATGGTAGCTTCAAAGGGACCTTCATTTACAACATACCATAAGTCAATATCAAAATAGATTGCAAAAATATTTTTATTTTATCTCTCCAACTAATAAAATTTACCCCATTAAACATAGGGGGTCTTGTTATAGATTGACCCTCAAAAAATAATGCATATTTGTTGCCACGATCTTGTCTCAAAAGCTAGTTAAGCTCAAGATAAGAGACCAAGCTCTGATACTAATTGTTGGCCCCAAAGTAACCTAAGAGGAGGGATGAATTAGGTCTTTTAAAAATTACTTTGTAAAATAATCACTAATAAAATCTTTTAAACTATCAAATGGATAGATAGATATAAAGACAATAAAGCTTATGGAATATAAAAAGAGTAAAGAGAGAAATTAAACAAGCAACACTTCCATGCTACAAAGTTTGAAATGTTAATCCACTATAATACTTCACAAAATTGGTGAGTCAATAATCTTCCAATATACACAAAGTAGGACAATCCTTGCTCACACTAATTCACTTTAGTTGAACCAAGGATTTTACTCTTAACCTCACTTTAGTACAAGATTATCACTCCACTCAATATTTTTGAATTGCACTTCAGCGTACACACTAATACAATATTGCTAATTTGCTAATTTACACTCAAATTGCTTTTCTACTAGCTTGTATTCAATGTGTTGAAGTCTATTTACAATATCAGTAGAGTTGGTATTTATAGAAGCAATATATTTGGTTGTAATATATTACTTCCCAACGACTCAATAATAAATGCACAAAAACTAGCCGTTATGAGTTTCGGACATCCGATATTATAATTGTGTGTCCGACCCAGCGTCCGATCTCACTTAAGTGTGTGTGGTGTTGCCGTTCGGATGGCCGAGTATGCATTCATTCCTTCGTCTGAACTAGATGTATGTGAGAGTTTCACACTTCGGACGATATATTTCGTTCGAGTGGTTTTAATGCTATATTAGGGAATAATTGTTTCGGACAGTTTTGTTCATCCGAAGCAGACTTCGTTCGGACTGTTGTATGCATCCATTGAGGAGCTTGAAAAAATTATCCTCTGTCTATCCGTTCGGACGGTGAAATGCGTCCGTTGAAACCTTTATCGTACGCTCCTATTCGTCCGAGAAATGTAGTACAGTTCGGATGGTGTACTGCGTCCGAAAGCCTGTTTCCAGCAGACAAAATAGCAAACCTGCACAACTTGATTTCAGTCATCATCAAAATAAGGTTTGGGAATCATCACATAAGCACATCAAATCTTTAATTTTGGAAATAAAGTCTCCTAAGTTCCAAAATCATGTTCAAACATATTAAAGATATATCCTTTACTTTTGAACATATAAACTTATGAAGTAGAGATTGGTAAACAAGTAGGAAAGTTTTATAGTCCTAAGGAATCATCACTTTATAACTTAAAAACTTATATAATATAATATTTTATATTTTAAAAATTATATTGTTCAAATCTTTAAACACAACAAAATCATCTCCCAATGGGACGTACAATTTCCTTGTCAAGTGATTGGATTTTATTTGAATCATGATAAATTTATAGATAGAATTCATAGTAAATTAGCTTAGATATACAAAGAAAAGAAGTGAAATTGCACATGGCAATATTATATATATAATTGCTCCTAGCAAAACTTCGTTTACTTTATTTTACATAGATTTTCCTTTTCTTAGATTTCTGTTTTTTTTTTTTGAAAACTCCTTTTTTTAGATCTAATATATAGATATATTTTCCTTTTCTAAGATCCAAGTCATATATTTGTAAGATTTGTTAAAGATTGATAGTTAAAAATCTCACACGGAAGCTAACATGGTCTTATGTAAATATAAGCAAAGATGTAGTAACATCAATGGGTGCTTAGTTGGAGGGTATGAGAATCAAAAATTCGAATTAAACCTATACTTATTTCTTGAATATTGAGTATGAGAATTGAAATTTTAAAATCATTCCCAAAAAATCACTCACTCCTCATGCCCAAGTGAAATAGGAAATTTTGTATTGATTCACAAATGTGAAGAAATTTTTTCTTTTCTCCTTCCCTTCCCATCCAAGCTCTTTCTCTTCCACCCCACAACCCTCTTGCCCTCCTCTTTCTCCTTTTCTCATCCCACCCTCCTTTTCCTCCTTCCTTCCCATCCAGCTCCCCCTCCTCCCTCAGGATTATCCTCCCTTCTCCTCCCCTTCTGCAACTCTCCATACACTTTTCCCAACAGCCTTCCTCTCTCTCCCTCCTCGTCTCCGGGAGGAGAACAACCCTCTTCCCTCCTCCATTTTCCCTCATTTCTCTTGGAAGGTTTTAAAAAATAAGGAGTAAATGACACAAATGGTCGTTGAACTTCTGACCATGTTCCTATTTAGTTTTTCAACTTCTAAAAGTGTCTATCAATTTCTTAAATTTTTTAGTTTGGTTCTAAATGATCTCCAAATGTAAAATTCAATTATGGTAATTTTTACTTTGCCTTCCCGAAGGTTTGATCTAATGTTTATTTTCCACTTCTAAGATTAAAAATAAAGAACTTATCATTTTTTAATAGTTTTGGTTAAACAATAAATAATTGATCAATTTTACTAACAAAAATTTGATAACACTACATTTCTAACAATTTATGCATGGTAAAAATTCAGAAAAATACATATGAAAAATATTTTTTACTTTTACTAGTCTAATACTTTTGTGAAGTCAAGATTACATATGAAATGATAAATTTTGATAATAAAAAAATGACAATAAGATAATTATAAATAATTATTCCTATTTTGTAATTTTTATTTTTCCGTCCTTGTTTCATTATTTTATTAGGTGCATAATTTTTTCGTAGTTATTCCTATTCTACTAAACCTGTCATTGGAATTTAATTAACCTGATTAACCCATATAAAAGGATATTATTCATAACAATATATTAGAATGCAATATACGATTTAATAAAATGTGTTAAAATATTGATTTGTCTATTTTTATTTAGTTAACTAGTTAATAATTAAATATTTATCCATAATTATTAAAATAGAATAGCTTTTGCCTAATTTTTAAACTTGATGACGGGTAAACAGACAAAAGACTAAGCCTTAATGGGGGAATAATAAAAATTATGCTAGATGTATTTTGATAGAGAGCATTTAAATCAAATTGGCAAATTTAAGGATTTAATTAGGGGTGGGCGCGAGGCGGGTACCCGCCCCTCCATAGATTTGTCTGATCTAACCTTCATTTGTCAGGGTCAGCCATTTTTTGACCCTAATCTGACCCTCATATCATTGGGTATTCAGATGTGTAGAGTCGGGTACCCCGACCCTATCCTATCATCATTCACCCCCTAAAAAAAAATAAAACTAAACTAATCTCATTTTGAACACCAAACTTTTAATAATTTTTGGAGGTGACAAGTTGATTAACAAATATTCTATATAAATTGAGAAGAATAAAGGAAAAAAAAAATCCAATATTAGATTGTTAAAAAAAAAAAGATTAACAAAATTCAATTTAAGGAATCACATAATTTCTTAAATCTAAAAAGAAAAATAAAACTAACATAAAATTTATCCGAGAAAAGTTAGATAAAATCAATACTACTATAAATCAAGACTTTAAAAATGGATGAATGACTTATTTACACTAAAAATTATAGGAAACATTATATATGAGGGTCGGAGTGGGTACCCGCGGGTTTTTAAAACCTTGACCCGTATCCGACCCTCACGGAAGCGGGTACCCGACCCTCAGTTGACCCGATCAATAGATGGGGTCAGATACCCTCATTTTTTCAGAGCGGAGCGGGCGGGTCAGCGGATCAGAGAATATTTTTGTCCACCCCTAAATTTAATAGATATTTTTAAAAGTTGAGTGACCATATAAAAACATTGTTAACAATTAATGGAATATAGGAATCATTTACACAAAAAATAAATAATAATAACCATATTAATATTTTAATATGATACTCATACTCCAAAAATGTTCACCAAACACCAATTATTTGAATGATTTTAGTGCTAAAAAACCTATACTTTTTAAGCATTTATCTTATTGCGATTTTAATTCCAAATCCTGAATCAAACACTCCATAACAATGTTTTGAAAATCGGACCGGGTATTGAACTAGTGGTCTGCCCAATTCACAGTCAACCGATCAGATCAATTGAATCGGTCGATTCACTAATTTAATTTAATTTTTTTTTAAAGTCTGGTATAATTTAAAATGATCTAAAGTATAATTCTATGAAATACAAAAGAAAAGAGAAACACTATTTTTTGAGAATTCTAGTCTTAATATCTAAAAATACTAATCAAATTTCTAATGTGAAAAAAAAATCAAACTTGTACAAAAATAAGTATAAAAAAGATTAAAAAATAATAACTTAATAATCTAGAATTTGGTTTGTTCACTATTTTGCTGTTTTGGAGTTTATTTCATAAAATTTTAATTTTTCTTTTTATTTAAATTATTTTTTAATCTAAAATTTAAAAAACCGCCAAAGACCGGCTGAACCGATTTTCTTCCCGTTCACGATTTTTTCCGATTCTATCCAATTTTTTTACACAGAGTGGATATATATATATATATACCAGACCGGTAACTCTTCCAGTTTGCTATCAGATCGATCGAACCAGCTGATCCAATCCGATTTTCAAAACACTACTCCATAAGACTATTTGCAACTTTCTAAAGTAAAAACAACTTTAAATGCACGTAGTACCAAAATTCAAAAAGCCATAATTCAATATCAGAAATTTGACAATATATAATTAGCAGTATAAATTAATACCGTCTTGCCTCTTGACTTCGCAATTTTTCAATAAATAAACATAATTTCACTGTGTTTTTTGATCAACATAATCAATTTTGTAATCAATAATTTATATAAATTTATTTAATTTTTTTATAAATTCTTTTAGCAAAAGTAAAATTTTTATAAAATATTATGACATTAAATTTAAAATTTATAAAAAAATGTTAAAAATTTATAAGAAATTAAATTTTAAAAACTTAACTTGTGGATAAAAAAAAATCAAATGTGACTGAGGTAATATTAAATACCTATGTTGCTATCAACCGACCTATCGTACTTATCAAAAAGCTACGGAAAGATGTGTATAAGAAAAAAAAAAAGAAATAGAAAAACTACGTCACAACATATCGCCACCCCCAATGCCCCGATCTATGCGCTGCCTCTCGCCTTTCTCCTCTCACGAACAAAACAACAAACAACTAAGATGCAATCTTTAGAAGTTTTGAAGAAGAGGTTGAATCTCAACAACGATAATAATAATGCAAGCCCAGAATCATTAGCTTTTAGGACTTCAAACTGGAAATTTCTTCCCACATTTTAGACAGAGTATTCTTCAAGGAGGGTCTTTTTTCCTTCAATTATTTTTTCCCTTTTTTCATTCATTTGGTAGGAAAAGGAAAGCAAATGATACAAGAAGGGTTCTTGTGATATATAGAATTAGGAATTCATTTATAGAAAAATAAATGTCAGAATTGGTGGCTCGGACTGGTCGGCATCAGCAGCGGTATGAGGCCGGTTATCGCCTCATCGCCGGGTAATTTTCTGTTGACTTATCTTTTTTCTTTCCCCTTTCTTTTGTTGCTGTTTATATTGGATTCATCATTGTTTGTTTATTTTCTGAATTGGGGTTTGTTTAGTTTGTCAAATTGTAGAAGAATGTATGGTAAATGGGTAGGATTTTGTTGCCCCTTACCTTATAATTAGGATTTTGGGATTGATTTGAGGACCTATCTTTGTTTTGGATGTAATGCATTTGGCTTTCCTCAACTGGGTATTTGTGGATATGGTAAATATATAAAAATGCCAATGATAAAAATTGTTGCTTTGTGTACTGTGATTGTTCTGTTTTTGTCAATTCGGGTTCTTAAACTTGCAGGATTATTTGCGCATTGTGGATAACAAAGGTACACTAGGGAGTTGAATTACTGAAGGCAGAATTGTGCTTACCTTTTGGTGACATAGTTATAAGAGGAATATGTTTTTCATTTTCTATGTGAAGATGGCACAGAAGATATAGCTAACCTGGTCATTTATTTATTTTTTTTATGCCTGATTAATGTGCTGTGGCGAAGTAAAGCATTTGAAGCTACCAAATATGCTATATTTTAATAACATCCTATCATCTCCTTTAACCCTTTGCCCTTTTGGCAATGATTGTTAATCAATCAAAACCCGTTACATCCTACAAGTTCTACCAAAAGCAAAGCATAATGCTGTACTAGTATATGAAGTGCCGAGAAAACCAGGCTGATCTTTCAAAATTGTGATGGATGACTAAGAAAGTTTTCGTGGATGATAAACTAGAGTCTTGTAAATCATTTTCGTGGATGATAAACTACAACGAGTCTTGTAAATCATACCTCAAATATGACTTCTAATGCCTGAAAATCAAGTGGACTTTGGTTCAGATATTAGCCACAATGACTAGCTCTTTGGAGATGAATTTCAACAAAACTGCAATATATCATCTCCACTTATATGTTTTTTCATCCACTCCAGTAGGTTTAGCATATATGCCATTTTGCCTTCAACAATTGTGGTTGAATTGCATTTAGGATTTTTTTTTTTTGTTTTCCTTAGCTTTCTTATTGCTGATGCTTTGTTTTCTGGCGGTATACTATTTGATTTAGCTTTGGGTATTTTTTAATAGTTATTGTCACCATACAGAAGCACAATTAACTTTTTCTGGTCTGTTTATTATTCTAGTACTGTTGTCAGTTTAGCTATTTTTACTTCTACAAGAAGAAAATTTCTTCATGTATTTTCCTTCTCCAGGAGGTACCAACATGATGACAGTATATGCCATCTTTTTTCTTGTGTTAATTAATTTGGTTAATCTAAGCAGTAATATATTATTACATGCTGTTTTGCCAGGTGTATTCCTTTCAAGTGTATAGATTCAGGAGGAAATGGTGATGATACACTGGAGAGGATTGTTGAAGTTTTAATGATCAATTCTGCTAGTGGACCTGGTCTTCTATTCCCAAAGGTGAGAATAGTGAATGTTAAAGTTTAAATTAGAAAGTTCTTTAACTTGTAGCATGCCACTGGAGACATATATGCGTAGTGAATGCTGAATGTTTAAATTAGGAATTTCTTTTAATTGTAGCCTACCACTGGATATATATGCTGTCTCGTATTTTTATGCACTAAGATTTTACTTCTTTTCATTTGTTTATGATCATTTGACCATCAAATATTTGACGGCTTCAATTGTTTCATGGAATTGTGATATTTATTATGATGTAGGGAGATTTATATTGGGGAAGTCTGGATATTGATGAAAATAGTTTGAAGCCCGTTGAATGTTAAGTAACACAGCATTATGGCATTATGAAAAGTAATGATATTAGAAACTAGATTATTCCCAATGGAGGTTGGGTGCCTTAGTTGGCTGTTATTCTTTGATGTAAATCAGTATGGCAGCGTTAAAATGATTAATTAGTCATGGTGCTTGGGATCCCTAAAATTGATGTAATTGTGACACTGGGAATTGATGTCAATGCCTGTTAATAACAGGATTTTTTTTTTTACGTGTTGAACTTGGGTTTCTTAGAAAGTGTTCAGGAAAGTTATTAAGATCTTTTATTCTTTTACTTCATCAGTAGTTATAAAAAAAAATAATAATTATTTGTCCTCCACAGGCATGGCCCTGAGTCTGGTTTTTCATCAGTTCTGTTCACAGTATATGATTCTAAACTGCCCAAGTACAGAACTTATTGAGCTACATGCTGCTTGAAATTTAGGTTTCCTCAAGTATATTGTTTTAGTTATGAGTTGTAACAGATTTGCGTTCAAGGGGACAAAATCCTGATGTTTCTATGAAGTCATTTAAGAGATATGTATAGAGGATCTAATTCTTACTTCCCTAGTGTGCTAGAATACAAATCTGTTGCTTTTGGGGCTTTTTTACCATCTAGTGTAGGAGACTACCAAATTTTATCTTGAATATGTTTTTGCAATCATTACTTTTAATTGCCCCCACATGTGCACATTTTAGTTGGGAAAGTTATTAGAAAATTCAGGGAATTAATAAAAAGCATTCAGTGTCAAAATATACTTAGTTTAAAACTCTAGCTAATTTAAGGTAGGAATCCTCCCCTCCCTCCCGGAAAAAAAAAAAAAGCCAGTGGCAACCAGGCACAAATTTGTATGAGTTTTATTTTATTTTTTATTTTTGGAGGGATATGTAATTGGAGAATCTTAGAAGAAAGTTAAAAGAAGAGAATTGGGAGCAATTAAAGCTACAAAACCTAAAATTAATGTGGAATTGCACCAGTAAAAAACCTTAGTTTTCCTCTACTCTGCTGTGAATGCTCCATTCTCAGTCAACCTATGTTTCTCGTGGTAAAATCCAGGGATTTATCCATCTGTTTGAATATGGTCTTTTGTACTTTTAATGGTCTAAATCGTTATGTTAGAAGGGTTATTGACTGAGAAGGGAATGGGTGTGCATGGAAAATTTAGAGATGGCTTTTTATTTTTGAATTATGCTGATTGGACTCACAGTTTGCCTTCTGTTGTTTCACTGTTAAAAGGTAATTTTTGGGCAGGTTGTGTAGACAATGGCATGTTATGATTTGAATGCATTAGAATTGCAGTGCTAATTTGAGTTTTCTACATAAAGCAATGTAGACAAGCAAAGTTGCCAGATTCGCAACTAGGAGATTTCCTTGTCTGTTAAATCATCGAATTTGTACAGATTATTATTAAATAATATGCCAATGACTTCAACAAATTATTATATAATATGCTAAGGAGTAAGCATTGATGAAAAATTCACTCTTTTTCTTTTAGTTTTCTATAGCCTATGGCTTTTATGAACAAGTTATAGAATGCACATATGGTGTGCTTGACAGTGATTATGTCTACTACTTTTAAAGTTATTATTCAATTGTGTTGCTTGCTATTTGTGATCTGTGGCTACGCTTTAAAGTTTATAGTAACTTATTCCTATTCATTTTTGTAACTAATACTTCTATTGATGTGTTTGTCATGGATATAGGGTGGATGGGAAAATGATGAAACAGTTGAGCAGGCTGCAATTCGTGAGGCTGTAGAAGAAGCTGGAGTTCGTGGGGATTTGTTGGTAAGATTCTAGACCAAACACTTGTTTTTATTTTCTTCTTTATATGTTATGTGGTTGAGGCATTTTTGTAAATATGGTAAATTCGTTCCATGTTTTGGAGAAGTGCCTCAACCCTTCTGTACATGTCAGATCATTAGACTGCCAAATCATGACAAAATCATTAGCCATACACAAGATTACATGCTTTGTTAATTATGCATAGACTGACCCTCCTCCCTTTTATCCTTCTAGTTTTGAGTTTGGATGCCATTTTATGTCGTATTAAACCACAAATATTCTCTGACTGAGAAATATCCTTGCTTTGGAGAATCATGTTGTGTTGTGTCTTTACTCTTTGTACTCTGTAGTAACGAAAATATTGAGAAATATAAGTTTGCTAAAAAGGAGGCAAAAAAGGCTGTAAGTGAAGCGAGGGATAGGGCTTTTGAAGATTTTTACCAAAAATTAGAATCTAAGGAGGGGGAGCGAGATATTTATAAAATTGCTAAAGTAAGAGCCCATAGGACGAAGGATTTAACCCAAGTCAAGTGCATCAAGGATGAAAATAATAAGGTGCTAGTAAGAGATGAAGAAATTAAGGAAAGATGGGAGAGATACTTCCATCAACTATTCAATGAAGGCAATGGAGACGATATCATTCTAGGAGAGTTAGCTAAGTCCGAGGAGTATAGAAACGTAATGTATTATCGAAAGATTTAGGAATTAGAGATGGAGGAGGCTTTGAAGAAGATGAAGAAAGGAAAGCATTTGGCCCCGATGATATCTCAATCGAGGTATGGAAATACTTAGGAAAGAGAAGGGCATAAGTTGGCTGACCAATCTTTTCAATAAAATATTAAAGAGTAGAAAGATGCCTAGCTAGTGAAAGAAGAGTACTTAAAATATTAAAGATTAGAAAGATTCCTGGCTATTGAAAGAAGTGTACTCTCATACCCATATTCAAAAATAAAGGGGATATACAAAATTGTGCGAATTACAGAAGTATTAAGTTAATGAGCCATACGATGAAACTTTGGGAGAGGGTGATAGAAAGAAGATTAAGAAATGAGAAAAAGGTGTCAAATAATCAGTTTGGTTTTATGCTAGGGAGATCGACTACTGAAGCTATGCATCTCTTAAGGGGACTTACTGAGAGATACCGGGATAAAGAAAAGGATTTACGTATGATTTTTATTGATCTTGAAAAGGCATAAGATAGAGTCCCTAGAGAAGTTATGTGGAGAGTTTTAAAAAAAAGAGAAGCTGGAGTAGCATATATAGAATCAATAAAGGAGATGTATAGGGATGTGGTTACAAATGTGTTCTATGAACATCAGGAGGGTTGACACGAGAGTTCCCTATAAATAGAGGTTTACAGCAAGGTTCAGCTCTAAGTTCTTATCTATTTGCGTTGGTCATAGATAAACTTACAACGCATATACAGAAGGAAATACCCTGGTGTATATTATTTGTAGATGACATTGTGTTAGTCAATGAAACAAAAGATGGGGTTAATGCTAAACTTGAGGTTTGGAGAGAGACACTTGAGGCAAAAGGGTTTAAAATTAGTAGATCAAAAACAGAATATATGGAATTTAAGTTTACCAAGGGTGCTAGTAGGAATGGAATAGGAGTTAGTATCAAATATCAAGAAATACCCATAAGTGAAAATTTTAAATATTTAGGATCAGTTATTCAGAGCAATGGTGGAAACAATCGAGATGTTACACATCAGATACAAGCGGGATGGACTAAATGGAGAATGGCAACGGGAATATTATGTGACCGCAAAATTCCTTTACGACTTGAGGGTAAATTTTATAGAACGGCATTAGAGGCTAGCGATGCTCTATGGGTCTGAGTGTTGGGCAGTGAATCACATACATGAGCAAAAGATGTGAGTACCAGAAATGCGAATGTTAAGATGGATGTGTGGATACACTAGGATGGACAAGATACGGAATGAGCATATTCGTGAGAAGATTGGAGTAGCATCTATTGATAAAAATATGAGAGAAACGCGCTTAAGGTGATTAGGTCATGTGTTAAGATGACCAGTAGAAGCGTCTGTCAGGCGAGTAGATTTTAGAGAGAGTAGTCAACATAAGAGGGGTAGAGGAAGACTGAAAAAGACTTGGTGGTTAACTTGTAGGAAAGATATAGCCCATCTAGGAATTGAGGAGGATATGGTCCATGATAGAGCGCAATGGCATACCAGGATTCATGCAGCCGACCCTAATTAGTGGGATTAAGGCTTGGTTTGTTTGTTTGTTTTGTTTATGTTAATTTCACCTTTGCTAAGAAGTAGAGCCCTAATATAGCACTCGACACTAGACCTGCATAATTTTGTTTGATCTTGCTACCTTGTATTTATGGGCTTTATGAATTTGATCTATTAGAGCCTCCCATTAAGTCTTAGTTGGCTAAATTTACTTTATGTATGAACTTGTTTTCATTTACTATCATTGTTATGCTTTTTCTGAGAAGAAAATCCAAGGAGGAACAAACCTGTATCCGCTGATCTAACTCCTCCAAAGAACAAAAGGCGGTTCTTTATCCTTTCCCTTTTTTGTTTTGCTTCTTTTTTTCCATTTTTTTAACTGAAAATAGTCTGAGGAATATTGCATGACTTGCAGTGTTGTTAGTCATAAAAATAGCATAATGTGGTAACTGCAAACTTAAGTGGAAAACCACGTATTATTTGTGCAAGGAACTGAACAGTCTGCCCATATTTCTGAAACGTTTGGTGCCTGTCCGTCCTTATCAGGTGTCAATTTGTCATCCAGAATTCCACAGTCGGGCATGTTCGATTGTAGGCTACATCTAATAGCTTTTACTGGGTGAATTGCCTATAAAGAACTAACCAGTGAAAAACTAACTTTATACTAAAGAATTAAGAAAGCATCTAAGAACAGCCCTAGGTCCCAACACTTGAACCATCCAAAATGAGGTTGGAAGAGGAAAGCTGGGAGCAGTGATGAGCATACTCCAAAGTGTAGTTGCTCAAGGAAACATTATCAGTTTTAATTCATGAGATTTGAGACAAGATATGGGAGAATCTTTTCAAGCAACCTACCTTTTTGTGGGCCTTGAAATTTCATGTGAAGATTTGTAAATTCAAATTGGACATCAAGTACTGTGAAGAAAATGAGTTTGTTATTTCCAGAGCTGATTCTTTCTGAACTCAATTTTTTAAAGACAACTCATAGAATATGAGTTTCTACATAAAGGCTGCATCTTTTGGTGTTTTCTTTCTTTCTTTTCATATTCAAAAGGATCTGAATTTTTGTTGATTCATAATTCTTAAGGATGAGTAGTAGATTTAATAGCTATGAGTTTGTGTGGAAAGTAATGCTTTCTTTCCTTGTTATTAGCTGTTCCTTTTAGATATTCATGAAAGTCTAGTTTCTTTGTTCTTAAATGTCTAAATCTCCTAAATTGCTTTTGATGTTACTTTTGTTTCTATGTTGTATTTCTCCATATAGAATTTTGTGATATTCTCAAGGAATAATAATAGTTAAATACTCCTGTTTTTCGTCATAAATCTAATATTGTTCTCTTACATTCTTTGAAACATTATAAATCAAAGATATGGTGGAAGAATATCCATCAATGTCTAGAACATTTATTTATGAGCTAATTGTGAATAAAATGAATGTCAGATAATCAGTAAACACCTTGAAAAAACTTGGGATTTTTGACCTTCAAGAGAATCAAGGAAAAAAAATCCAATTAACAATATCAGGAATCTTAAGGATTAGCTAACAATATCTTTTACAAGTCAAGGATAACTATGAATTTGGATCACTAATTTTACTCGTTAGAACCTGCATAGATGGCTAATAAACCTATGTATTTTTGGGCTGGACTGCTTTTATAACTTTGCACTTCACTGAGATTCATGCAATAGATTCAGTGAACAAGAAGTTAGTTAATCATTTAGACATTGTGGGGTTGTAAGTCTAGTGGTTTTGACAACACTAGTAGCAGAGTTGTAGAACTTCGTGCTTGTTTCCATTCTTTCCATTTTGGGTATTTAGCTAGTCATTTTGTATGCGCTTGTTCATTAAGTTGATTTTAACAAAAGACAAATATTTGATCTTTTTTCTCTTTTTCTGTTCTAGAATCACAATTGTGAGGCCTTGGTTTTTGCCTTTATTTTACTTTTATAGCCAAGGATGTAGAATATTTCTCTGGGAGCGGGATGCAACAGAATTATATCTTTAGGGTGCGTGAAAGTTCCTCAATTGATAGAAAAACCACAAGCATCATCTTTTTTTCTGTTCCACTTGTTCCGATTTGTTCTTTTCCAGTTTTGCGCCAATTTTTTTGTTTATTTTCTACTTGGAGATTTGAATAACCATTATCCTTTTCAAGTTCTAGCAATTTCTGTTGGAGGAACTCTAACTTGGAAGAAAAATTAATATTTTGGATCTTCTCCTTGGTTAATGCTGGTGGATATTTTGATAAAGTGATTATTCTTGGTCCCCTATTTTTGCATTTGACAAAGTGATTGCTCATCCCCTGGTTGCAAAATTGTAGGACTCTTTTTGGATTTCTCATTATGTTCAGTGTCATTGAATCTCGATTTGCTCTCTCTCTCTCTCTCTCTCTCCCCCTCCCTCCCCCTCTCCCCCCTCTCTCTCTTTCTCCCCCCCTCTCTCTCTCACACGCACACACAGAAGCACGCAAACTCTTCCACCCAAATCACTGTCTCTTTGTGAAATAATCTGACTGCACTTGCCATGAAGTCATTTTCATTTAGTTTTCAATCAAATATACAAGGAGTCTTGTAAGTTAGATTCTTATTCTGGTTGAATCTGTATCCATTGAACGGATTACTGGGTGGACTAATAAACTGATCTATCTCATCTTCTTTATACTTTTAATCTCAGAAAACATTCTAAAAGCTAACTTCCACTTGACCAATGGGGAATTCAATGGCATACTGTAAACACAAAATGGGGGAAAATGGAAAGAAAGGTGGGGAACTTTGTTTTGTAGTTGTGTTCCAGTGCTTCTGGGTAGTGATATGGTTGAAGATAAGTTTTTGCGTGAGTTGTAAGTTTATGGATTGTTTTTTTCAGCACTCTCTAGGGGAATATGAGTTCAAGAGCAAAACACTGCAAGATGAGTCCAGTCCAGAAGGTTTGTGTAAAGCTACCATGTTTGCCTTACTCGTAAAGGAGGAGCTTGAATCATGGCCAGAACAGAATGTTCGAGAACGAAGTTGGCTGACTATTCCCGAAGCTATTGAGCGCTGTCGGCATAGCTGGATGCGTGAGGCCCTTGAGAAAGGCTTTTCAAAGTGGTATGCTGATGGTATGATTAACACAAGGAATGAAGATAACTAATTAATTCTTTCATGTATTTATCCTCGTCTACTTAGGATTCTCTTAGGATCTTTAACAACGGTGCCGTCTGAAGCTCATTTTGGTGCCTTTCTTTTTATCTGTCTTTTTGGCTTTTAGGGACTAGAAGGCCAGAAATGCTAGTAGTTTTTTCTCGTCTTAGAATGTTTTAATAGTTGTTTCTTTTTATTGGTTCTTTTGCTGTTCTTACAAAACTGAAACATTTAACGTGCAAAAGCAGAGAAACAATCGAGGGGTAAGAAAAAAAATGAGAATTTGCCTCATTTGATTGATTTTTGTTGGATTTTGAATAATACTGCACAGGAGCCGATAATTTTTTAACAGAATTATGAAGAAATCGTAACAGGCATTTTCCCTGTTATATATATATATATATATATATATATATTGTTTTTCAACTAAAATTCTAACCATTCAATGCAAGGGAGTTGTGACTCTTTGGTATGACAATCCGATTGTACAAGTGATTAATGTAAAACTGTACATAAAAGTCATGGAAATCATTTTGTGTGACTGTACAAAATATCCTTGATACATTTCTACCTCTATTTTAATTACTAACCGTTCTTGTCACTCTATATGATCCCGGATGTCTCCCCTATGGCCTATGATCATGTTTTATTCGGATTAACTAATACTTCATTTTGTGTCACCCCGGCTTTTAAATTGCCATCCCTTTCAGAAGCGCAAGTGTTGAGCTAAACTTCACCATCATGTCTAAAGTAGAATCTGAATACTACAATTCTTCATCTCATGCTTCCCCAATTATGAAAATTCGCAAAAACTAATTTGATTGGGCTGAATCTTGTGTGTGTGGTTTTAGAAAATTAATAAAATAAGAAATAAAAAAGAAGTATGTAAGTTATTGATAATGGAGTGAATGATAGTTATTGAAATATAGTCATAGAATGTTATCTTCTAATATGGGGTATAATAGGATATTTATAAAATGACACACACCAGAAAACTCTTTATTCTTTATGTAAAGATGATCAGTTGTGGTACTATTTTGCATGTAATTTGCATACAAAAGTGGTATTTTGATTATGATTGTGACATAAAATGTTCCGAAAAGAAATTATAAGGAAGAGAGTTTTTCGTATACCTATTAATCTTTCTAATGAGAGTATGAGAACAAAAAATTAGATATAATTTTTTTTATGTTACATTTCGATGTTCATGATCATTTATCAAATTAATAGTTGATATACGCTTTATACGCATACAGATATGGTGGCGGAGTTACATAGCTTTTAGTGTATACGTAGAGAAAGTGGCGAAGATACACAGGATTTGGTGCACGTGTCCCGCTGGCCTAAAGGAAACAATAATGTATGTCAATAAATTTTTTTTTTATAATATCTCAACTACCTCTAATAATTTTTGATACGATATTGTAATACTATACGGAATTAATATATATAATACGATCTAAATTTATTGAGTCATCATTGAATCAACTCGTTTATAACACGAAAGTAAACGAGTTAGTTATACGTTGACCTATAAATTGACATGATAACCCGTTAACTTATTAAATGAATGGATTATGTTGCAATATTAACTCAATTAGAATATAATATATTTTAAAATTATGAATAATAGTTTGAATGTAAATTTATTAAATCAAATATAATAATCATTTTAAATACTAAATAAAAAATTTCATAAACTTTAATTATATGTTCTAAGTTGTTATAAAGACAAAATTAGTACTAATAATTGTTTTAAGAGTTAACTGCAATTTACACCCCTAAATTATGATATTTTGCACTTTGTCCCTTACAATATCAATTTTGCCAATTAACAACCTTCAACTTTTAGTTTTTAGCATATTACACTGGCGAACACTATTAATGACTCATAAATCCTTATTATTTTACCCAAATTAAAGAAAACAAAAAACTCTTATTGGCAAACGAATGAAGTCACATATATAATTGTACAAACCTAAATACGCACATGAGACACTATTTTGTTTGTGCTCTTACGTGTATGGATACAGATTTTTATGTGAGTGTGATATTTTTATTGTAAAGTTGATACATACTTAGTGGTATGTTTAGAATATTTCATCACTTATAAAAAGATATTGCATGTATCAATATAACGACCTTGATTATGAGGTTAAGTGTGAGCTAATAATTAAAAGTACTTTAAGAAGTTAGGTGAAATAATGAGGATATATAAACCACAGAAAGTGGCCACCGGTGTAATGTGTTAAAAATTAAAAGTTAGAGGTGATTAACTACTAAAATTAATATTTTGGGGTACAAAGTGCAAAATCATCATAATTTAGGAGTGCAGATTGCAATGAATCCTTGTTTTAATTGTTAAAGAATTAAAATTTGAGATTTTAATATAAATGGGTCGCAAGTTATTTAATTTGTCAAATACATTGGTACATCTCTAAAGAAGTAAATGGGTTAGTCACAAATATAATACGAACATGAATGAGTTAGGCACAAATACGATACGATAAGAAAAAAAGAAACTCACATGACGCGACTCTTGTAGGATAATAAACGAGTCATACTGGACACAACACAATAATGATAAAATATGACTCATTGTCACCTCTAATCTCAACACCCAAGTCCCCACTCACCCAATAAGAATATATTTACATATGAATTATTTGTAGTTAAAAAGTAAAAATATGAAATATTTAAGGATAAAATGAAAAAAAAAATGAAGTGTTTGGAACTTTAGTCTTGGGGCTTCAACTTTTGCCCTACAAAGAAATTTCTATCTTAATTGTTTGGTCTTTTGAAAAATTTAACATAGAATTCCTAGCCCGATGATGATTTGTGTAGATAAACACAAACATTACTTTGCTAAGAGTTAGAAAAGTTATAATTATTTGTGTTCACAAAAAAATATTTCTGGATCCATTCCTAAGTAGTAGGGGTGTTAATTTTGACATGACATAATAATACAATACAAATATGCATACCATACAAAATTAATAGAAATTAGCGGGTTAGAGTTAAAATTTTATGACATAAAATATTTACAACCAAAAAATAAATAAATTCTTAAATGAATCGTTATAAGAATAAGTGAGTTAACACGTTTATTATGTTTTATGCTATAAAATATGAAAATATATTAAGTTATTCTAAAATTATGTTACAACTTTTATTAACCTTCATGTATATTTTGTTTTCTATTATTGTTTATATTAAAATCCTCTATTCTGTGAGATCTTAAGTTAAATTTTAGTAGTTACCAAAGCGCATATAAACATAAGATACTTTTAGGGTTAAATCCATTGGGAAAGACTTAAGTAGATCTGGTCTTTTGTCTCACTTGTAGATCTTGTGGTGTGAATTAAATGTTATAAAATCTATGACATAAGCTTATGTAAGCAAGATTCTATAAGATTTATTCTTGACCATAGGGTTTACAGGTATGGTCAAAAACCGAATTTATGTAAGTTTTTTCCAAATCCATTTTGACCCATTATTTATTATATTACACTCATAATTAATTTTTAATTACTTTATCCATTAAATTTTTATTTTCTTAACACATCACTCCAAATTATAAAGAATTCTATAAAAGTAAAATACACGCGTGTTCTATGCACATATCTTTAATTTATATTATGATATTTAATATAACACTTTGTTTTATTAGGCCTCTTGATATTACACTTACAAGCACCCCTGACCTTTTTTGCTTGAATTGAGAAAACTTCTTATTTTTTTGGATTGATGATTCAATGATTAAAATGTTTGCTAATGCAAAACAGAAAGGTGAGCAAAAAATGAAAATTAAGATAAAAAGTCGTTTGAGCTATTCAATGTACCATTTCCGGAGGTGCGTTCTATCATTCCTTCATAATCATCTTCTTCATCTGTTTTCTTTTTCTATCCTCTTCTTCCTCAGCTTTTCAACGCTTTCGCTTCTCCGATACAAGTAAAAAGCAGAACTAAAAAAGATTTATATATATATATGGGAAACTATTCTATTCTAACAAGCGTTTATCAACAAGAGAGAGGTGATTTCGCTTCTTTCACACGGGTTCTAGAAGCTGCACATAATAATAATAATAAAAAAAAAAAATAAATAATAAAAAGAGAAAAAGACAAGGAAAAAATTACTATAATAAACAAGTAACAAACTACTAGATTACACATAGTTTATAGTAGTTATTGAGCAACTTTTAAACATTCTAATAGATGTTCATAATCAATAAAAGAAACCACCTATTTGTAACGCATATCCCGCTCTACTACAAAATAGGGAGCCATGTTTTCCTAATTAGCAGGCCACCCATTCTAAATAAGAAATTCTTATTAATTTTTGAACAACTACTAAAATATTTAATAATTGATCAATGACCAAAATCAATTTTACCTACTCAGATGTTTGATTTTTTGCAATATAAGATCTATTAATTACCTATGGCTGCTTTTGAATGAAAAGATTTGGGTGGATTTAGATATGATGCTATCCAAATAAGTTAAAAAATTGGAAGTGAAATTTAAATAGTTAAAATTAGTTGTTTCAAATTCATTCAAATTCTATGTTATTATTAAATTTATCCATTTAAAATTATTTATTTCAAAATTCAAAATTTACCCATTCAAATACAATCTTTGAACATTTGGACTCCAATAATTGGAAAATGAAAGCATCAAAACAAAAAAAAAATGTGGAGAAAGAAGAAAGCAGTTTAAAGATGTCAAATTTTAGTGAGTCATGTTTTTTATAAAAAAAAATTTACGAAGTCATACGTAAGTAGAATATTGCTAATACCATGCGGGTCAAAATAAAGAGAATTTTACTCTTCTTTTTAGGAAATTATTTTCTTGGTTTGAAAAATTTGTACAGTATAATTTTTTAAAATATATGGTGTTGTATTGTACACATATTTAAAAAACAATGGAACAATTTTCTGAAAGAGACGGTAAAATTTTCTTGCATAACAAAAATATTATTCGAATATAGTGAAGCTGTGGATGTAGAAAATAATGAGGTTTTGCATTGGGATGAAAATTTCTCTTCTAACAACAGTTGATGGCGTACCTGCATTACATCGAACATAAATCTACATGCATTTCCGTGCAGCCAATCAGCAGGTCCAGAAGCAGAGGTGTAGCATAGCAAAACTTGAAAATCACTCACTAGTTTATGCGGGGGTGGGGCAGCACACATAAGTGCAATACTGCACAAAAAATAAAATAAAATAAAATACTCTCTTATACACTCTAGATGAGTAAAGAATTGGAATTTCTAGCAAACAATAATTTTAATAATCTCTCACATTTTATTTTTTTATATATTTTTAGTCCCTCACAAATTCAAAATGTACCCTCAATACAATTACAGATATATTTTGGCCTGAAATACTCACATGCGCATTGAATGTTACATTTTTCATAAACAAAATTGGCAATACACAAATTTTAAATATTAAACAATACTATCTAAAACTTCATCCATCACTTACCATCACTATCTCTATTCCCTTCTCTAGCCTTTTTCCTCTGCCATCCCTATTCCAACCACCCCAATCCTTTTCTTTTTTTGGAACAATTTAGTATTTAAAATTATATATTATCAATTTTGCCTTTATAATATGTTATATTCGATACACATGTGAGTAATTTAGGCTAAAATATGCCCGTAATTGTGCCAAGAGACCAAAATGATGAGTTTTAAATTTGTGAGGGACTAAAATGCATCATTTTAAATGTGAGGAACTAAAAAAGTACAAATGTGAAATGTCAAGGACTATTAAGATCATTTCCCCTGCATTATATTTAGGACTAATTGTATTTTTCACCTTTACTTATACCCAATTCTCATTTTCAATCTCCAATTTTAGTTTTGGACACTTTGTATCTTCAATTTTAATTTTAAACACTTTGCATTCCCTTTTTAATACCATCACAAAACTTAATCAAATCTATGCTCGTTCATCCAAAAATTTATAACAGCATTATTGTATATTATACTGGATCTGTTGTTTATACCAAAAAAATCATTAATTTTAGCGACGATTTCAAAATTTGAATTTAAGTAATATAAATTTGACAATTTCAGAGTGTAAAGTATTCAATATTAAAATTGAGTATAATGGGAGGCGGGAATTGAATATAATTAAGTTGAAGGGTTAAAAAAGAATTAGTCCTTATATTTAGTATCACAACGAAGTTTTGTAGTTCAAGCACAAGTTTAAATGGATAGCACATCTTTGAGTTATACCCAAAAAAAAAAAAAGAGTATTCTGAGCAAATTCAAACGTTTTATTTTGAAGACACAAATTAACAATAATTTGAGATAAGAAATTAACGATGTTTTGTACAGGAAGAACAATTTTAAAGGGCATTACTGGCTATTCTCCACCTTTGTATCTTAAAAAATTGACAAGTATGCTAGCGTAGTATCTCACACCTGTTGACTAAGTCAAGCACATCAACCGTGAGAGAGTGGAATTTTAAAAGCTAAATCGTTTCTGATATGTTAAGTATGGTACCAATTCTAAATAAAAAGGACTCAATCATATCACCAGCCACAACTTGGTCTGAAGCACGAAAATGTGATTTAACTTGATTGACTTTAATAGTGTGATTAGACTTAATTATGATTATTTTTATTGCGTTTAATTTGGGTGAATTTAAATTTAGATTTAAATTCATCTTAATTTATCTAAATAAATTAATGAATTTAATTAAGATTTTAAAATTTACCAACAATTGTTAGTAAAGCATAATAATAATAAGAATAAATGAGTTTCAAATTTATCAATATTTCATGTAATTTTAAATCCACCCATTTCATTCCCTCTCTACAATCCAAATCTACTCATCAACGCAACCTATAAGTTCATAGGAAATGATAGGATTTAATTACAACACTAAAATAAAATATTATTAACCATTAAAAAATTATAGTGTTAAGGTTTCTGGAACTCATTTGATTAAAAGTGGAATCAAGATTTATTATAACAAACTTTAATATATTTCCTATCATAAATTGTGTTGAATTTCAATCATGTTTTGATGATGATAAATTTTCCTAATAATTTAAAGTTGAGTGTGCAGAAAAATCTTAAAGTAACATATAGTTCGAAGGCTGTAGGATCGTTCAAAGGAATCAAGGCTAATACACAGGGGAGCGTCTGAAACTTGACCAAAGAACACTGAAGGAAGAATGTATCTTTCGAACGAAGATAATTGTCCAAAGGACAATGTTTCGGATGCAAAAAGACCGTCCGAAACAAGGAATCCAAAACAAAAAACGATCAGATGTTGAAGATCGTTAGGAGAAAGGAGTTTAAAATGAAGAAGTTTCTGTCAAGTTGTAAGACACATATAATCGTCCGAAACACTGTTCATGATGCTATAGGGTGCATGATTGAACGTCCAAATTACCATCCGAACTCCTAAATGTTAGTTTTTTGACTGTTGAAACTCAAATTTCAGCACATCTGTCATCCATAAATAGTCAAAGGACGTCAAAATGAAAAGTATAACTATTACATTTAATACAAACACTTGTAAGAGTTATTTGGGGAGAAACAGGCAAAAATAGAGTGGGTTGTATTGGTTTGGGCATACATGGATAGATGTTCTTAGCTCAACTAGAGGGAGTTAGTGTGAGTAAGAATAAACACCCTAGTGAGTGATTTTCAAGTATTAGAGTAGAGGGATAACAAGTGTACAAAAGTGAAGTTATGATGTAAAACAGTTTGATGTTTTATTAAGAATAATTTAAAGAAAAATATTACAAATTTAAGATAATTTGGCATGTAATACACAGACACATGGACGTCTGTTGATAAAAGTAGCACATACTCACCTATCAAAAAACGGAAAAAAATTGTGTACTACCGTGATTCTAAACGGAAGACAAACAAAAACCTAATGGAAAAGGCAGATTTTAAAGTAAGTATTTTAAGTATTTTAAAGTTTAACTATAACGTACATTTTCCGTTGCATTTCAACTGTTGTTTTTTTTTTTATTGGTATACAAATATTAACAAAAATTATTAAATTAAATTAATTTTATAAAAAATAGTTCAAAATACTTAAATTACCCTTTTATAGTAAATATCTCAACTATGGCACTAAGGATAAAATTAGAAGTTAAAGAACACATGCTTCTATTTCAAAATTAATTGTGGGACAATTAGTGGAGTGATCCATGAATCTTATTAATTAGTTCAGGATCACTTTGCTAACCAATATGGGATATTTTATACTTTAACACTTGTCTCACATATGACTTGGGTTGAAGCAAGGACAATAAAACCCATGAAGTCAAATCTAATACCTAAACCAAGACAAATATTGGGGAGTCAAACCCAATGTGCAGAAGAGCCCGAGTTGTGTGTGGATTGAAAAACACCTTTGATACCATGTTAATATACATGAATTTTTATTTTAAAATCAATTAACAATAAGTAGAATGATCTATAAATCTTATCAATTAGTTCTTTATCATTTGATTCACAGATGTTGATATTTTATAATTTAACATTAGAAAAAGATGATTTAATACTTCTCTTGAATTCTAAAACAACACATAATTTGAAACTGAATAAATTATCCAAAATTGACATATAAAATTAAGTATTTTAAATTAATCATAAAAAATCAGGGATTGATAAGTTGGAAATGTTGGAATACGGATATTAAATCAAATTAAATTTAATATCATGACAACCAATGTTATCATAATCCGGATCCTTCATGTTTAATCATCAAAAATATAAATTAAATACTAGATGCGAAAGCGTACCTGAATCCATAAGAATCGATGTGATTCTTGAATATCCGGATGTAATTCTTGACCCTACGGATTTGATCTTTGAATATTGTAATTATTGATCTTCAAAATTACTATGTATGTATTTAGAGAATAGGGTTCTCACTTTTCTGATGATAGGATGTCAAGAAAAGTAACACAACATAGAATTTGGGGATCATAACCTATATATATATATAGATATACTATCCTTATTCCCTTAAGTTTTGCCCATCATAAAATAGGAAATAAAATTTTAGGGTATTTACACATAAAAGCCCATACTAATTAGATGACTTAGGCCCATTTATCTTAAACTATAATAGATCACTTTATATTGGACCAATTATGATAGCATATATTACACAATTAATATGTATGTGAATGTCCAAAACGCCAACATTCTCCCACTTAGACTACATATATATTATTGTATAAAATCTTATGAGCTCAAAACCTTTAGCTATCAAGACCATGTCATCTCCGAACAATCTCGTCCATTAATCATGTCAATATAGGATCAAGACGATTTTTGCTACATTAATCATAACTAAATCCATTCTTGGTCACGTACATCAACACAACGAAATGACATAGATCAAGTATGGATGTGTAGCATGAAAATTACATGCAATGTGACCTTAAACATACCTATTTTCAACTGGTCCAACTTTATTCTTTATAGATATCAAACTAAAATTGAAGTCAGAGTGAAACATAAATTGAACACTTTATTTCTAAAACTGAATTCTTTATTTTTAAAATTGAATTCGTTATTTCTGCAAAAAATATTCATAAACATAATATGTGTCTTGAAAGATTTAAGTATATAAACTGAATACAAACTCCCACTAATCCTGAATATTCTCAAAAGACATAACACCCATATGAGCAGTGTATACAAGCTCATGAAAGACCTTAGGTGGTAATCCTTTACTAAGCGGATCCGCAATCATGGAGTCCATGCCAATATACTCTACTCTGAATTCTATCTTTAACAACTAGGAACTTGATGTTTATGTGTTTAGACTTCGTTGAACTCCTATTATTGTTAGAATATAATGCTACTGAGTTATTGTTACAAAATAATTTAAGTGGTATTTCAATACCATCCACAATTCGCAGCCCTATGACAAAATTTTGTAACCATATTTCGTGAGTGGATGCCTTATAACATACTATAAATTCAGTTGCCATGGTGGAAGGAGTTATGAGTGTTTGTTAACACTTTTCCAAGAGATAGCTCCACTAGCAAGCAAATAAATATAGCCCGAAGTGGATTTATGACTGTCTTGACATCCAGCAAAATCAGAGTAGGAATACCCAATGATCTTTAATTTATCCGATCTCTTATATGTGAGCATGTAATGTTTTGTTCTCTGAAGATACCGCATGACTCTTTTGGCTTGCTATCCAATGAATCATACCCGAATTGCTTAAATATCTGTCTAACATTCCAACAATATACGCAATATCTAGACGCGTACAAAGTTAAGCATACATTAGACTTCCTACTGCAGAAACATAAGGAATCTGTTGCATTTTCTTATTTTCAAAATCATTCTTAGGGCACTGAGCAAGGTAGAATTTGTCTCCCTTAGCAATAGGGGTATCTCCTGGTTTGCTATCTTGCATGCCAAATCTCTTAAGTATCTTCTCAATATAGTTCTTTTGTGATAATCCAAGAATTCTCCGAGAGCGATCTCGATATATTTGAATCCCTAATACAAAAGAGGCGTCCCCAAGATCTGTCATCTCAAATTTCTATGATAGAAATCTCTTGGTTTTGTACAATAAGCCTATATCATTACTGGCAAGCAGTATGTCATCGACATATAAAATTAAAAAAATGTACTTACTCCCACTAAACTTGTGGTATATACAATCATCAACCAAATTTATCTCAAAATGCAAACGAGATAATAATTTGATGAAATTTGTGATATCATCGATGATAAGCTTTCTTGAGCCCATAGATAGATTTTTTTAATTTACAGACCATATTCTTTACATTTTGGGACACAAAGTTTTCCAGTTGCACCATATAAATGGTCTCATCAATGTCACCATTGAGAAACACTGTCTTTACATCCATCTGATGTACTCAAGGTCAAAATGTGTCACTAAAACCATTATTATCCTAAAAGAGTCTTTCAATGATACTGAAGAGAAAGTCTCTTTATAATCAACGCCTTTCTTCTGAGTAAAACCTTTTGCGACAAGAAGTGCCTTAAATCTCTCCACATTACCCTTCGAATTTCTTTTGGTTTTAAATATCCAATTGCAACAAAATAGGTTTCGTACCTTCAGGTAGTGTGACGAGTTCCCAATCGTCGTCCTCATTCATGGATTTAATTTGTATAAGAGACATAGCATCAATTCATTTGTGGGAATTAGCACTATGCATGGCTTGATGAATGACAGTTGATTGGATAATCTTCCACCAATCCAATGTCATCCTCATGTTCTTGGAGAAATACGATGTAATCATCCGGAACCGCACTTCTCCGTTCTCTAGTGGATCTTCTTAATGGCATTTGTTCTTGAGATTGTTGAGTTTGTTCGTGTTGTTCTTGATGGGGAAGATTTTCAACATTGTCTTGTGGTACTGGTCTTCTTGAACAATGTCAGGAATAGAAGACTGATCATTGTCAATAACAATCACATGAAGGGAAATAGATTCCTCTTCAAAGATAAAATCTCTAACTTTATCTCTCTTCCCAAACTCAATATCCTCAAAGAACTGGGCATTTCCTGTCTCAAAGAAGGATCTGGATGTGGGATCATAAAATTTGTACCCCCGAAACCGTTCAGAGTAACCAACAAACTAGGTGCTGACCATTTTCGAGTCCAATTTCTTTTCATTTGGCCTATAAGGCCTTGCCTCAGCTAGACAACCCCAAATATGTAAATGCCTTATACTAGACTTTGTTTTTACCAGTCCATAGTTCATAGGGAGTTTTGGTTGTTGCCCTAGTTGGAACTCTATTAAGGATATAAGCTGCAGTCTTTAATGCTTCTCCCCAGAGTGAATCCGGTAAAGTTGTATGACTAATCATACTTCTCACCATATCCTTTAAAATTTTGTTTCGTCTCTCAGCAACACCATTCATGCTAGGAGATCCCGACATGGTGTACTGTGGGACGAATCCACACTCTTCTAGAAATTTAGCAAAAGGTCCTGGACGTTGTTCACCTGATCCGTCATATCTGTCATAGTATTCACCACCACGGTCAGATCTGACAGCCTTAATTCTTTTACCAAGTTGGTTTTCAACTTCAGTTTTAAAAGTCTTGAACATGTCTAATGACTTAAACTTCTCATGAATTAGATAAAGGTAGCCATAACGAGAAAAATCATCTATGAATATAATAAAATATTGTTGACCATTCCAAGAAGTCATAGGGAATGGCCCGCAAATGTTCGTATGTATTACTACTGTCTAAGACGTCCGAAGATCTACTAGCACCTAATCTCTTTATATTTGTTCGTTTCCCCTTAATACACTCAACGCATATTTGAAAGTCTGACAAATTAAGGGGATAAAAAATTCTCTCTGACACAAGTCTTTCAATTCTTTGTTTAAATAAATGACCTAAACGCTTATGCCAAAGTGAAGCAGAATTCTCATTGATTAATTTGCGTTTAATACATGTGAGCTTATATGCAAGGTTTCATTATATGAAGCAATAGTTTCGATTAAATAAATGTTATCATGAGAAGACAAAAAACCAATACCAATAATATTTGAATTCAGAAAAAGACTAAACTGAATATTTCTTAACGAACAAAAGTAACCGGATTTGTCCAAAACAGAAATAGAAACCAAATTTCGTCTAAAAGATGGTACAACATATGCCTCTTTCAAATCCAAATAATATCCAGTTTTTAATAATAACCTAAAAGTCCCTATTGCTTCAACTTTAACTGGTTTGCCATTGCCCACATTTTAGATGAATCTTTCAGCATCATTCGGCTTTCGCCAATTTAGGCAACCTTGCATAGTCACACTTATGTGAGAAGTAGCATCGGAGTCTATCCACCAAATATGTCTAGGTACTGAAGCTAAATTAACCTCAGAACAAACCAAAATAAGAAGCATACCTTTCTTTGCACGCCAAGCGTGATATTTGGTACAATCCTTTTTCAGGTGTCCAGAATTCTTATAAAAGTAACAACCAAATTTCTCAGTTTGATTCTTTTGTTGTTTCTTTTGAAGTGGACGACCCGCAACTTATTAATCTTTTTTCCTTTTCTTATTTTTGTCCCTAAAGGTACTTGTCAAGTGAGCACTTTCAATCTTTTCTTACTTCAATCTTTCATCTTCTTGCACACAATGAGAAATAAGCTCATTTAGAGACCATTTATCATTTTGACAGTTATAACTGACCTTAAATTGACTGAATTGTGTAGGAAGAGAGATCAAAACCAAATGTACGAGGAAGTCCTCAGATAGTTCTCTAACTTTAGTACCTTAAGTTTTGAAGTAAGATGAGACATCTCTAGGATGTACTTCCTTATATTTCCTTTTCCTTTATACCTCATTGAAATCAAGTTCAATAGAATCGTACTTGTTTCTGCCTTATCATTTTTTACAAAACGTTTTAAAATTTCCATAAGGAACTCTTTGGCAGTTGCCTTTTCGGCCACATCGCCCCTGAATGTTTCCGAAATTGCACGTTTCATGATCATAAGATTCATGCGATCTGAACGATCCCACTTCTCATAATCCCTTTTTTCTTCTACGGAACTATTATTTGTAAGAGGAGTGGGTTGTTCAATCCTTAGCGCAAGGTCTAGATCCATACAACCAAGAACGATCATCACGTTCTCTTTCCATTCCTTAAAATTTGTTCTATTCAACATAGTGATTGAATTGATATTGGCAGATATCATAGAAGCAGATGTATTAACTGAAAATAGAACAAAATAACATATTCACATAAGTTCCAAATCTTAAATAATAACATCTGAATGATTAAATTCAAATAATGGTAGGGCCCATCACAAGATATCTAGAACAACATTAATATTTAGTTTTTGAATGAAATATTAACTTGTAAGTGGTACTCTTGATGTAGTAATCAAATATTGACAATAAATCCTGTCAAATAATAAGTCTATCTTCGGACTGACTTATTATTCACATGGAATACCAAATAATTGTCACATATTTATTACTACAGGTGTATATATAATTCGGCCAAATATTAGCCTTCCTTTGGGTCGATAAATATACGCATGAATTACAAATACACAATCATCTTAATATTTCAAAATAAATTGACCTACACAAGAGGGGCTATTTTAATAGCATGTTGTGTCAATTAATATATTTTTAAATATTAGATATTCTTAATTAATTAACCAAAATTTGAATTTAATTATTTTACTAAAGATTTAAAAAAATTAAAAAAAAATGACCATAATAGTTTATTGGTCATGAACTTACATGACTATTAAACCGATTCCTTACGGTCATGAATCGACCCACTAAGTTCATGACCAATCTTTAATTTTTTTTTTATTAAATATTCCTTATGGGTCATGAACGTTCATGAACAAAAAACCGTACATATCTCTATTCATGAAGTTTTTTTTTTTTTTTGAAATTCTAATACCAAACAAATTCAAAAGAAAAAAAAAATTGAAAAATCAAAATTTTGAATCCAACAATTTATTCCGAATAAATATAAAAATTATTTGACCCAAAATCTTAAATCCGTAATATAACCAAAATTGTTATTAAATATAACAAATTAAATCACATAAAAAATTTGTTGAATTCAAGAACTAAATCCATATGAAATCACATAATAAATCAATTAATGAAAAAATTGATTTCTCAATGATTCCACCTGAAGATGCTTTGATACCACTTGTTGGAATACCAAATTAAATTTAATATCATGACAACCAACATTATCATAATCCGGATCCTTCATGTTTAATCATTGAGAATATAAATTAAATACTGGTTGCAAAAGTGTATCTGAATCCATAATTGAATCGATGTGATTCTTGAGTATCCGGATTTGATTCTTGAATATTATGGTTATTGATCTTCCAAATTATTATGTATGTATTTTAGAGAATAGGGTTCTCACTTTTCTGATGATGGGATGTAAGAAAAGTAATACAACAGAGAATATAGGGATTATAACCTATATATATATATATATATATATATATATAAGATATATATATATATAGATATACTTTCATTATTCCCTTAGATTTTGCCCATCATAAAACAGGAAATAAGATTTTAGGGTATTTACACATAAAAGTCCATACTAATTAGATGATTTAGACTCATTTATATTAAACTATAATATATCACTTTATATTGGGCTAATTAATTATAATACCACATATTACACAATTAATATGTACGTGAATGTCCAAAATCCAACAGGAAATACCAAGGATCAGCAATGCATGGTAGCACGCAATAAAATCCTTTATGAAGCCAATTCAAACTGCCTTTAAGAAGCAACTTAATTATGGGCTACAAATCGGAGAACCATCGGTTTTGTAATTATCATCTATATTATATATGAAGTGTGAGTATAAAATTTAGCATTTGATATTTTTTTTAATTACTAAATATACCTTTATAATTACTCGTAACTTCCTTTCCTTCCTCCTGTGTTATCTTTTTAATTTTTAAAATAATTTTTTAATAATTTCCACTATTTCTTATTTTTTTTTTAAAAATAAAAATTACATATTTGTTTTAATTACACACCTATGAAGTGTGCCTTTTACAGTTATGATAATTATTGCTGCTACGGTCTCTGTACTACTCATCATGATAATTTTTGCAAAAAAACCCACGATAGTAGACCTCTTTCGAATGAAAAAAATACAGTAATGAAAATTTTGGGGGCGGCCCAGATTATTGTAGTTGGAGTGGCATAATATTGCTCGATCGGGACCTTAGCTTTATTGCGAGCCAAAAACCTTGATAGAATCACTCTTAAATACTGAATTAGGGGGATTCGCTTTATTTTATGATACTTCCACCAACAACAGTTGCTTCTCAAGCACTTGCCCTCTTTTTCCTCCACTAGGAGACGATTGGGAGAAAGCATCAGCTGCTTTGGAGACGTAAGCAGCCATTGACAAATGTCCATAGCTTAGCTATTCCTTAGCTCAGTGCTTGTTCATTAGTCTTAGCGAATCTTAGCTCTCGGGCTACATAATCTCACTGCTGATTTGCGGGTGAATGTTTGATTGATCTGCCCTTTGCTTACGTTCCTACTCGGCAGATTCCCCAGCACTTTGTAGGTATTCATTGGTCTTAAAACGGTTTTGAATCTTGAAACTGGAAAAAACTTTAAAAAATGAAAATAAAAAGTTATGCTGTGATACAAGAGGATCAAGAATGAATTGGGGGTAATTTGCGGATTTCTCGTTTTCTTTTTTCCTTACGTAACCAGTTAATATTAGAGACAAAATTCACAGAAGTATCGATAAATTGGACAAATTAGACCTAGAGATGACAAATGGTCGAGTCGGCTAGAAATAAAATTCAATATTAGGCACGAGCTCGGCCACATGCCATGTCAGCTACGGGGTAGTCCTGAATTGGCTTTCAGGCTGGTGTCACTCTTGATTAATTGAAATTAACTTAATTTTTTTTTTGAGGAAGTTAAACTAAATTATTATTTAATTTATTTCAAATTAGATAGTATTTAATAGTCTAAGGGCTATGCTCTATTTTGTATTCCTTAACTTATATCATATTCTTATTTTGTATATTATACTTATTTTTAAGACATATTAGACCATGAACTCTAAAATTTATATATCCTATATATTCAGTCCAATTTTTAATGTAATTACAAAAATTAATGAGATGTTAAGCACACACCACGTGGTTGTTTATGGTATATTGCACCCATTTTGGTTTAATTTTTAATAATGTTAAAAAATTTAACGAATTTTTCACTTTAGGTGCATGATATATAAAGTTGGAACATCCATTAACTTTGGTAACAACGTTAAAAATTTGATTGAAATCAATAAATATGAGAATTGGGGATGCAATATGTCCAAAAATAAGTATAGAGTGCAAAGTTAGACTCAGGTACAAATTAAAGGGTGCAAAATAGAATAAACTCAAGTCTAAGTTATTACTTATTATTCAAAAATATTATTTAGAACTATTACTTATTATTTGAAATTATTATTAATTACTACATCATTTTTCATTACTTATTGCAAGTTATTACCTTGTATATTTGAACTTACTTAGTACTAAGTTATTACTTCTTTATTCTATGTTAATACTTACTAATTCAAATTCTGACTTATTATTTGAACTTATTATTAATTAGTATTTCCTTTTTCATTACTTAATAGTACAAGTGATTATATAATATTTCAAGTTATTAATTATTATACCAAGTAATTCTTTATTTTACTTTAAGTTAGTATTGATTAGTACAAGATATTATTCATTTCATTCAAAGTTATTACTTTTTAATCCAATAAGAAAATTACAAAAATGTTATTACTTATTACTATGAATTAGTCCAATAGTAGACTTATTGCTTATTACTACAAATTATTATTTGTTACTCAAATTTATCACTTATGACTACAAATTATTATGTATTAACCTAAGAAGAGAAATACATAAACTTTATTGGAAAAGTAGTCATTAAAATGCTGTAAATTTAAAAAAAAAAAAAAGTAAAAAATGCTCCACAAGGGCCGGTCAATTGTCTGGCCAATAAGGTATTGGTCAAATTATTGACCAGACCGTTGATTGATGGGTTGAGTGGATTTTTACATGGACTGATCCACGGGTTTGGAAAACTAAGTCTGACTCGACTCTTAGGTATTGTAGCGGGTCTAGCCCGAACCACTATAGTACTATATGAGTTGGGCTATTTAAAATTATAATGCATTCGGGATACAGGCTGGCCTGCCCCAATGCCATATCTAGTTAGACCTGTCAAGTAAGGTCTTTGACAAGTGTAGGCCCTTCTCTATATTTACGCATGAATATTAATTTTATGTGCATTCTAACCTACATTCTAATTTTATTCTTACATGTATTTTCATTATTTTTTAAAGAAAAAAAATTGACTTTGAGGTGGTAAGGTTCGGTACACTATGAGGGCTATAGCTATGGGGCAACTACTTTTATACGTACGTATCATCATTGATGTGAAGTTTTTTTTCTTGTATTTAACTTCACAATTTTCAAATTCTCCATATCCCAATCGTGAATTTTCAAATTTTAAATAGAATTCTGGTGAAAAGATAAAAAGTTAATTTCTTTAAGTGTAATGTAAAAGATAAAGATAATTCTACAAAATTTACTGTGACAATGCAAAGAGGAAATTTTTTTAAAAAAAATTCAAATGAATCAAAGGTGAGATAATTTTAAAAATAAAACAATTCTATCCTAAATTGTAATTTAAAAAAAAAAAAAAATTTGAGGGAGGGGGACAATTGCCCACCCTTAGGAGGTGTTTGTTAATGCTGAATTCTGAATTCTGAAGTCTGAAGTCTGAATTGTAAACTCTGAAAGTATTAATTGCTGAATTAATAAATTTATTTCTGTTCTCTTGATAATCAACTGAATTCAATCTCTTAATTAAATATGTCACTTCATACATGTATTAATTTACTATAAATAATTGTCATATATGCGTAGAAAAGAAAATGAATAATTAAGAATAGTATAAATATATATGAGAGAGAATATGTGTGATAGGGTATGTATGTGTGTGTGAGAGAATTTGTGTGTGATAGACTGTGTGTATGTGAGTGAGAGAGAATATGCATGTGTGTGAGTGTGTGTGAATACGAATATGAAAAAGTATAAGAGAGAATGTGTGTGAGAGACTAAGTGTGTATGTGTGTGAGAGAGAGACAATGTATAAATGTGAGGAAGTGTGTGTTTTTGTGTGTGAGAGAGTATATGTTTGTGTGACAGTGTGTGTGGAAGTGAGAGAAAGTGTGCGTGAATATGTGTGAGAGAGAGTATGTGTGTGTTAGACTATGTGTTTGTACATTTATTTAAAATTCAGTAGATTAAGTGAAAATGTTTTCACTTAAAATTTTGTTATTTTAGGGTAATACAAATTAAGCAGTGCTTAATGTATTAAGTGATAAGAGAATTCTGTTATCAAACATGCTGAATTTAAAAATCTCTTAATCAATTAATTTTCAGCATTAAGTTGAGTTATCAAATAGGCCCTTAGCCTAAGGTGGTTCTGATAGATACAACCATTCTAGTGATAAATGTTTATTTTCAACAAGGTTGAGTTTGGATGGGGTCATTGGTTAAGTCATATATATTCAAATAAATTAAAATTGAGTCATTTAAATTCTACTTATTCGACCGGTAAGTCAAATAAATCGAGCATAAATCCTCTTTCATTCCTATGTCACTTTCCTCACACTTTGACTACTCCATTACACCTTGACATACGGTATCGTTCTTCGACGCAAAAATTCTTGCCTAGATGGGAATCCTATTTGTTCTACAGTAATTTTCTTGGACTAACTTGTTGCCTAAATACATTTTGCTTTTGGAAAACAAGTCCTTCGCCTATTAATTAGTAATTTTCATGATCGAATAAATACAAATAATACAAAATTTCATCCACCTATAGTTACCAAATATGTGTAATAATTGTAGGAAATTTTGCTAACTTATAAGCCAAAATTCTCGTGGGGACGATCTCTACTTATCACTTTATTATTTGTAATGATACGTGACTTGTGTGTATAAATTGTGCAACAATTTACTCAACAGATCATGTCAATTCTTTTGGGTAATGATTAACTTGATTATCAATTAGAATAATCATCATAGTTGGGTAATCATTGGCATAAATTGACCAATTAAGAATGTGGCTAATTCTTGTTTTCGTTAGATTGGTCGAGGTGATACAAAAGTTGACTCTGTCATAAACCTTTATTAATTAGTAGATTAAATTAATTCGGAATCAAAGTGGTTGGATTAGTGTTATTTTACGATAATTCCATATAGATAAGACTCAAATTGATTAATCTAGGATGCAAAGTTGATTGTGATGTTTTAAGTTGTTTATGTGGTTAATGCGTGTTTAAGTAGTATAAGATTGTCTATTTATTTCGTTTTGTGTCTTGTGCAAGTGAGTGGGTAGCTGGTTAACTTAAATAAGTACTTTATTTTCTTTAGTAAAAAAACCAATCTAGAAATCCAGTAAAACATTTGCTCATTACTAGGGAGTGTGAAAAAACTTCTTAAGGCAAATACTTAGGGCTTCCCATGGTAATCTCTAGGTCCAAAAATTAGATGTTTGGTATCACTAGGGATAGGGTAGCGAGTAAAATTCAATGCTAGAAAATATGCTTTCGTGGGTATAAATTCTTGAACTTACTATTATTAGAAAGGAGTCATGTAATCTATTTTTGGTGTCCATACTTATTTGAAGTTGTTGAAATTTTTCTTCATGATTGTTAAGCGGATAGACTAGGATATGACATAGACTTTTATTTTTTCGTTTGTATGTTTTTGCATGGCGAAGTATTAGATTCCATTATGGTTATTTAATTCACTTACATTAATATAACCCACACTCTTTCGAACTCTTTACACATATACTAATACTTTCTCAACGTTAATATTTTGTACTAATAAATATTAACAGAGATGTGCAATAAGTTAAAAAGAGTATATAAATATCATCACCCATTTTTTGATGATCAGTTATACTTGGTGTCTTCAGACTTAATATAGTCCAAACCAAATAGCCTACTTTTTTATGGAAGTAAATATTTACACAAATGAATTTACTTAATCTTTAAAATATTTATTTTTTCTTTAATATCATTTTTTCAGGAAATTCATAAAATAAGTGGAGCTTTACCGAATATATTCGAGATGATTTATTATATAGTACCATTGGAGTTTGTTGAAAATCTATTGTTAAATTTAAAAGTTTATGACTATTAATATTTTGTGGTGCTTTAAAGTGCAATAATGTAAAAACATTTCTCTTTTTCATATAATTAAAATTTTTATAGTTATGATGCTATTTATTAATTTAATATACTTGAATTTGATATGGTGTTAAATATTTCTTAAAATATTTTGGATATTATATATAGCAAAACATCTGCGTATCACTCAATGTGCAATCGATAGTGATGTTCGAAATTGATACCGCAATTATGATTTGAACCATGCCAGCATCTCAGATCTCCTTCACCAAATGTCTCTTTTACACACTACAATAAGCATGCTGCCCGAGTCCTAAAAATAAAGTCTTGGTCGAGGCCCCGACAACATACTTACAAGCTCAATATTGACGATTTCTCTCTTGGCAATCCAATGCATAGTCACTACATTTACTAGGTACCCTATGTATCACATACTAGTTCATGCATTCTAATTTGTAGTATTTTTGTGATTTGGAAAACTATGATACATATACTGATTCACTAACTTTGGCAAACCGCTATTAAGGTTAATTTGTGAAAGATTGATTAATTAAATTTAAAATTCTTGTAGTTTTATCATTTCTAATACTAATGTGATTATTTATATTTAAATATTATCGTTTGACTAGTTTGTAACTTTCAAAACCAAGAATCAAGTGTTTTAAAAGTTGATTTTTACTTACCTATATATAAATAACCTATTTTTGTTTTTGTTTTTTTTTTTCTAAAATTCTTCTAATTGTTAGGGTCCAAATATCATTCCCACAAACTAACAAATCAAGGTCAAGCATTCTAATTACAAATTACTTCTAGTTATTCAATTTGACATGAAGTTGATTAATTAGACTAATACTTTTGTTGATACTAATTACAGTAATATTCTAACAAATTTCAATAAGTTTATGTAAATTTATATAGGATTCTAACTTTTTTGAAAGTGTTCATTAGCATAATCAAGCGTACCACGTATCCAAAGAACATTTTTAGTAATGTGACGTATTGCATACCCGTACCTGTTCTGCGTATTAAAGAATACTGTGAATCTAGTAACCAGATCTTATCCAGTGGTAGAGGAGTTGTTTGCGATTCTTTTGGTCCAGTACTTGTTGGATTCTCTCGGTTCTTTGGTATGGCTACAAGTCTAGAGGCTGAACTGAAAAGCCTTTTGGCTGGTTTAACTATTTGCATGGCCAGATAACTTTCTGCTCTTATCAGTTGAACTTAATTCAAAGCTTGTTGTGGATATGATTAGCGACCGTATTAAATACCCTTGGAAGCTTGATGAGGAGTATCAAAGATATCTCCATATCTTGGTTAACAAGCCGGTATCAATTAATCACATATACAGGGAAAATTTCTAAAAATATGTTTGTTTTTAAAATTGTTCTAATGCGAGTTCCAGAAATTTTTTTTAAAAAAAAAGAAAAGAAAAGAAAAGAATTTCTTCTTGACTAACCTCGCATTCCCGGAGAATGCGAGTTCCAGAAATTTAAAAAAAAAAGAAAAAAAAGAAAAAAGAATTTCTTCTTGACTGACCTCGCATTCCCGGAATGCGAGGTCAAGAATACAAAAAGAAAAAATTCCTCCTCCTCCTCCTCCTCCTCCCCCTCCTTCTCCTCGTCCTCCTTGTCCTCCTCCTCCCCACCACCATCTATTTTTCCTTCCCTCTACAACAATCACCACCTCCATTCCACCACCACCACCACCACCTACCACTACAACCAACACAACCACCGCTACCCACCACCAAAATATTTCAGGTAAAATTTAATTTTTTTATGGAGTCGAATAATTTTAATTTTGTTTAAATAATTAATTTTGTTAATGTAAATGTTTTATAAATATATTTTGTGTTGGTAGTTTATATTTTTTGTGTTTTTGTATTTTAGTTTAATAATATGCTGCTTTGATTATATCCCTTATTTTTTTTAATATTTAGAGAGAATGATCTTTGACTCGGGATCCTGAATGCGAGGTTAGTCAAGTTGACCTTGCATTCAGGGGAATGCGAGGTCAAGAAGAAATTCTTTTTTTTTTTTTTTTTAAAAAAAAAAAATTTCTGGAGTTTCATTGGTCCGGAATTACATTTTGGAATAGGCATAAAAAAAGAACAATTTTGAAAACAAGCATATTTTTAGAAATTTTTCCATATACAGGGAACTGAATTCTGTGGCGGATAACTTAGCAAAGATGTGAAGTGAGCTCCAAATTTCGCTTATCTATCAACCTTTTTAACGCAACTTTCCTCGTCAACTCAGTATGGGTTGCAGCTGATGTCTCCGGTCTTCCTTAAATTCAGCTCTGGAATAGTAACAGTTAGCTAGTCTTGTTTTAATTCTAATTGTCCTAGCATGAATTTTTATTGTTAATTTTTCTTAAGCTGGAGGTTAAGGCTTAGTCCCCTCCCTTTATCTTGTCTTACCAAAAAAAATGGTATGCAGCCCACCACCACCAAAAAAAAAAAATGGCCTGCTATAAAAAAAACAGGAAATTGAAAACACACCAAAAGCAGCACTTTTCATATTTGCTCCCAAGGGCTCCTTTACTGCGACGAACTAGGATAGCCTTGAGATGTTCGCCGTGCGAACAACTTTTGTCCGCATGTTTTTTCAGTAATAACCTTAGAATTAAGGTTATTGTACTACTCTTTTGGATTCAGTTTTTAGTGTTCTGAGTTTTTATTTTTGGGTTTTTTTGTTAAGGGTTTAATTAAATCAGTCTTCATGTTTTAAAGTAATGTTTTTAGCATTAATTGTGGTTAATTTAGTCATTTATATTAATTTTTTTTTTTTTTTCATGTAGGTTAAAAAGGTAGAATGATCGAGTTGGAGAGTCAACATACAAGTAAAGAAGCAAGAAAAGAATTTGGATAGAGGATCATTTGTCATGGCGAATGAAACCAAGCCAAATTGGTTCCCTGCTACGAACAAACCAGCTTTGTCGCTACGAAATAAGCTGCCAAAGGCAAAAATGGAAAGTGCTGATTTTGGGAGAGATTTTAATTTTTCACTTGTTTTAGGGCTTCATTTGGCAGTTACTCAGACTAATAAGACACCTACTTTTTAAGAGCTAAATAGGGAATAAATGGTTATGCTTGGAGAGGTAAAAAAGGGGAATAAAGAATTGTTTTTAGAATTTTTTATAGTACTCTCTAGATATGTATAACATTTTTCTCGTCCATTGCTCTACTTTCAAGATATTATTATATTTAGAGATAAAGTTTAAATTCAATTCAAGATTTCTAGTAATCAAAATAATTGTCGATAATTACTATTATTTTTTAAGTTATTTCAATTCCTAATATTGTTATTTCTTTTGATGCAAATTATAGTATCAAACCCTAATACAATGGTTCATTCAGTTTCTTGTGTTCTTTTGATTACTTATGTTTTTATTTTATCAATTATGAACCAAATCTATTAGGGTTAGGTAGTCGAGGCAGTTTTCTAAACAATCAATTCAAATAATTATTAATTGGATCAATTATACTTTTGGGTAATAATTATCACAAATTGGACAGCTGTAGAGAGTAGCTAACTCTAGTTTTGATTAAATTGACTGAAGACATGGGAGTCAATCCACCATCATATATCAGTACTAATTATTAGATTAGATTAACTTGTGATCATGGCCGACATAAGTTTCTAGTTTGTTCATTAAAATTCCATATAGCAAATTACTCGATTTAATTGGAATTAGCTTTTAGAGGGATCTATCCCTAAACTAATTATATTGATAGGACTCAACATGATGTGCTGTGAAGCATCATAATTGAGTTAATAATTGGGAATTGAACCTCCAATATTTGTAATTGAGCCGGTTGGTTGGTATTTTGAATTAATTCAAGAAAATTGCTAACCTAATATTTGACCCATCTTCTTTATCAATTGCGAATTCCTTTCTTTTGATTCAATTTTATTTACTCCATTCCTTAAATTTTGTCCAATTATCAGTTTATTTAAGTTGAAAATTTTAAAACCTTTGCCAAATTGTCTAAATAGAAATTGTCGACCACTGTTAGTACTTGTCTACATAATTTCCGTTGGAATGATCCTTATTTTTCTTACTACATTGATACCATATACTTGCAAAAGGCAGTGGACAATTGTGGATAGATTAATTTAAAATTTGCTCCAATCACACGTATCATCCAACTTCTTTTACTTGTACTCCAATATCTTGACTTGAAAAAATTACACTTAACCTGCGTAGAAAAAGAAGACTAACATAAATAACTAATTAATTTAAACTTTTACGTGTGTGCTCCAATATCCTGATTCGACAAAATTGCCCTTAACCTGTGCGGAAAAGGGAGACCAACATAAGTAATTAATTTAAACACAAATTAACACTAAAACTACTAAAAACACAAGAAATCACAACACAACTACTCACACAAAAACACAATAATCGAGACTTAAACACTACAAACTAAGCTTAAAAGAATACTAAAGTGACCTTAATTCTACTATTATCACTCATACAAACCCTAACTCGAATTCAAACCTAGAAAAGCTCTTAAATAACACAAGTACAAACATAAAATAGCATAACTATAAGAGACATTAAAATAGACTCGAAATAATATTAAAAACACTAAAAGGATACCAACACAAACATAGAATAAAACTCAAGTAAAAATCCTAAAATCGGGCAAAATTGGGCAAAATCCCAGCAAGATACTAATGTTTTAGATGGTAAAATAACTCTATTTCATAGAGTTATCACAAACCAATATGTTGTCAGAGGCTTCAACATTAATACACAGAATAAATACATGTACCATCACCCAACTACAATTTTGGAAGCACCAAATGTTTTATGCTTTTGGGTATGTTTGGTTGGGCTAGAAAATCTTTTTTAGAATTTTTCTTGGAGCCAAACACCGAAAATTATTTTTCTGTGTAAAATATTTTCTAATTTTCCTCTATTTGGTGGGAAATAACTTATGGAATTACTTAGTATAAGTTATTTTTCGACCAGTTCAAGAGTGATATTAATAAAATTCAAATATTTGATTTAATAATTTTAATTACAATTACTTGGGAAGTATTTTTAACGATTTTTCTTTTTAATTCATATTATAGAATCAAAGATGAGAAATATTAAAATTTTATTGCAAAATATTTTTATTTTTTCATTCAAACATTAAAAAATTATATGAAAAATAGACTTCATAACCTAAAATATTTTCCTACCGAAAACATTTTACTTCTAACCAAACGGACCCTTTGTGATCACCATTTCCCTGGTGGTCATGAAAAACTAATATGTTCAAATGCTAAAATTTTTTATTATGCAGAAGACTCAACTACAATTGGAAGGATATATAGGATGTCCAAGGATGGTTCTCCAATTTTGTGTTGGCTATTTAGAAGGCCATCCTTTGGTCCTTGTAACTTTCCAAGTTGCTCGTGAATTTTATGTTGACTTTTCAAAAGAACATTAAGTTTCCAAGTTGCAAGGACATGAATTATGCTTTCCACTATAAATGGAAGTGAGGTTTTGCTCCATATCATTATTGAACTGGCTCGTAGATTACGTTTAGTCCAGTTTTACATTTATAAATCACCAATTCATATTATTAAATCCGGCACATCACAAGTATATGAAATCTAATAATAATATACGAAAATAGGGGTCAATCTTAGAAACATTGGTAATTATCAATTATGTGGTTCGTACCCTATTTAAAGGGTTGAAATAAGTTAGGGGTTTTATTTAAACTAACTTAAAAGTCTATAAAGTGGTTTTAATGCGGGTTAGGATTCGAATAACATATGATAATTTTTGGATTTTAATTAATCGATCAATTTGTTCAATTCTCAATGCTAATCTAATCCCTGATCCCTTGTATCAATTAAGTCTATTAGATTAACTAGTCTAAATGTAAATCTCTCCTATCACTTAGAAAAGATTAATTCAATTATATACCAGATAAAATTTCTAATAACTAACTAGGTAAAGTCTGACACAATTAATATTTTTAAAAAATTGAGAAAATCAGTCGGCCAGTTGGACCACTTTCATTAGACCCTTCTTGAGCATGTTACTTCTAACTTCATTAATCAACGATTCCCCAACCAAAACACCAAAAACAAAAACAAAAACAAAAAAAAATCTCTACCCACGCAAGTACAACGCTTGATACTCTAATTGGACCGAGCAATTTGAAGCATGATTACCAATCGAGAGCAAATGCTTAAATCACACTACACCACACGACAGGCACCACCAATTTGCCAAGGATTAAAAAACACAAATTAATTGTATCGGAACTTGGGGCAAAGAGATTTTATGGGCAGATAGTATGTTCCTACAAGAGACAATTGATGACTTGTGTTACTTGAATCAAATAAAACCGAAAGGGCTCCATGTTGTAGCTGAAAGAAGCTAGGAACAAAATGAACAGTTAATTTCAGGAAGTTTATTGTATTTTACCCTGAAAGAAAATTATTAGAATCAAACTTGGTGACTTAGGATTTAAACGTTTACCCTATTTACTTTTTTTGTGAAACAAAAAAAAATGAAAAATTAAAAAAATCTAATAACAAAAACCTTTTTCAAAGTCTGACTATTGCAAAACATAAAAAAAATAAAAAAAATGCCCCACCTCCATCGCCCCACCCAACCCTTCCCGGACTCGCCAATCCCTCTCCAGCCTCCTCCCAACCCCCTCTCCCATTCTCAACCTCTCTCCTTTCTCTCTCACCCAAAATCCCCTCCTGATATGTGAAATGTTTTGTTACAAAATTATAATATCCTAATCCAACTATTGAAAAATTCTACAATCCCTTTTAGAGTGTTTAACTATTCCCTTGTACTTTAAATGCTTGTGTAGTACAACACCATGTGATTTAAATACTTTTACTGTTCAAACTTTTAAAACTAAGGGAATGGTTCTCTAAAAGGAACATTAGAATTCCCTCCAACTGTTAACTAGATAATATACCCCAAGTATACGAGATCAATAGTATATAATTAAAGTAGGATAAAACCCACAAAAATTGGTTTAACAAGTACTAGTTATTGATTTAAATGCTATTTGAAGAAACCATTACGAAATATATCTGACTAAAATTAATCTGAGAACTAAAACTATCTACGAGAGTTATTAGATTACTCTATCCATCAATCTACAAAGGCAATTAAAGAAAGTATGGATTTGAAAGTAAGGAAGACTATGTAAACCTTTGAAAGTATTTAATTATTCATCAAAAAATCAACAAAACTAGAATTAAATAACATAATAATAATCTAATAAAGCTTAAGAATGCTTCTCTATTGAATAATCACAAGTTCTCGGTCCAATTATTATCAATTTTTAATTTTCTCTTCAACTTTTACTCTTAAACACAAAAAATACTTGAAACTAATACAAGAATCGTATCAAAATAGACATAATAACGCTAATTTCTTAGGGTTGTCATCACCTTCTCCCTAGCTCTCCCACCTCTCCCCGCCTCTCTCCCTTACCCCATAACCTCCCTAGATTACGCGTTCTCAGCCTCCTACCTCTCTCAGCCCTCTCTCTCTCACTGCAAATCCCCCTTCGCACCCCCTTTTTAGCCCCTTATGCGCCTCTCCCTACATTCTCTCCCTTACCCCAGATCCCCCTCCACCATTCTTTTCTCAAACCCCTTCCACCCTTCCTCGCCTCTCTAACATGTAGATCCCTCTTTGTCACCTTCTCCACTTTTCCCGCCACTATCCCTCATCCTAGATCCCCTTTCCCTTCCTCTGCTCCACCAGTCATGCTACCCCTACCTCAATTCCCCACTACCACAGTCTTACCACCCCCTATCCCAAGCCCCTTCCATCTATTTTTCCTACCTTCCTCTTTAATTTTTAGTTAATTTTTTCTTGGATATATTATTAATTCTGATATTAATTTGTTAAAAACCCTTAAATTTTGTTGTTAACTGTTAAATTTGATGCGTCTTTACTCCATTCCAATGTATATGGGTTAAAATGCAAGTTTAACAAACCACAAGGGGAGCAACCCATCAATTTGACAAACCACAAAAGGATTCTTTGTAATTTACCCAATATTTTGGTTTCAAGGACATTATATAACATAAGAAGCAAATACTAGTTTTGTTCACCTTGCCACCTCAAAAATTGAGTCCAATATTTGGTTTCAAGGACAATATATAGTCTTAGGTGACAAGATCGCACGTTACATGGTAAAAAAATAAATAAATACAAATGTCCAATAAATTTGAAGAAATAAAGATACAGCTTATTCGGTATTGAGTAATTATATATTATTTTTAAGAAAAGTATATCGAAATTTATAAAATAAACTACCATAAATTAGATCAGATTATTGGAAATGAAATTCACCGGCTAGATGAATCATGTGTGCTTGTATCCAAGACAGTGCCAGTGACTTCTCACTACCTTCAATATCCTTTTCGGTTTCTACTTCGACATCTCCTTCCTTCCATGTGAATTCCATATGCATAGAAGTTTACAATATAGTCAAAACCATACCCAACTTTCAAAAATCACAAATTCCATCTAAATCCAGAAGATCCTAAATATCAACAAATCTTGTTTTTGGTAATAACACTTTACATAGAAGCAACAATACAACTTAAATTTAAGAAAACAAAACAGGAGACATTCTTTACTATTAGAAAGAAATTTATCTAAAATAGATAGAAAACTTAATCTGGCCAATATCTGAACCAATCACCTCATTAAAATGCAAATACTTCACATGGTTTTCAAAATTGAAAGAACAGTCCAAAGGTGAATTAAAAACAAAAACACGGATAACAAACTAAGTAGGAACAAAAATAAAAAGAAATTGAATGTCAAATAATTAAGTGAGAAAGAAGATGGACACACCAAAACAAAGATAGAGAACCTCGAAAGAGCACAAGAGCAAATAAACAATGGATATAAATCCAAAATGGACAGAAGAAATTTTTATTTTTTATTTTTAATGGAGATTGACTACAGCTGAGAAAAACATGACATAAACAATCAACTCCACAATCACCTAAACCAAGAGCATACATTTCCATTTCATTATGTTGTTGCAAACACCTCAACCCAAAAATAAAATAAAAATGAATACATGTCAATAGAGAACTATTCAAGAAAATAAATAAATGACCCTAGATCATAGTTTAAAATTTTGTAATATTTAAAGACAATATTGGCCAATTGTTAAGCGAAAACAGGAAGGAAAACAAATTTACTTGGTGTGGTTGATGATGAAAAAAATCTTTGGTGTTATAGAGACCTAAATTCATTTCTTTTTGTCAAAATCTCCTCCATGACTACCAAGATTTCCCTATAATGAATATTTAAAATAAAATAAAAAAGTTTAGAAACAATTATTCTAAGAAAAAATAATAAATGAACTACACTATGAACATAGAAAAATTTTCACGTGCACCAAAAAAAATAGAAGAAAAGAAAATATAATGTATTTCACTATGAAACAAGTTTCACAAAATTAAAAATAATAATAATAATAATAATCAGCTAATTGAAACTTCTAGAAAAGAGGTCATATAGAAGATTGAAGGGTCTAAAAAACTGAATATTCAGTAAATGATTGACAAATTGGCATCAAGTTTAGTTTACTCAATGTCTTCAAAGAGTCTATAAGAAAATTAGCAACCTAGAAACCAATAGAACTTGAAAATAGAAAGATATTTTGACCTATACATGTACTCAAGGGTGACTCTTTCAGCTGCACAAAGTAAACCCTAGCACAATCCTAACAATAAAAATGTATAAACACCAAATGTAAGTATAATTCAGATCAACTTCGTATATGTAAGAAGAAGTGAGACAACATTAGGCCAACAAAATTTAAGTTTTTCTGATAACTGTATAGATTCCTCAAAGTTTGGAATATGAATAAAAAAGAACACAAAATGAAGTAGTAATGATTTAAACATCTTAGCTTGAAGACTTCAATGATGTATACAGGTTAGCAAGTTTTCCCTGCATATGTGAATATATAGCATTATTAGCAATGTTTTCTTCATTTTTGACCCAACACAATAACAGTTTAATAAATGTACAGATTTTATCAAGTGAAGGAAAACTATAAAAAACAACAAACAACTCGCTAAGAGATGGACAAGAGTACAAAGATAATTAAAATTGAAACGTAAACAATATAAAACTATAACTAAGAAAGAAAAAACTAGAATCATAATCCAGTAAGCAAAAAACATACACAAAAAAAAGGAAAGAATTAATGTTAATTATCGATAAATCAGGTTACACAAAGAGAAGGAAATAATTAAAATAAAAAAACCGATGAAGTTGGACAACCCATTTTATTTAAGGGTACAAAAACTATATAATCGCTATAACATAAGTAGTAGTCGAAAATAGTCTACTCAACTACAACTTAATATGTAACTACCCTAAAGACACGCATTCCTACCTTCAGCAGCTTCAATGAAATTTCTACCAGCATTAGTCTATACAGACAAACAAAAAGGTTTTAGTAACATGATATAGTTTACAAAAATAATAAAATTATCGCTATTGGTTTTATATGAAGTACGTACCTAGAGTTTCTAAATCATCAAGACAAACACCAATAACAGATGACCCATAGCTAATCAACAATAACACTCATATTACAAGCTATAAAATATCATAAAAAAATTAAATTTCTAACCAAGTAGATGAATTTTAGAATCTGACATAAATTTTAGTGTGTTTAAATTATCGAAATTTCAAATTGAAGATTCTTTGTTGACTCCTTTTGTTCAATAAATGTTTTCCAAATCTATACTTTATAGTGATATATTGTCTAATGAAAAACAGTTGAAGAATAATGTAGTGACATCTAAATTTAAGTATTGTAAACATTTTATTGTTTCAAATAGTATGTAAGAAAAATGTTTAAGAGATCAAATTTTACTTGGAAATACAGATAAAATATAAAAATAAGAAAGGAAGAAGTAAAACAATCTTTTCTTTAGTTTCAATTTAAGGCGAAAAGAAGACAATCTTAGCTTAAGATAGATAATGTCAAACAAACTTACAGCTAATTAAGCTAAACTCTTTGCTCCATGCCATACAACTAAACTGCCAAATATTTACAACAATAAAAACCAGATAATTTTTAACAAAAGATGGTGACTGATGAAGGATTTGAGCAATTAGAATCACTAAAAATGATGGAGGATGAATCCAGCTGCTCTTAATTTCTGACCAAAGTGAATCAGAAATGGTTCCTCACTTTTTTCTATCCAAACTTTTTTATCTATTGTTTTATCTTTTAAGGTCAAGAGAATACAAAGTCAAATTTCAGCACATTAACACAATAATTATAAGGACCCATCGCAATCTATCATTTCAAATTAACAAATACAAAAGATGATACCATAATTTCATAATTTTTCAAAATTAATAAACTACAATTAAGTTTCTCACCTATTATATACTTTTTACATCTCTCTTCAATTTGACCGAAGATAACCTTCAAAACTAAAACATTGAGTTAGAATATTTACAAAAATAAAACCTGGAAACTCACCAAATAATCAATAAATCCTGTGAAGTCGTTGAGTTCTCCACTATTTGGGGGGACAATGAAGAAAAAAAAGTCCTTTAAGGACATAAAAGAAATTCTTCCTCCGTTTTATTTGGCGAGGTCAAACTTGTATATAATTTTTGAAAAATTGGTATTTGATCTACTAGTAATGTGTATTTTCCATATTTATCCAATTAAGACACAAAAATTATTAATTAATTTTAAAATTTCAAATTTTAAAATAGTTTGCGAGAATAATTAATGCTGAAAGATATTTAATACTATATGTTTGAGACTTACATGAAGACTAAAATGACAAAATGATCTTTAAAAATTTATCATTTTAAGAGGTAACAAATAATTTGAGATAAATTAAAATATAAATAGTCTCATAAAAAATGATACGGACATATAAAATGAGACGGAATGAGTAAATAATATAAATAATAATCTAAAGAACAAACCAAAAGCACCTAGAAATTACCAGCATAAGAAGAATTAGGACAAACTTGAAATTGGACATAGTAGTAAATATTTATTTTTCTTCTCTGCTCATACTTCAGGTTTTCAAGAGCTAGAAGTTGCATCCAGATTGAAAGGAAAAAAGTTGAAATAAAATGTTCGAGGAGGAAAAGTCGACGGAGGAGATTCTCCAACAAGGCCATCAAAGCATATCTCAGGTAGCAAAATCGGAGCTAAGAGAGACAAATAGTTGTGAATTTTTTAAGAAGTAAAGGAAATATGCAAACTGAAATTCTTCTACATAACCATATCGCAGACTTTTCCTAATCTTGATCACGGAGGAGAGAAGAGAGTATACAAAATGATGAAGACAGGGAAAAAAAATCTTCAAGACAGATATAACGAAGATAAGAGGAAGATTTTCTTTTTCACAGTCATTGTTGAATAGATTAAGTTTCAAGCTTTCAGCCTTTTCTTCTTCAAGCCTAGCGCATGCAAATATTCGGGATAAAATCATAACCGTCCCAAAATTTAGTGAAATGTCAACCGTAGATTCACTTAAGCTGAAGGAAAGAATTACAAAATTGACATCCACGTGCTTGGGACATGCTCGGACAACAAACCAAAATCTGGCCATCACCACGTGACCAACAGAAGACTTATTTTGGCGCCAAAGTGAGAAGCAGACGAAAACTGGGCAAAGAACTTTAGCTCTTTATCTATTAGTACTAGTGATGACAAAAAGAACACTCTTTGTGTATTAGGGGTAAAACAATTTTAATAAACTATTTTTTAAAATTAATGTTTACATTATTTACATTAGTAATTTTAAATTATATAAATTTATGTTAGTTGCAAATAGTTTTTACTTAGTAAATAAATAAGTTAAAGAAATAAGTTAACAAAACTAAATGAAACTAGTGACGATTACTTTTTAAAATTTAAACTTAAAAAAGACACTAAATCAAGGGAGAGTCCACCGAACCAAGTGAGAGCTCTCCCTTTATATAGATAAAAATAAACAAATAAATGTTAATAAGAAGCAGATACTAGTTTTGTGTACCTTACTACCTCAAAAATAGTATCTAAATGTAAGATACTACACTAATTATGGGGCAATGATATTGCCACAGAAAAAATCTTATTGCCGCATCATATTTTTGTTAAATGACAAGATTACCCTCGTAATGATTTCAATTATTTGGTAACCTCATCCCTTCCTTTCCGTTGTGTCCACCAGTAGCTCTGATCACCCGTACTCGCTTATCTTCCACCTTCCACCTTCCACCTTCCACCTTCCACCTTCCTCACTTCCTCTAATCTCACACAATCAACTTATAAAATTTCTCAAGCTAACAAATTTTTTGGCAAAAACTCAACTGAAAAGATGAAAGATTAATGCTCCTAAACGTCTTGGAGATTACAAGATTGAAATCTCACAAAAACCCACAACTAAAATATGCTCCAAGATGCAAAACCCAATTGAGATTCCTACCGCCCTCATGAGAGTTGAAGGTTTGGTACGTTCCTTTTCAATTTTCTCTTCTATTCAGTAAATCATAGGCGATCCACTAGTTTAGAGTACTAAAATACTATATTATTCAGCTTTCCCCAACTTTGTCTCTGGGCCAATTTTGGCATCTGGCAGGTCATGGTTATCTTTTCTTGTTTGTATGAAAAGACATATAAGAGTTAGTAGGGAAAGGCAAGGAAGGGAAGTGGTGGCATTGTGGAGACAGGAGAGAGAAACAAAAGTAAGGGTATGAGGGGGGAGAGGAGGCTGGTAGAGTGGGGTCTACAAGAAAAGTAAGAATCATTAAGGGGTAGTTTTGTCATTTAAGAAGAATATGTTGTGGCAATATCATTGCCCTTAATTATGTTCATCGTTCATCCAAAACTTCAGTAATTTTGTTCAAACCTTCATCCAAAACTTTAATGGTAACCTTGCATTTTTAGAATTCATTAAGGGTCTATTTAGTAGATTTAATTTCATATTCATAATTTGAGGATATCCAAATATATCGAGCGGTGATGTCAAAATATCATGCCTAATGCGAAACATACACATGGCTTTGAGCTAAGGACCGTCAGGGATGTTTTTGTCATTTTAACCTCAAAGTCAAATAATGCTAAAATGGGTCAAGTAACTAATATTCAACAAATGGATCGATTCAACCTATCAACTACCTTCCTAATTTATTATATACTGAATCCTTATTGAATTATTCTCCTTAGCCTAAGTACAGATTTGAATATCGAAACTCACCCCAAAAAACAAAGCACTGCCTCTTTCTCGAAAAACAAATAACTGCCATTTTTTTCATGTGCTTTGGATTCGTAAGTACTACACCCTAATCTTGCCACTTCATCCTTACCCTGACTAAAAATTGCATCAACATTCATGAATTTGGTTCAGGAATGTGTGGAATTGCACTAACAAGTAGTAGACATTTTAACAACTAAAAAGAGCAAAATTTAAATTCACAAAAATTACATATTAGTTCATTTCAAATTTATAAAATCTTTCTAACAATCTAGAAATTTTTAAAATGAACCAGATTCATAACACAAATAGTCCAGAAATATCCACATCACCACTATAATCCAAATCGATAAACTCTAAAAAAGATCCATGACACAGTTGGTGCAGAAGTATCCACACAACTCACAACTTGTATTGGTGATGTGAATGTTTTTGGATCAAAGGGTTCACAGCACAATGCCAAAAACTCAGTCTATAGAACAGTTAGTGTGAAATCCTGAAAATTTTGGGGGTAATATTTATTTATATAAAAAAAGTTCCTAGCATAATTAGGAAACATTTATTTAGTAAATTTAATGATTAGGGGAATTAGGAGATTAATTAGTTAATTAACATAAATAGATTAAGGAAAGAAATCAGAGGATTTTAGGAAAGATTAAGGTAGTTGCAATTAGGACATCTTTCCTTCTATAAATACTTTAATAATTGAAGTGAAATAATTTTTCTATACACTACATGGTTTAGGAGAAGAGATTTCTGTAGACTTTAAAGGTTAGTTTTTATTATAATTATTTTACATTTTTTATTTTTAATTAATTTACATGGTTATTCTTATATAGTTTGGTTAGTTTTTTTATTATAACATGAGTTTAGATTGTTAGCTTATTAATTAGATGGTTAGATCTTGTAGTTTAAATAAATATTATGCTATGATATTTAAGGATTTGAATTATTATATTTTTGTTAAAGGATTTATTTACTTTATAAAGTTAATAACGAATATTAATTTCAGGAAAAATTAATTTTATTAAATAATAATAATATTCTATTTTTCAAAAAAAAAAAAAAAAAGAAGCAGCAAAGGAATTGGGGCCTTCGTTTTCGAACGACAAGTAGCCGCCAAATCTAGCCGGATTTGTAATATAGATCCACGGCTAGAACCATGTTGGCGCAGCCATCATGCCAACGGTCGTGGATGGCTGTTGATGATTGTCCATCGTCAGAGATCCATGGTTGGCTATGGCTGTGGCTAATTTCAAGGAGGAAAAGAAAGAGAGAGAGAGTAGAAAGAGAGGTTAAAGGGAGAGAGAAACAGATCGATGATGTGGTAGAGGTCTTAATCGAAGAAGAGTGAGACCGTAAGATTTGACGAGAAAAAAATACTAGATTGGCCGAAAAGGATGAAAGGAAATTGGGAAAGAAGAAATGGATTTTAAGAAAGAAATTTCAAAATTATATGTCATGCCCCTATAGTTTTAGGGTATCACAATAAGGTGTATAAAGTTTTAAAGTGGGACATATTAAACACTTTTAGCTTATAAAATCAAAGTAAGGCCCAAATGATTTTTAATAGGGTCCCAGTAGTCCCTGGGATTTGTTTGACCAGATCAATCTAAGAGGGGGATGAATTTGGTTATACAAAAATTTACAAATGAAACACCAATAAAATTTTTCACAATCACTACAAGTAAATTTGATGCAATATGATCAATTAAGCAATAGAATGAACAAAGTAAATAGATAGAGAGAGATTTTCAAACAAAACTCCCAAACTAGAAAGTTTGGAGTAGTAATCCACCAAAGTGCTTCTTCAAAGTTTGTAAATCAATAATTTAAGTTGTACACAAAGTAAGATCACCCTTGCTCATACTAATTCTCTTTAGTTCAGCCAAAGATTTTACAGTCAACCTCACTTTTGTACAATGATTATCACTCCACTCAATACTCTTGAATAGCACTCTTAATTACGTATTCTTTTTTTACTAATTACAACACTTCTAAAGAGCTAATTTGCACTGAAATTACTTTTTTACTTGCTTGTATTCAATGTGAACATTATTATTCAAAAATTCAGGTTGGTTGGTATTTATAAGGGTGGTAAATGGGCTTCCAACCATCTTTCAACGATTAAGTAATTAATGATAAAAACTACTCCTTAGAGGTTTTGGACATCTAAGAAATCTTTACTGTGTCAGTCCAAAGAAGCGTTCGAACATCTAAAACACTTAAGTTGAGATCTTCATTCAGACGGTCGAGGTTGTGTCTGTTCTTTTGTCCAAAATTGATTATCTGTCTAGTTGAATCATCAGACACTGCAGTGCATCTTGAAGGATTGAAGCCTGACATTAGTTGTTTTTGCTTCGGATGGACAGGTGCATTTGTAATTACGGTGATAAGCGTTCGTTGTTAGCTACCTCATAATCATTACTTTCTGACTAACCATTCGGATGATGCTCTGCGTCGGAGATAATTTGTTCGAACGGATTCCAATGTTCAAGAGGATAAATCTTGTTTGGACACTTCTCTACATCCAAAGTTCCTCTAGTTCGAACAGTACACATCATTCGGAAGCCCTGTTAAGTGAATTTCTGCAAAGCTCCTGCATAACTCAAGTGCAAACCATTTGACTATATTTGTCATCATCAAAACCAAGATTGTAGGTCAACAATCTCTCCCTTTTTGATGATGATGACAAAAAATAAATGTTGTTTTAAGGATACAACCAACAAAACTCAATTCAATCATAAACATAGCCACATTTCTCTCCCTTTTGGCATCATTAAAAGACAACAAGAAAAGCTCCCCTTGAGATGACGCTACCCCTCAATCTAGTAATCAAACAACCAATAACACCAACAAGACAAGAGCAATTGCAGCCAATAACAAATGTCAAGATAAGATCAATTGCAACCATATGTCAAGATAAAATCAATTGCAACCAATAAAACATTCAATATGTATAGAACAAGCAATGTAAATCAATTTGAATACATAATTAAGCAAAATAACCCATGCCAAAGTAATACAAAACAACCAATCTAAGAACTAGAAACTAAGGACTATGAGTCATTGTTCTTTTTCGATCTTTGCTCCTATTTCTACTTTTTAGTTAGCAAATCTTCATCTATGGCTTCACTATCTTGTTCATGGACTTCTTGAGCGTCACGTCCCTGCATGATAGAGTTAAATATGTCGTCAACATCTTCATGATCATTAGATTACTTCAGCTTGTTGTGCAATAGTATCTTAAAGATTTGGCTTGCCAGCTGGATTTCCTTATGCTCCGCATCTTCATCACCATCATCGCCGCTATCATAAAAAGATTTGAAAGCATACAGCGAATAAATATTGGCGAACTATACTTGGGCTGAAGCAAACATACCCAAGCTCAAAGCTTCTTGAAGGACAGCGACTAAATATTGGCGAACTATTTGGGAAGGGTGGGGCAATGGAGGAGTGGATGAAGAAGGTTGTGTAGGGATTGATTGAGGGAGTGCATGTCCATAACTCGAGGTATGATCTTTCGATTTTTCTAATTCATATTCGGCTTTGGTGATCCATTTTTGGTTATAAAAGCACAAGCACTTTCTTTCAAGGTAAGCTTTGTTAAAGTATAGGGGTATTGTTCTTTTCTAGAAAATAGAATGTCGAAGTGATAAAAAACTTTAGTTAAAAATTTTCCAAATGGGATGGTCCACCTAATGTCAGTAAAAAACAACTCCTATAAAAGAGCAAAATAGGTATCCAAAATCACATTTTATTCCTTTATAAATGCAATAAAACAAATAAAGTTTCATTTTTCCTAGCTCTATATGGTGTCCGTCAGTTGGTAAATGGAAATTTGTAATCAATGTATACAAAATGTTGAGCCCAGGACTAAGTAATGTAGTTTTGGCTTCTGAAGCTTGTTTAAAATCAATGTGAAAAAATTAATTTGACTTCTTCGATATCAAATCGTTTGTCAATAGTAGGCCATTTATCCAAAGAAAAGAAATATGAAATTTGATCAAGATTATCAGCAGCACATTCAAAAATTGAGTTAATGATGTTGGAATTAAACTCAATATCAATTTGATTCACCCGTGAAACTAAGTTTCTAACGGTTGAACATTTTTGAAGATTAGCTGTGAGTTGTAAAGCCATGTCATTATAAATAGGTAAATCAATATGAATCAAATGCTCTCATTTTTGTTTTTCAAAACAATTCCTGTGTAGTAGTTAAATTTAGTTCATCAAACATTTTTTGCCCTTTGAAACCAGATATTGCACTATAATTGATTTGCTCAAATGAGAAGTGTACCTTTCAGATGCTTTTGCATCGATGAATTTGGGTAGAATTGGGTTGGAAGTGGATGGAGCACGAGTTGATGTTTGTCCTTGTGCTGGCATTTTCCCCTTCAATTGCTTCCCATGAGTGCCTATTGAAGATCCTGCACGAGATTGAACCAATTTTAAGGCAAAGAAGAGATGAGAGAATTAGAGCTTATAGTTGAGTGATCTCAAAATACTGTGGTAAATGAGGTGTTATAATGTTAGAAATGGAATTAATCAAGGTTATAGAAAGGTTGGAAAGAATATTTGTTGGTTTAATTTAAGTGAAGTAAGAGAATTTGAGGGAATTGAAAATTTTATTTTTTTCTGCCAGACCTAGGGTTCAGGGGGATGTGGGTGTTAGAAATGGCGAAAATGAAATATTTTATTAGTGTGAGACAGTCATTCGGATGTCTGAACGATTGGTATATGTCTGAACTCACGTCGATCTTAGATGAACTGACATCTGAAATGGTGGCACAAGCGTCCGAGAGGCTATCAGACGGTTGGGATTGTCCGGTAGGTTTTCCAGAAAGTTGAGAGCATAAGCTAGACAGTTCGGAGGATCATCCGATCCCAAAAGATGATAAAGCATGACAGTTTGGATGAATATGATCGTCTGAAACAATAGAAGCTTAGGAGTTACCAAAATACATAAGGACCAGCACATACAATCTCCCTCTTAAACTATACATGCAATTCAAGTAAGTACATAGAGGATAATTTAAGTTTAAAACATTTCTTCCCTTCAAGAATATATAATCAAGTACAAAGAAGAAATTTATGCGAAGGATTAACATCAAGGCATTTTTTGCTATTTCCTCACCGAAAAGCATCATCGAATCAATGAAGCATATGTGATGGAATTTCTAGTAAGTCAAATTAATTTCTAACACATAAATCATTAGAAAAGAGAATGCTCCCCCATTCTTTTGATAGTAGTAAGACTTAATATAGACAAAATTGGGGGTACTCGTGACCAAGCATTCTAAAGTTTAAGAAAATCAAATTCAATTACCTATTTGACTAACACTCAAGAGATCATAGTTTACAATATCAAATGAAAGCACATTCTTGACAAAAATTTTAAATGTTACCCATCTTTGTCATCTTAGTTCATATACTTTGAACACCTTCTATTGATGATCCATCTTGAATTCCTTGATGCAATCCAAGCATACCTCCAAACAAAGCTAAGTAACAACTTTTGGTACCCAAACTTTCTTGTGTCCAATTGGGTTAATAGCATGATTGACCACCCAAATTGCCTTCATTCCAAATTTCTCATTTTCTTTATCATAGCAATCATTTTTCACATGTCCATGTTGATGACAATAATTACAAATAATATTCTTATTGCCACAAAAAGAAGATTAGATTTTACAAAGCATAAACTATCCTTTCTAAAGATGATAAAATTTTTGTTGATAAGCATATTTCTAGTCTTATAACACATTTTCTTTTAAAAAACATTTAAATTTTTCTTTTGCAAAAGTACATCAAGATCATGTAATATCTTCTTCAATGATGCTTGTTCTTCCTTGACGTTGGTTTTTACATCTAATTTTTTGTTCAATGCATCATTTTCTTGTGATAGCCTATTATTTTCATTCACTAGTTTGGAATTTGCATTTAACAAGGAATTATTTTTTTCTAACTAACTCCTTACTTCTAGCATATGATTCTTTTAAACTATCATGCAGTTTTATGATAAAAGCCTCAAGACCATCATTATCATCAATCTCATCACTTGAATCATCAAAATTATAATAAGTAGTAATTACTTCATCATCACCAATAGCCACAAAAGTTATTTGTGCCGATTCCAATTCTTCCTCAATTTTTCCTTCGGAGTTGCAATCATCCCATGTGATTTGAAAGTTGTTAAAGTGAGACTTCTTTGAATCTTTTCTCCATTTTGATGAACACTCATTTGCAAGGTGTCCCAATTTGCCATTCGCTCATTTTTCACTTGGCTTCTTGGTTGTAGCTTTTTGTGAAGCTTTCAATGCTATGACTTTTTTTGCCATTGCCTCCTCATCATCTTGTACTTATATTTCAACTTCAATTCAAAGGAGGTAGTGAATTAATCAAAGATTCAATAGGCATAAAATTTAAATTTTTAGACTCTTCTATGACAATGGATTTGGGTTCCCGTTCCCTAGGTAAATCGTTCAGAATCTTGCTATTCTTTTCACCAACAAAATATTCTTTACCTAAGCTTTCTAATTCTTTAGTAATATTATTGAACCTACAACACATCTTATCAATATTTTCATGAGATTCCATTTTAAAGGATTCATATTTAGCAACAAGAAGTGACTTCTTTTACTCTCCAATACTTTCACTACCTTCATGAATTTCTTTTAATCTATCCCAGATATCTTTGGCTGACTTGCAATCCTTTACTTTAGTGAACTCATCTACATTTAAGGTATTATAAAAAATATTCATGGTTTTAACATTCAAAATCAAATTTACTCTATCTTGAGTATTTCACTCATATCTAGTCTTAAGTCTTGGCCTACATGTATTTGCACCAACAATATTAGCCTCAAAAAGACTTTCATCAACAATATACCACAAATCAATATCAACAAATTGTATGAATATTTCCATTCTTTTCCTCCAACTAACAAATTTAACCCCATTAAATATTGGAGGTCTAGTAATAGAATTTTCCTCTATAAACAATGCATTATTGGTTGCCATAATCTTTACTTTTAGGTGATTAAGCCAAAAACAAGAAGAGAGCAAATTCTGATATCAATTGTTGGCTCAGAGCAACCTAGGAGGGAGGGTGAATTAGATTGTTCAAAAATTTACAAATAAAGCACCATAAAACTTTTCACAATCATAAGTAAATTTGATAGCCAGATTATCAATTAAGCACAAAAATGGACAATGTAAATAGATAGAGAGAGATTTTCAAATAAAACTGCCAAACTAGCAAATTTGGAGTAGTAGAATCGGACTACCAAAGTGCTTCCTTAAAGTTGGCGAGTCAATAATCCGAGTTGTGTACAAAGTAGATTACCCTTGCTCACACTAATTCTCTTTAGTTGAGCCAAGGATTTTACACTCAACCTCACTTTTGTACAATGATTAACACTCTGCTCAATACTCTTGAATAACACTCTTAATTACACATTTTTTACACTAATACAACACTTCTAAAGAACTAATTTGCACTCAAATTACTTTTTACTTGCTTGTATTCAATGTCGAAGTTATTATTCATAAATTCAAGTTGGTTTGCATTTAAGGGGTAGTAAATGAGCTTCCAACCACCTTCCAATGGCTAAGTAATTAATGATGAAAAATTAGTCGTTAGAGATTTCGAACATCCAAGAAACCATTACTGCATGCGGAAAAGTGTCCGAACATCTAAAACACTTAAACTGAGATCTTTGTTCAGACAGTCGATGTTGTGTCCATTCCTTTGTCTGAAGCTGATTGTCTATCTAGTTGAATCATCGACAATGTAGTACGTTCAGAAGGATTGAAACCTGACATTTGTTGTTCTTCCTTCTGAAGGATAGGTGTGTCTGATATATTTACTTTCGAACAGTGATAAGTGTCTGTGGTCAGTTGCCTCAGAATCATTGCTCTCTGTCAAACCATTTAGACAACGCTCTGTGTTCGAGATAATTTGTTCGGATGGATTCTTGCGACCGAGAGCATAAATCTTGTTCGGACACTCCTCCGCATCCAAACATCCTCTACTTCGAACATTGCACATCGTCTGAAAGCCCTTTTAAGTGAATTTATGCAAAACTCTTGCATAGCTCAATTGCAAACATTAGACTGGATTTTTCATCGTCAAAACCAAGATTGTAGATCAATAGAATTTCGCTTAATTTATAGAATAGTCCTTAAAGTTTATAAATACCTTACATAGGCCTTAAAAGATTTTAGAAAATTATTCCAACACCCTTGGAAGTTTTGTAAAGTTAACAAATAACTCCCTAGGAGATTTATATAAGAAGTACTTAAAGGCCCTTATTGACTTTTGAAAATACAAAAGTATTCTCAAATTCTTTATAAATCATCTAAGAGACCAAACTAATTTTCTAAATTTACATAAAAAATTCAAAATATTTTTCTAAGTTCTTAAAATGACCAGAAAGGTTTTATTAAATTTGAATAGAGCCCAACAAGTTTTCAAAAGCTATAAGTGGGTTTTTTCAAATATATTAAAAAAACTATATAAACATGTAATAATGACTTAAAAAGTATGGTTTTACTATAGAAAAATTATATGATACTATAATTAATATGTTTCACGAACTCTAAGAGTTAAGTATAGACTAAGTAAATGAATGGTTAAATAGGAGATCAGTTATAGGTACTATTAGTCAGTGATGAGTATATTAAATAATGAATCATGAACCTTGATAGGTAACACTAAAACTGAGGTCGAGCAACGGAAGATTAAGCTATTTAATTGCATATTGAGGTAGGCGGTTCTTATCCCTGCATTTCTAAATTGTTTATTTACAAACTCGTACATTTCCCAAAGGGATTTATAAACTTGTATGTTTTTTCACAAAGTTGTATTTATGTACCTGATAGTTACAAATAGTTTCAGTATATGATAGTTACAGTATATGACAGGTCAAGAGAAATTATGGAACTTCTTGATTTGGTAGAGCCAATCATTAGGCTATGTATTCAGTGTTGATGATAGCGTGTTTTGTTTTGATCCACCATAAATTAGTACATGATTTGAAAATGACTTGGTGACTTGTTATAGATTTTTTTTGAAAAGTACATAATATGTGATTTGATACAATACAGTATAAACAAAAAGGCTACAATTATAAGAGGTGATTTGAATTACGTGATTACATGAATTTTTAATAGTATACGATTTGAAAAGATTGTTTAAACTAAAAGCATATGCATGTGATAGTATGAAATGAATTTGAAATACGTGCATATGTAACTTCATGATCCAGTTGGGTGTAAGTGCTACCTATTGGACAATTGGTTGCTCAAATATACAACCCTATTATAAATTCTTTTTTTGCAGATTAATTGCAGGTTTAATTATTGGATTTAATGCTACATATTAGATTCGATCGAGTATGTAGAATTTGCTCCGGACATTATGAAGAAAGAAAATTGAAGATTATGCATCGAATCTTGCTAGGATAGTTAGTTGTACTAGATTTCATGTACCGTACAAATTAAATTGTTATTTAAATATTGTTTCTTTTACTATTGTAATACATATTTTTGAATTGTTGATACATAGGATAGATGCATTGTATTCATGAGAGTAAGGTTTCATGGATACAGCAGATAACACGTACCTGGCAAATGCGAGTCAGGGATGTAACAGTTAGTCCAGATGCATCCTTATAACCCACATTGGCGATGTGGATACTTCTGGACCAAAAGATCATCACATTATACTATGAACCTGGTCCAGCCATGCCTCATCCAAAAATTGAAGTCATAAACTTGGAAAAATGAGTTTCGACAAATGCCAGAAAGCATAGAAATTACCATTGAATTTCGCAAAACTAAAACTCCAATTTGACAAGAGTAAGGACAAAATTATTAATTTGAATAGGGTAAATTGTGGTAAACTCTCATGTGGCCATTTGATCCATAACCTCCATGTATTTTGAAAATATATCTTAAACCCCCATGTAGTCTAAACTAAATGGTAAAGTGGACGAAAATCATCCAAACTAACGATTTTTATTGAAATTACGTTATTATCCTATATTTAAATTAGATTAAATTACTGTAAACCCCCATGTGGTATTACTCTCGAACTTATAACCCCCACATATTTTGAAAAAAAAATCCTAAATCCCCAGGTGGCCTAGACTAATGATAAAACAAATAAAAATCATCCAAAGTCACGGTTTTTGAAATTATTCTTTTACCCGATATATAATTTAATATCAAAACTTTCAGATAATTCATTTCTTCATATTTTTAGAAATTATAGCCTTTAATTTGCATGATTAAAAATGAAGAAAATGATATTAGTTTATTATTACAATTAAAATTTTGTAAATTATTGCATTAAAAAAAGAAAAAATTACGGGAAAATAACTTATGCATCCAAGTAGTTGTGCTTTTTGGTTGTGAATTATAGATAAGTATAGCAAATTTGATGATAAGTTCATGTAAATAACAATAAGTATAGGTTGGGCATACAATTTTAAATTTTTTTGGAGGAGAAATGAATTTTCTGGTAATAAGCAATAGGAGTGCATGTATAGCAAATATGATTAGTTTCGATGATTTATGTCTGTTTTAACATTTAGTTCAAACCAAATAGGGGGGTTTAGGGTATATTTACAAAAACATATGGGGGTTATGAGTCCAAGATGCATACCACATGGGGGTTTACGATAATTTATCCTAAACTTTTTGAAAGAAAATTACAATTTTTTCATTAAACACTGGCTTCAGAGCGCGTGCTTTTCAAACACCGTTAATTTGGGTGATTTCTGTCCACTTTATCATTTAGACTAGACCACATAGGAGTTTAAAGTATATTTTCAAAACACATGGGGTGTCTTATAGGTCTGATGGTCATACCACATAAGAATTTATGGTAATTTACCCATTTGAATATTTATTTGCCATATGAAGTCATATTTCGAAGCAGAGGTATCACTAAAAAAGGCAACACCTTATTAAATTTGGAAATGCATATAATTCTAATGCAATCAACACCTTAGCAACATAGTGCAAATTCAATACACAACAACAGCACCTAAAACCATAATTCGAGTACCAAAACCAACATAACCAAGTAAACATAGAATGAAAAAGATTACATATCAATAGAACCTAAAAACAGCAAAACCATTTACAACTTTAACCAAAAATACCATGCAATATTGCATTAGTGTTTTGACCGCTCAATAATTGGTTCACCAAAAAGTGAACATTCTTTTAACCAGGTAAACATTGTTATTGCACCATGACCTGAAATAGTTAAAAACAAGGATTTACATACTGTGATAGTTTACAGCATTTCTTTACAAGGACTTGTCCTACCGATCACAAAAAAGAATGGCAGGTAAAGGAATATCAGTTTCAGTAATTCAGGTACTAAACAGCCTATGGTTTATGCAATTTGTACTCCTTCCAACTTGACTATTAACTAAGTAGTATTACTGGACAGATTTTGAGTATACTTAACAAAGTTATAACATATTTTTGGGGATAACCGAAAATAACCATTGAAAAATATTTAGAGCGGCTACACCATCAACCATAAGTCTATAAAATAAGAGGTGGTGAAGAAATATAATAGAAGTTGAGATGGTGCCATTTTAAGTTCAGAAAAGAAGCTCATTATCCAGAGCCTGTTTGACATGCTTAGTCTTTTGACCATAATCCATTAACAACATTTTCTTGTCATATTTCATTATCAATTTACCTGCCTAGCGCGATAATACATCATTAAAAAAATATACATTTTAACATCTCTTGCGTTGTTCGATCAATACTAAACTCAACTCAAGGCACACTTAAGGAAATGTAAGAGCAGAAAAAGAGAATTTCTGATGCAGGACAACTATCACAAGATTGGAGTGTACATCTTACCTACTAGCGCGAGTAGAAGAATAGAGGGGATTGGGACTGTTTCGGAGTTGTACACAGTTCATGTGAATAGTGATCTAGGAAAAATCAGTGAGGAAGAACAGTAACATGGAGAAATGAGTTGGGAAGAAGAAAGAAGGAATCCCAGAAAATCTCAAAGGATGAGGGAAAAAAAGTTTATTTATTCATCAACTCTCAGACTAAAATATGGCAGTAATATGACTATTAATAAGCTATAAAACTATCTAAACGTAAAATCTTATCATGAATATAATTCCTATTTCTATCCTAAATAGATATGAAAAAGACCTCAAAGACAACTCCAATAACAACAAGACCCCAACTAAGAACCTAATACATTTAAATAAGCATTTAAGACCGGAAAAAACTAAACTACAGAAAATTTTCTGCAACAATATAAAGAGACTAAAATACCCTTTCAACCTAAATTAAAGAACGACCCACAAAATATCTAACAACATATTCTAGTTTTAAAACAGGTTTCTAATCTTTAGTAGATTCCTAACCAGGGTTCAAAGACTCGGCCGAGTCAGTGTCGACTCGGCTGAGTTGTAATTGGAACTTAGTTATCCGTTTCGAGTCTGGGGCTGCCATATACCGGAGACGTAGACTCGACATCGACTCCGTTAGACTTGGACGATTCTAGCCTATTCAGCAGACTAAGTTAGAAAATCAGAGTGACTCGGCCAAGTCCATACGAGTCAACTCGCGATTCAACACCAAAATACACCCATACACCCAAAAAAATGAAGTGGAAGAAGAGAAAGGATTAACAGCAGAACATGATGTTGAATCAAAGATTTGAGACTAAAAAAGGACTCAAAAATTGTTCCACATGAATTCAATTTTATAAAAGTGGAGAGAAAGAGGAAGGAAAACTTTACAGACAATTAGATTGGAGGAGGTCGATGAGGTGGGCTATTGTGCAGATTGAAAACAATAGAGGAGTGCTTGAGTGACCTTCAACGTCGATGAGATCTTCTTCTCACTTTAATCGGTATTTTATTCGTAGTCCATGACTCCATCAGAGCTGTAATGCAATACCGTGTAGGTTGAAGGCTCTGAAGTAATAATGTTTCAGGAGATTTTAACCAAGAGGATACGCTTAAGTAAATTTAATAGTAATTTTTTTATCAATTGGTAATTGGCTCAGTTGGTTTTTTAATTGTACTAAAAATTTTCAAGGCTCATGTTCAAATCTTAAGGGTCATTTATTTTTTTGTCCCACCAATCGTTTATTTTTTCTTTTTCTTTTTATTTTTTTTAAAAAACACTTTTACTTTTCTGAGGAATTGATCATTCTTAAGGTAGATCCCATTCTACTAGTAAATTTGATCAATACTCTGTCTCAAAAAAACAAATTGATCATTACATCTTCAATATGTTTATATATTTTCAAAAGTTTTTAGAAAATTGATGTTACATTTTATCTGGAAAAATATGTATATCATTCGATCCACGACCGATATACCATGACCGATGTGGAACTTCGATGTCTGTCCACAGACCGCGACCGCGACTTTAAACCATGTTCCTAACAGAATCTTGAAAAACCTCGTCAAAATTTTTAATCTTAAACTTCCTTATTGGCTACATCAATTTCTTTTTCTTATTTAGTACTAATTCTTTAATCCGGTAAAGAGAGGGATATAGAGAGGCAAAAGAGAAAAGTTCTTTTCCATTTTCAATTCCAACCCTACTAGAAAGGTTGAACTATCTAAGGGTAGAGGAGAACATAGTCAATGTAGACAAGGAAGTGAGTAATCACGGATTAGAAATACAAAGTGAGGTATATTAGGAAGGTTTTTGGCATCTATAACCACAAAAACGAGCAGCTATCAGCAACATCTACAAGGTATATGGCAAGGCACATCCAAAAACAAAATAAAAAATTTCTGATCAATGAACAAGTCATCGAAAACCTTGAAACTGCCTCAAAAGTAAAGCAACAAAGAAAATGACTAGATGAAAGGAGACAAAAAAAACATTGTACCTCGTTGTTCACTTAAACTGCCACATATCAACAAGAATTGTTAAAGAATAATTGAACTCAAAAAGATCGTCACTCACCTTGGACATGAATTCTACCAGAATTCTCATCCTTAGGTTCAGTGTTTATAGGTAAGAAGGGCATCTGCAATTAAAGAAATAAATATGGTCGGATTTTGTGCTTTTGTTTAAGGCCCTCATTAAACCTCCAAAAACCAAACACGTAGCAGAAAAAGGGACAAGAATTATACCTCAACACAACAATGTGCTCACTTTATACATCTGGATAACAATAAACTTACTAGTAGTAGTTCTGAGTTGGCTTTTAGCTCTTTGAGAGTCGGAAAAACACAGAAGAAATGATCAGAATGGTTAGAGCAAGGGAGCAAAATGATCTGAGTCTCAATTTTGGGAGGCAGTGAAAAAAGGTACAAGCATAAATAATACCATAATAGAATAAAAGAACATAAACTGAAAAAACTCACACGCAACAGCTGCTTCAATGGAGAAAGTAGAAAACTCCTCTAGCTTGATATTATGATACTCGTCTGATACTTCAAGGTTAGCATGCATAACAGGTGTGTCATCCTCAGAAGAAGCGGGAAGAACAGTGAACACGGATAATGTAATACAAGATTTCCCTTGCCTAGGGGTCCAAAGGGTTGCATATTTTAAGGGAGCAATTCGCAAATCGCAAGAGGGAAAATGAAGAAGGGCCATCAATAACATTAAAACAATCACACATAGGAACAATTAATCCACAAGGCATGCATCCAGAAGTGTTACAGAAACCCTCGACAGGACCACATAACCAAGTTTGTGGCAGACCTCCCCCTCGGCCTTGTCTTTCTCATCTTCCTCGTCAATCAATAAGCTCCCACGGGCCAACACCTTTCTTGAGTCAGTGGTGAATATGAAGTCCCCATCCACAAACACGAGATGCTCATTAGAAAAAATTCAGTGCATCAGGTATTCTGAATAGCAATTTGTCATGGACATCATAGCATATAGTTATTGGGTGATGCCAACTACGTATTTCAGTATGCCTTGTCGTGAAAAAAAATACCAGTTGAAGTGGAGGGTTTCTTCAAACAACAAGGGGTTGGGTCAACTATTCAATCAAATGATATTGAGCATGTTTCCCATCTCTTCTTGAGAAACAAGTGGGCTATTTCTTTGCAAAATTGTGATCAATTTCATATGTGGCAATTCCACCAAAATCTCTTCATTAGTTGGGGGAAAAGTCCACACTAATTGGAGTTTTTGAGAAATGTATTGAGAGAGAATTTGATTTGATTAGACAATGTGTAGTTGGTAAACAAGGATTGGTTTTTAGCAAAGTACGAAATGTATAGTCAAATATTAAATTTACTCTTGAAAAGAGGCAGTTTAGTGGATGGTAAATTCGAATTAGAAATAGGGCCGCCAGGGCAGTCAGGAGATAAATCCAGTTGTTGCCATCGCTATTCCTGAGGATCTTCAGGCAACACATCTATATTCTCATCCCAAGGATAAAAAGGTTCGTCACCACTTTAACAATAGACTTCAGGGTCATCATTTCAATTCCACCCAGTACATAGATTTTGTGGCTAATAACTAGGTGTGTGGGGAAAAGTCTGTAGGAAAGCATATCAGGACCCTTAAACCACTCTCTATGTTGCTGGATTTGCTGTATCCAAAAGTAAGCGGTGTGGGGAAACTTTGGTGAAGGGATGTAAGAAGAGTCGTGTGCCACACAGAGCATGCCGCCTAAACTGTAAATAAGGGATCCACATGACCCAAAACTAACCAATCTGAGATAATCTTCATTATTAATGAGAGGTTGCTCCTTCAGTTCCGACCACAGAAATCAGTACCAGTACTAGTACCCAAACATCTTCTTTATCATTTCAGTCAATAACATACCACGACTAACCTTCTTTAACAAAGGGTGTGTTAGTTTGGATTGAAAATATTTTTTTGGGGGAAAATATTTTACATAAAAAAATCTATTTTTCATACAATTTTTTGGTGTTCGGTTGACAAAATAAAAATTTTTTAAATAAAAATTTTGAATGGTTTCTTCTTAAATTAGTTAGTTTATGAATACAAGTTAAAAAAAACTTATAACAATGGTAATAAATACCTTACAAGTAATTGTGATTAATAAAAAATTAATTTTGTTCAAAATTAAATAATAGTACATTGTACTAGTAAAATATGCATAGTGATAGTTATATTAGTGTAGGACCCATGATTAAGAGAAAAACGAATGGAAAAGAATTGAAAACGAAAATAACTTTAGCATCTGAAATTATAAAACTAAGTATTTGAGGTTTAATATCACTCTTGAATTATTCAAAAAATAACTTATACTCAAAAATTTCGTCAGCCAAAGGAAAGAAAATTAGAAAATATATTACACCGGAAAATATTTTCTAGTATTTGGCACCAAAAGAATTTTTGAAAAATATTTTCCTAAAAATATTTTCAATCCAAACGAACACACCCAAAATCATTTCTCTTTTCCATAACAAGGAAATATATGAATTCTCAAGTTCTTCTTCTTCTAGATCACAACCCTTGCTTTCTTCACCTTCTGGCTCTCCCTAAGAATGATTTCATGGTGGTGTTTCTCCGTCTCCGTCTCCGTCTCCGTCTCCGTCTCCGTCTCCGTCTCCGTCTCCGTCTCCGTCTCCGTCTCCGTCCTCCAGCTATCTACTAATACTACTATTCCAGAATTTCGTGCTGAAACCCTAATTCATTTTTTTTTATTATCATTTTCCTCTCTCTAGTCTCTCTCTTCATTCTTTTTCCGAGGGGCACCCAATTAGATTAGGGAAGAATTTTTCTTCACTTTGAACTTTCGATTGAGTTAATGGATTAGCGGATTTTTTAATTCAAGTTTTGAGTTTTTGGGTTGAAAAAATTAAGGTTTCGTTTGGTTACAAATAATGGCAAGTATAGTGGTGTGTATCGGTTAACCGATCCGTTAATTGGTCAAATATTTCAGTCAAAATTCAAAAACGAGTCCCAAAATTGTTAACTAATTTCAATTTTGAATTGAATTCAGAGTGGAATTCGATTAACCAAACTCGAATTCAAAAATTGGCGTTCAGTTAGATTAACCGCATTAGCCAATTCAGCCCATTAAAATTAGATTGAAAATTTTTTCGAAAACTAAAAAAATTCTAAAACAAAATCCAAAAAATAATAAAATAGCCATAATTTCATTTATTATGGATAAAACTTAGAAAAAATAAAAATTCTTCAAAAAAATTAGCACATTTCTAGAATCACAATTATTACATAAACATTTAGCATAACACAACATCCAAAGGGCATAAATAAATTCTATGACCATAGAAAACTAAAAGTCTATAATATTATTAATACTATACTATATTTAAATGAATGCAATGTTTTGTTAATTAACACACACACACACAAATATATATACAAACTATTGTGTGATTAATACTAATTATAACTACATATAGGTTACTACATATATACTAATAACTATATACATTAATACATAAAAGGTGTGACTAATACTAACTATATATAAATATGACTAATATACAATCGTTTTAAAACTACAAATTACTATTTCATTTACATGCATTCATAATTTATGTAGAAAAATATGTCTATAATATTATTAAAAATATACTATATTTAAATGAATGCAATATTTTTGTTATATATATGTATATATATGTGTGTGTATGTATATATGTATGTATGTATGTATGTATGTATGTATGTATTGTGTAATTACACTAATTATAACTATATACAAGTTACTACGGGTATACTAATAACTATATACATTAATACATACAAAGTGTGACTACTACTGACTATATATAAACATGACTAATATATAATCATTTTAAGACCACAAATTAGTGTTTCATTTTGAATTCGTAATTTATACAGAGGACTCTAAGTATATAATATTAATAAAACTGTACGATATTTAAATTAGTGTAATATTTTCTTAAAATTTTATATACATAAATTCTATATATACGTGTGTACATATATAATATTACTTATGTGACTGTATATGTATACTTAAGTAAAATTAAAATATTAATTTATATGACTATATTGTAGATAAAAGGTATATGTGTTTTAAAAGAAGAAAAATAGATGCAAGTTTCAATTTGCTTTTGGTGGCAATTGTCATGTAGGCTAGTCTTAAAAGAAATCTCAAGTTCAATACTATTTGCCTAAAATTTTTAGGCAGAAGTTACACTACTTATCTATTATTGTGAATTCGGTAAACGAAATCAGTAAATTAGTTAACCAATTTTATTTACCGAATTCTCAACCAATTTACTGAATTCGTGTATATATATATATATATTGGATTATTTCTCATGGACCACTTTACTGTAAAGTTTTATAAAGTGCCTGCCTTTAACTTGTTCGTGGGGCTACGACTTTTATTCCAACATTATGGTTAGTTGAAATTGTTTGGAGGATATCATCAACTTAACTCATATGTTTGAGGGGTGTTCTTTTGGGTATAGAGATAGGAAGAGTAACAATTATAGGAATAAATAGGTACTTATAGCCTTAGATCTTGTTGATGAATGATAGAAATCCAACTTTCCACTCTGAAGTTTCACAGGGGTAACACTCTTTTTGTTTAATGAAATTGTTGAAGATTTTAGGAAAAAAAAGACTAAAGTTCCGTTTACAATTGCGAAAACTTTTGTGAGAAAAGTACTTTTAAATTGTAAAATCACTTTTCCAACACTTTGGTAAATATTATCCCAAAGTATTATAGATTAAAGTATTATGTACTAAATTGTTAGTAATATATATTAAAGATTGAGGGGTAAAGTGTAATTAAGAAAGAGGTATATTTCTTTATTTAACTACACTCTGTTAATTTTTCCAAGGACTTTAATACTTAAGAAATAATGCTATTGTTTAAAATATTAATAACGCTAAAATTTAAGTGTGTGAGATGTAATTAATCCTAAATTCTATTCAAACTAACAAATCAAACAGAAACTAATAAACAAATTACTCTATTACTAAAACTCCTAAGTCCAAACAAAATAGAATTTGGCTTGGTTTACATCACCATAGAGTCGATGAAATTCACTAGCCCTTGAGATGCTCAGGAATTTTTGCAAACTCCACTACCGTCGCATGTGATTGAGATAAAGGAAGGCGAGAAATCCGCCAGAGTTTCCAAATTGTTCATGATCTGATCCAATTCAGAGTCATGATTGGATTATAATTTGAATGTTTCTAATTTTTGTTCTATTCCAAACATAATTCGGTATAACAACTCATATATATATATACATCTGACGATCCTTCATTTAAAAAATTAGATTAATTAAAAATTATCAAATAGTCTGCTAAAACAAAAAGAAAAAACAATCAAATAATCTGTCCTCCTCTATGGCATCCAAGAAGCAATTCTTGGCCTTGGTTCTCTCAAACCTCATGCTCATCTTGGTCTTCGTCAACTGCATGGCAAGTTCTTCGGCTGATAATTTAGCGGAAGCACATCAACATTTTTTGGAGAGATGCCTGGTGCGCGCGTTCGATGATCAATCTTCGTTGAAGCAAAATCCAGCAACAAAAAGGGTAGCCTCAAATATATGCAAGAGAAGAATTGGATTCCATATTTTGTAGAGACACCTTTCGAGTTATTGAAATTCAATTTAAACTGGATGGATTCTTGCCTAATGAGTACATTAAAGCCTTGGAAAAAGTTCCGAAATTCAAGAACAACGAAGCTGCCTTGAATGGATTCCTTTGCCTTCTTGATCCTCACAATAACTATAGAGGTATCCCTTGTCCAAGTCATGACCGCTATTGATGTATACTTATTCTGTTATGCTGTTAGAATTGTATCCAGTTTTTTTAGTTAGTACTGTACGTTGATTAATTGAAGTTTAATAAAGATATTTTTCTTCTCTATTTTGAAGATTTCAAGAAAATTAGATTTGTCAGATAGAATATATTAATATAAAGTGTTGTGGAAATCATGGTTCTTTTATGTGCAGAAAATATAATTTTAAGGCCTTTCTTCTTTTTTTTTTCTCCAAAGGCCTTCTTTTCCATACTAGTTTTTGTTTGAGGATTTCATAGTGGAGATATGAGAATGGCCTGGATTATTGAAGCTATATGCTTCTTTCAAATCATCAAGAAGTGAAAATGGGCATCAATCAAGGGGGGGATATGGGGCGTGTTTGGAGGGAGATTGTATTACTTTTTTTCAAACCTGCATTCCTAAAAACTGGGAGGTAAAATGTACAACTTAGTTCAATAATATCTACACTAAATTACACAGTGGCAAGTCATTAGAAGTGTTACTAATCCGATGAAGAAGGAACAGAACAAAATTCGAGAATATCCAAAAGTATGAAGTTGGTAATTTAATAAGATGTTAGCATGTGGGGTTTGAAAGGTAATTATGAATTTATGACTTTATAAATAATTTTTATGTTGATGCGTGAAAAACTATAGCACCACAATAAAGTATTCTAATTTAAGTCCTTAGTTGTTTTAATACTCCAAAGCTATGGCAAATCGCGTGTGCCCCGGCCCCCCGGGGAAGTTCTAACACTAGTTAGAATTTATGATATAGGAAGGAAATTGGGAACATCTAAAATGAGAGTTTAAATTGGCAAAGTGTGGAGTTGAGAGAATGAAATTCGAATCCTTTTATTTATTTTTCATCTTATTATTTATACTCTTCCACAATGGATTTGCATAGTTCAGGGATTTAGGAATAATTGTTGGGTTCATGAGGGCCTTAAATATATTGAATATCTTCATGGCTTGATTTTAAATAAAAATCTCTAAAATATCCTCTCATATATTTGACGGCTTTGACCTACTGGCCATGTGTCCGCGACTAATTGGATAATATTTTTAAACATTATCATTTGCCTCCCACCCTCAGGTCAAGTTTGCATGGGTTGATAGTAGTACAAATAATCTCTAACTTGCATTTGAATGGAGCCAAATAAATATTTTAGCCGAAGCCAGTAAGGCTTTGACTAGAGTCAATAAGGTTTTGGCCGAAACCAAAAATTTGAAAATTTGAATTTCATTCTTGGGGAGAAAGATTGTCCCCCAACTTCTTTAGTACTTGCACACCTACTTGAAAAATTGAGAAGTGGTACTCATTTGCTCATTTTTTAGCTTTGGTATTACTTGTACTTAATATCTCAAAATAATTATTTTACTTAAAGGATCACCTTTACGCCAACACTCCACCCTCAACCTAACACTCAATCCTTAACATTCCACCCTTACGCCAAAATCCAACACTCTATCCTCAACCCAACACTCAACCCCTAATAAAATACCCTTATGCCAAAACCCAACACTCTACCCTCAACTCTTAACACTCCACCCTCACGCCGAAACCCATACTCCACTCTCAACCAAACACTCAACATTTAACACTTTACCCTTACACAAAAACCCAACACTCAAATCTCAACCCATACATCCATCACTCAACACTCCATCTAAAACACTGCACCCTTACCCCCATACTTAACATTTTATATTCCACTTTAAATACTCCACCTTTAACTCCCCACCCAAACTCCAACATTCCACTCTTACCCACTAAACCCAATATCCAAACCTACATACAAGATAAGACTTAAGATTATCTTGCATTTTTCCCAAGTTTTAGATCAAGTAAGTACACTTCGCACTTTCTTTTTACTTATTTCTCCTCATTTTTTCTCTTGAACATTTTATCAACCACATTGTATGCACATGATAGAACATCACTTCTCTTCTTTTGCTTGACCTTTAAAGTTCAAAGTGATAATGGATCTAGACGTGTCTCCATAGATTTTGGTTACAATATGACAAGGGTTTCCTTGGCTTGGAAATGGATATGGAAAAATTGAGAGAAAGAGATGAAAAAAGAAAAAGGAAGGAAGAAAGAAAGAAAAGAAAAGGAAAAAATGAGAGAAATTATGATTTGGAAGGGGTTTTAGAACATGAAGAAAGAGATAGGGAGAATATGGTTGTTGAAAACTTCATTGGAGAAGTCGTGGCTGGTAGGAATATTTTGGAGGAAGAAAACATACCTGGAAACAAATACCCCACGACGGAGGATGTTCCTACCCAATCTAGCAATGATTTTCTAGCAAAGATTTGCAGTCCAAACCTCCCATTATTACCGTTGTCCACAGCTCTGCGTTAATACAACCCAAAAGGGATCAAAGTGAAGCTAACACAGCCAAGCCTACCACCACTTCTGCATTGGGAAAGCATGAACGAGCAGCTGAAATGCAGTAGTGCTTGACATCAACTCTTGGCTGCCAAAACTTAGCAATTGCTCCATATCGTTCATTAGCTATATCTACTTGAAGAAAAAGCATAGCAGATGCACTAGACCTCAAAGTCGATGCCCTACTACTTGTGATCCTTCTGTGGGTAATTTCACAGCTAGGACACACACCCTTGATGTTGCTACTGCTTAAGAAATTCTTGTTGATGTCTCTGCTATTGACGAAGTTACTGTAAATATTGTTGCCATTCCAGATAGTGTTGTTGACGTGGCTACTTTTCTACCTTACTCCAGAGGTCATGAGGTGAAATTTGCCGCTCCTCTGGCAGAGGATAAGAACACAACAACTGTTTGGATAGAAAGAAAAAGAGATGGCAGCTGCTATTCTTGAAGTGGTGGCCGAGACTGCTGCAGCTCCAAGATGTCCCACTGCTGCTGCCATTGCTTGGGAAATTGTCGCCGATGCTGCCCTTGCTGCCAAGAGACCCCATGGGGAGTGGAAATACAGCTGCTACTACTACCCAAACCCAAAATACAGTAGCTATAGCTGATATCATAGCTGCACCATTGCTAAATACTCCAACCAAGAATGATAAAAGATCCCCTTTACTGAGTGATCAACTTGATCCCAAATTGTTTGTACCTTTGGTGACAAAAGTCGTTCACTCGCTTATGGACAATGTTGATGCCGATGTTGAGAACTCACATGATCAAAAGAGAAATTTAATGGATACCATCTCTTGTCCTTCCACGAGAATAAAAACTTTAACATCAAATGGACTTGAGGGGAATTTGGTTGTGGGTTTATCCGCACAAAACATATGTAAAAGGATTAAGGGAGTCCATGGTAAGAAAAATTCCGTTAACATCATGTAGCAAAATCTCATTTATTTGATTTGGATCCCAAGGACTTAGTTGATGATGATGGTGAATTTGATTGTGCCCATGGATGTGACATTGATGATTTGAAAGACGTGGCGAAATTAGCACAAGAGAGGGGGAATAGTGCCCAACATTTGTATGATGTTCTTGTTGATAACTTAATGACTCGTGGGGTCGCCAAAGATGGTAATGGTGTTGATAATGTACAAGGAAGAAGTGTTGATGACTTGGGTAATACTTCAAATATGGTTAATGATTATCGGGAACATTCTCCGATTGAGGCATTGGATATTCTTAAGCATGCCTTTGATGAGTTGAGTGAGGTCCCGAGTAATGTGGTTTGCCTGTTGCGAGAACCTTTGGAATTGGATTTTCTTCAAGATGACCTTGATATGAGACCAAAACCAAGAAAATTTCAGCAAAGTATGTTTGCCAGTAGACCCTTGATTGGTGGCACTTCATCTTCCAAGGTGAGGATGAATATGAGCCAGTGCAACTAGAACTACCAATCCATCTACAATTGTGCCTTTGGGACTCCCTCAAGTGCATCGGGTTAGAGGGAAACACCTTGAGGTGGAAAACTCTAATGAAGAGGATTTATCTCAACATGAGCATTTGTCTTCTAGTGAAGAGGTTGTGATTCCTCCACCATCCAAGAGGAAAAAGATCAAAGGTTCTCCCAAGCATGAAGAAAAAAAGAAAATTAAGGGTGATATTAATGACTCCACATATGTATACTCTCAATTGTCTCTTTCAATTGTTTATTTGGAGTTGATTAGGAAATGGATGGAGAAATATCACATTCCTAATTTTTACAAGGTGAAGGTTCCTCCTCTTGACCATAGACCTTGCATAAACTTTTTCGAATATGTGTCTGTGTATTTGGCACAACTAGAAGCGGGATTGAAATTTTCATTGCCATTATTTTTCTATGAGGTGTTGGAGCATTACCAAGTGGGGCTTGGACAATTATACGCCAAATTCATCCACAACATCAATGGTAAAACATATTTGATCACTTGTGCCGCTCTTGGGGTAAAACCTTCAATAGACACCTTCTAGCAGATTTTTTGACTTGCGCCGAGCAGAGTGGGGTATATCTTTAGTTGTTGGTATAACAAAAAGTTGGCCGAAGAAGCTCACCCCAAACTAGTTGATTGGAGAATTCATTACTTCTTAATCCAAAGGTTGCTCGAATGGAATTTTCCCACTTGGAGTTATAATTTAAAGATTTCAAAAATCAACAAACTTTCTTCTCTTAGTGGGCGTAAGAGTAGGAATCTCACTAGGCTATGGAGATCGAACCACTTACTTGGAAAAAGGTAGTTAATGAATAAGTGTTGGTATCTGCGAGGTTAAGTCCGGCCGACCTTGATCCTCTTGTCTCTCTAGGTTACCATGCATATGTATTTTACTTAGCATTTGTTGCACAAATTTTTACTAATCATCATCTTGTATTAATACTCAACTTGAGCTTAACTTGTTCTTCTTGATCTTGTAGTGGATGCCAATCCCAAACCAGTTGAAAGATACCATTTGCGAGCGTGTTTTGAAGAAAAGACAAGCAAAGCACGAAGGCTCATCTTAACTGCACAAGAAATCTACCTTTGGGATCTTGGGGCCAAAGAGGCCGGCACAAAAAGCACTTTCATCGTCTCCACCTAAAAAGAAGGCGATGCCTTCCAAAGAGACTACTTCAACACCATTAGCTCAAGTTGAGGCTACTACTCGAGAACTTTCAACCCCACTAGTTTTTGATTCAAATCCTCCTCAAGAACAAGCTAGCCCTCTGGTTGAGGGCTCTACTTCTTCTCGCATGATCTATATTCCTTCTTGGGAGGTCTATGACGATTCCTCTTTGGAAGAGGTGAGTCACCTTTTGATGGAGGCACTAGCATTGCCCAAGTCGCGGAGGGAAAGAGTTGGTAAATCCTTGAGCTCTACTTGTATCGCCGATGCTGACGCCATGTTTCATCATATTGCTCAAGTAAATTGCTCTTCATTCTTTTCATAAAAATGAATAAGTATTTCTTAATTATACTTATGGATAACATTGTTTCCTTCTCATGATCTTTAGATTGGCGATCTTTACTACCACTTGAGCAAAACTCAAGAATATTATCTTTCTCAAATTTTGGCTTTGGAGGCTAAGCTTAAAAAGACTGAAGAAGCAAAAGAAACACACTTCCAAGCCATGTGTGCCTCATCCAAACACAATCAAGAGAACCGAAAATAGATCGCCAAATTGAGGAAAGAGAACCAAGAAATTCAAGCCTTTCATAAAAATGAGATTAATGAGATTCAAGCATCTTATAAGAATGAGGTGAAGAAGTTTCGTATGTTGCACAAGTAGAAACTTAAACCCACAGAAAAGAAGAGTAGAGATTCTGCCATCTTGGAGTTCCTTGATTCTCAAAACTACTAGGATTGCATGGAAAAGCATTTGGTAGAATATCGCGCTAGCTCCAAATTTGAGGATTTGGTAGAAAACCGTAGCATGGGGTATTTCAACGAGGGTTATGATCGGATGACCTTGTCCTTTGTGAAGAAGAAGTATCCAGACTTGGATATTAAAGACTTGCTTCAAGGCCTAGTTCCTTCTACCCCTCTTCATCCTAGCTCTTCGGGGGTTCTCCCTAAGGATGGAACAGCTTAATTTAGCATTTACCTTAGCAATTTTACCCTTTTAGAGACTTAGAACTCGAGTCTCTTATATGTACAGACTCCATCTTTGGCTAGTATCATGTTACCATTTTTCCTTATTAATTACTTCACTTGCATTTGTTGCTTGGTTTTGAGTTGGAGCCTTCCCTTGTACCAACACCACCTATGCTATGCTTTTCCTTTGTTTTTATGGTGTTGCAGCTTTCCCTCGATAGTATGTGCTTTTATTTCTCTTCAAGCATTTTCACATACGCCTTCGCCTCTCTTAGACACTTGAATATTTTTTCAAGCGGCTAACTTTGTGAGGTTAAGCTTTCATCACTATGCTTTAGAGTTTCTCGCCCCCAAAGGGTAAATCATGGCTTTTACAACTCAACTGAATCAAAATGACTATATGCGTACCTCTTATATGAAAATTTATCATCGCCCCTGGAAGGACTATGGTGGTAAACTTAACCAGGGAACTAATTCTTCAAGGAGAACTTTATTTTCGCCCCAGGAGGGGTCGTCTTAAACATATATTTCCTAAGTAAAACCTTAGTGTCAGTACTAAGATTACCTTAGGCACAAATCTCCAAGGAAAATTTACTCTTCTCGCCTTCGGAAGGTTTATGGTCGCTCTTTTGAGACGACTTAGCTAAGAAACTACTTCTCCAAGGCTAAGTTTATTTTTGTCTCCGAAGGGGTCATTCTAGACACAAATCTCCTAAGTAAAACATTCACAAATATCCTAAGTAAAACCTTAGTGTTGGCACTAAGGCTACCTGAGGCACAAATCTCCCAGGAAAATTTTGCTCTTCTCACCCCCGGAAGGGCTATGATCATTTTTTGAGCTTACTTAACCAAGGAACTACATCTCTAGGGATAAAATTTTTGCCCCCGGAACGGGTTGTCCTAGGCATAAATGTCCTAAGTAAAACCTTAGTTTTCTTCTCTCCCTCGGAAGGACTATGATCGCTCTTTTGAAACTATTTAGCCAAGGAATTATTTCTCCAAGGATAGGCTTATTTTTTCCCTCGAAAGGGTTATGTCGACTCTAGAGAGTGGTCTTTAATTTTGTTCTTCGAAGGGAATAAGTGACCCCTGAGAGTTGTGGTATCATGAAGGATGTTTCCTAGAGGAATAAGTGACCTCGAAGAGTCATGATTTTGTACTTGGAGGTTGGATAGAGGATAAGATCGCTATTCTAAACAAAATATTGAGCCATTACATAGGTGAAAGACTTAGAAATTTTTGTTGATATCAATAGCGAATATTTAAAAGTCACACAAGCTTGTTTCACCTTGGAAGGTGTTGCTTGGCTTTGGGAATTTCAAAAAATGGAAGCAAAGTAAAGAAAATTTAAAAATAAAACTTTTTCAAGTTTTGGGTATTCCAAGTGCGAAGCACAGGGCGAGCTTCCCATCCTTGGTCTTCAACTTGTAGGCACTGTTGGAGTATACTTCAATTACCTCATAAGGACCTTCCTAATTTGGTGAGAGCTTTCCACAAGTTTGGGATTGGCTCACCTCCGCCTTTCTTGTTGCCCAATCTCCTACTCCGAATCTCCTATCTTGAACTTGCTGGTTGTAGTAGTGAGCAACACTTCGCTTGTCTTCTTGGATTTTGAAGTACGCCTTATTCCTTTCTTCCTCAAGTAAGTCGAGGTTAGACCTCAACCCCTTTACATATTTCTCCAACTTGAAGTTGTAAACGCGAAAACCCGACATACCAATTTCCACAAGTATAAGTGCTTTAGTTCCATTAGTGAAGTTCAAAGGAGTATCTCCAGTAGTATTCTTGTAGGTGGTGCAGTATGACCACAAAACACTTGGAAGCTCTTCCACCCATTTACCCTTAGCATCGTCAAGCCTCTTCTTATTGCCTTCAAGAATGGTGTTATTAGTCACTTCAAGACACCAAGCCATTGCTTTGAGGATAGCTCACTAAGGAGAAACATTGTTCTATGCCCAAGTCTTGGCAAAACTTTTTAAAGAGTGCTCCTTCATATTACAAGTCATTGTTCGAGGAAAGTTCCTTGGGTATTCCAAAGCGACATATAACATTCTTCCTAAAGAATTGTATGATTTGTTGATGAGTAATTCTCGCCAAGGTTTCGGTCTCTACCCACTTCGTAAAATAGTCGATGGTTACCACTACAAACTTCTTTTTTACCAGAGCTATTGTAAAATGTCCCAAGATATCTAATACCCCACTGAGCAAAAGGCCAAGGAGTAAGAATTGGAGCAAATTGTTCGGCTGGATGGCGAAGTTTGTTGGAGTGAAATTGACACTTATCATATTTTCACATAGTTCATGGCATCCTCTAACATTCTTGGCCAATAATAACCTGGCCTTTGCACCATTTGAGCTAGAGCTCTTCCTCCAATGTGGTATCCATAAATCCCCTCATGTACTTCGGCTAAAGGATATTGAGCTTCACTTCGATTTAGACACCAAAGATAAGGCACTGAATAAGACATTCGATACAAAGTTCTATCAATGAGCAAGTACTGGGCGAACCTTCTTTCTACCCTTTGACCCTCGATCTTATCATCGTGCAATTTTCCTTCTTTCAGGTTTTGAAGGATTAGGGTCATCCAATTTGGAGTGGAGTCGATAACCACGACCTCCCCGTAGTCTATACTTCTTTCTTTTAGAACCTCCAAGAACACTTCCTTCAACACATTGGAATGCACTGAACTTGCAATTTTTGAAAGGGCATCTGCTTCCTTGTTCTCATCTCGACTTACATGGACTATGTCAAATTTTTCAAAATGTCATAACAAGTCCTTCACCTTGCTTAAGTAAAATTATAGGTAATGCCTCCTTGCTTCATACTTTCCTTTAACTTGTTGAACCATAAGGTTCGAGTCCATATTTATCAATAACTTTTTAACCTTCAAGTCATTAACTAGTCTAAGTTATCTCTGGAGACTAAAGCATCATTGTTACTCATTTGAAATTCAAGCCTTAAGGCTTAGCTTGCCTTGAATCCCTCCGGAGAGTTAAGAGCAATACCCGCACCATACTCTTTGGCATTGCTCGCTCTATTCAAATGCATTTTCCATAGGAGTGAATCTATGATTTAGCCCCCCGAAGGGAGTAGCCACCCCTTGAATTTTTTCCTTACTTGGATCTTCTAAGTTCTCCTCTTTCACCCCTTTCAAAATGAAATCGGGTAAATTTTATGCTTTGATTGCCGCCATTGGTTCGAAACGAATGTCATACTCACTTAGCTCAATTACCTACATTACCAACTCTCCTGAGACTTCGGGCTTCAAGAGAATAGACTTGAGTTGATGATTAATTAGAACTACAATTGGATAACTCAAGAAGTAGGGCCTGAGCTTTCTCGCCGCCGCCAATACCAGGGTTAAAGCCAATCTTTCAATAGTAGGATACCCAATTTTTGGATCACTTATCTACTTCTTTAGGGATGAGAATGGCACTCAGTACTGTGGATGAACAAGCCTAGTATAAGTAAAGAGTCTCTCCGGGTTTGGGCCTAGTTAGGAGTGGAGAAGAAGCTAAATATTCCTTCAACTCCTCAAATGATTTTTGGCATTCCTTTGTCCATTAAAAATTCTTGGAATTTCTTAAATCTTTGAAGAAAGGCAAATTTATATCTTCGGACTTAGATAAGAAACGACTTAAGGTGGTAAGTCGCCCCGTAAGCCTTAGCATTTTCTTGATTCCCATAGAAGGTTCCATGTCTTGAATGGCCCTGATTTTTTTGAGGTTTACATCGATGTGTCGTTGAGTTACCATGAAACCCAAAGCTTTCCCTTAGAAACTCCGAAAGCATATTTTTCTAGATTTAGTCTCATCTTGAATTTTCTCATGGTAATGCAGGTTTCCCGGAGGTTCTCCGCATGATCTTCTTTCAGCTTACTTTTGACAAGCATGTCATCTATGTAAGCTTCCATATTTCTGTCCAATTGGATTGTCAAACATTCTATCTACCATCCTTTGATAAATGGATCCTACATTTTTCAAGCTAAAAGGCATTACCCGGAAACAATAAGTGCGGGAGTGGGTGATGAAGGCGTTTTTAGCCCTATCCTTGCGATTCAAAAAGATTTGGTCATATCCTTTGTATGCTTTCAAAAAAGACTTAATCTCACACCTGGAAGTAGAGTATACCACTGTGTCAATGCGGGGTGTAGGATAGCAATCTTTGGGGCACGCCTTGTTCAAGCTTGTGAAGTCCATACACATCCTCCACTTAGCCACTAGTTTCGACACCATTACTACATTGTTTAGCCATTTGAGGAATTGAGTTTTTTCTATGATACTGGCATCCAAGAACTTGTCTACTTCCACTTCTGCAGCTTGGCTTCTTTCCCTTCCAAAATTTCTTTTCTTTTGGATGACAGGTTTAAAACTCGGATCTATATCGAGGAAATGCATGACGATGTCGGGGTCAATTCCTGGCATTTCTGAGGGATCCCTGGCTTCAAGCGAAGAGATCTTTAAATTATCTAAGCAAAGAAATAAGGTCTTCCTTGATGTCCCCCAAGAGAGACTTTTCCACTTTCACAACTTTGCAAGGATCATTTTCATCTAAGAGTACATTCTCAAGTTCTTCGGTGGGTTTTCCCTTCTGGTTTAGCTCTTCCTTTTCTTCCAAGAGTTGAACATTGCAACTAGGAACAACCTCCTTCCCTTTCAACTTCAATGAAGCTATATAGCATTTCCTCGCTACGATTTGATCTCTCTTTATCTCGCCTACTCCATTCTCCTTTGGAAATTTCATCTTCATGTGATGGGAGGAAGGGATAGCACCAAGTACTCCAATAGTAGGTCGGCCAATAATGATGTTATAAGGTGAAAAGGCCTTCGTGACTACAAAATCAATCATGAGTTGAACATCTTGAGGGGGTGTACCAAACATGACAGGAAGAGTAAGAGGTTGAATCACTTTTCTGGCAAACCCAACCAATGGCTAAGTCACTGGTTTCATCTTATCGGAATCTTTCTCTTCCAATTTCATTTGTTTGAAGGCTTCATAAAAAAGAATGTCCGTAGAACTTCCATTGTCAAATAATGTTCTCTTCACATCACAATTTACAATGGGTAAGGTTGCTACTAAGGGATCGCTACGAGGGCGAATCACTTGAGCCGCCTCATCCAAGGTGAATATATGTCTTGGCACAACCTAGGCTTCTTCATGCTAGACTGGACAAAGTTGATCTAACGAGCATAGGCCTTGCGTGATGATGCGGAGTCACCGTTTGTTGCCCCTTTAGAGATAGTATGAATGATGATTCTCCCTTGATTTTCCACCATTGATACTCTTTCTCCACGAGGCGGACCTCGATCTTCTTTGTCCGCGTTTTGTGCTTGGCGCTGGGATGATCTTGTTCTATCTATCCCCTAGATGAATTTCTTAAGGTAACCCCTTCTTATCAAGTGTTTATTCAAATTTTTTAGGGAAATATAATCATTGGCCTCATGTGCATGATTTGTGTGAATAATAATAACACCATTTGTTCTTGTTGCGTCGTTCTAGGTCACTCCTCATAGGCCTGGCCACTTGACATAGGGTTCTTTCTCTATGATAGCCAAAATGAATGAAGGTTGTGTATTGAGTGGGGTATAAACTCTGGGAGGGTTGGGACTCCTCCTATGAGAAATAGTTACGGATAACCCATCCCTCACTTTAACTTTCTATGGAGGTTCCGCTTCACTAACTCTTCCATTTGCTTTTTTCTTCTTCTCACTTTCACCCCTGGACTCTTTTTTTCTCCTTTTCCCTTCATCTACTTGAGCAAACTCTTCGGCCCTACAGAAAAGTTCATTGAGGGTAGCGGGTGACTTCAAATAAAGATCAAATGAAAATTTTCTAGGCTTAACCCCACTTTGGAATGCCATGATTTGCATATCTTCCGTAACTCCTTGAATTCCAATGGGCTCCTTCTTGAATCGATCCACGTAGTCGGGAAGGGATTCTTTTAGCCTTTGCTTAAGAGTAAGAAAAGTGAGTCCTTGTCTTTGGAATCATCTTTTGATTCCCAAATTTGTTCAAGAAGAGGTCTATAAGTTGATCAAAATTTCTTATGTCCCCTTTCTTATATCCTTTGAACCAATCTGAAGTTGCGCCCTTAAGGGTTCCAAGAACCACTACTAGAAAAATGCCAATTTGCAACGAAAATAAGCACCAGAAAAAATCCGTTGCCATTGGAAATGGAAATAGAAACAAATTTGTTATAAACATGAAAAAATAATTTCAAAAAAATTGCAACGAAACTTCTATTGCAAATCATTTTTTTAAAAAAAAAATTAAAAATCTGTTTCCAACTGATATTTCAATCTGTTAAAAAATTATTTCCTTGATTTTATTGGCGGACTAATAACAATGAAAATATATGTTGCTACTGTTTCTTTTTCAAAAAAAAATTGGCATATAAATCATAAAAGAATAATTTCGTTGTAATTTTTTTTATTAAAAAATTCACACATAAACCTATTTTCTCTAGGCAACGGAAATTGTATGCTCTTTCACATATCCCTCCACTACGCAGCGCTTTCAACATTTCCTCCCCACCTTTCGCTACTTCCCTCTCTCCTACTTTCCCTTCTTTCTTGTTTCCATCCTTCCTGAAGCTCTACCATCGATCGATTTGTAACATGGAGGAGCCTCTATTACTGTGTCTTTATATCGAGCTGCTAGAGCTTCTAGCCAAAATACAAGGTATTTTCTCTTAATCTTGTCTCTAATCTTGCCAAATAACAACTTTGCAAGTTGTCCCCTATTTTGTTTAACTATTTTCCATCAAATCCTCCTTCCTTCCTCAAACCCCCAACCCCACAAATCCTCTGAAGTTGTTGCTCCGTTGACTGATTTGGGATGTCCTTGTATCAAGGGTATTTATTTCCTAGGAAAACTATTGCTATGCCGTTAATTAACTTCAATTTTTTCCCTTTCTCCCTTAAATTTTTCCCTCCCTTTTTTATTTCTAGAGAGGGAAAAATAAATAGGAGAAACCTTAATTTGTTATAGAGAAATTTTTTGTTCTATAGAGGGAAAAATAAATGGGTGAAACTTTTTTTTTTTTTTGTTTGTAAATTAAGCCAGTAATTTGTTAACCACTATAGTAGTAGTTAACTATTAATTTGTTGGTGGCATTAGTTAGTGTATACTTAGTTAATTGTATAGGTCTGTGTAGCTATCATGAAATTCGAGTTGATTATTTATTAGTAGTACTATTATTAAAATTGATACCTTAATTTGTGAGTATACTACACTTAAGATAGAGTTCTACACATCATAAGGATTTTTAGTTTCAGCTTTTTTTTTTCCTTTTCTTTTCTTAATAGCTGATTGTAATCTAGAGCATAGTTACCAAATTTACTAGGATACCTTACGTACCACATACTAATTCACACATTCCAATTTGCAATACCTATTCACCAAATCTTGTGAATCGCTTTTAGATTTAATTCGTGAAAGATTGACTAATTAAATTTATACTTTTTGTAGTTTTGTCATTTTTAATACTAATTTGGTTCATTTTAAGTACCTTTAAATATTATCGTCATCTTTTGAATTTGAATTCAAAATATTTGATTTAGGATGGATTCAGCTAACAAAATGAATTGTTGATCATATCTCAAAATTTGAATTGTTTGTTGTTCCCAATTTCCAAATTTCTAGCATTAGGAACTCCAGATCATCTGAACTGGTTGTTAAAGTTTGTTTACCATGCATGCTGTGAGTCACCATTGAAGCTTCAATCACATGAACTTGCATAGGTCCAGAGGGACCTGGATTCTTTATTGATTGTTAATTGAGGAAATACCTTCTCTAGTGGGGCAGTTTGAACATATCTGTTTGTAACTTTGAGTGCTTTAAAAGTAGACTTTTACTAAGTATATGATTAATTAAGTTACCTATTTTAACTTTTTTTGCCAAAATTATTCTAATTATCACGGACCAAGTATCCCTCGTACAAATTAACAAAATCAAGGTCAAGTATACCAATTATAGATTACTTTCATTGTAATTTAATTTGACATGGAGTTCATCGTTAACTAGACTAATACTTTTGTTCATACTAATTACAACAATATTCTAATAAATCTCAATAAGTTTATATAAATTTGTTTTGTTTGGCACTCTATTTTTCTTAAAAATATTACATTGGAGTGCACCAACTAAACTAATTAAGCGTATTATGTACCTAAAGAACATTCCAACTAAGCCTGCTCTCAGTGTACCACATTTTTAGCAATGTGACATACCACATACCCGCATCCATGCCGTGTACCGAAGATTATTGTGAATCTAGTAACTATAATCTAGAGTATTCATTGCAATTGTCTAATTTATTCTAACTGTCTTTATTTTCTCAAAGTATTTTTTCTTTTTCTTTTTCTTTTTTCTATTTTTTGGTGGTATTTCATTTTAGACATACTACTGAGTAGTAATATAATTCTGTAGGGGCCGGGGCTGTGATTTTGAATAGAAGAAAAGAAACTGTTGGTTGATTTGGGTTATTGTTTTAGATGATTTCAATTTTGAGTTACGTTGATATAAGTTTTATGATCATATAATCCGATTATCACTATAGAGTTAGAGGGAAAGAATCAGAGTATTTCATCACATTTATTCTACTCGATTGTGCCCTACTTCACTCAACATAAGTAAAATTTTATAAAAATCTTTTTGCTTTTGTCTTCATATCAGATGCTCAATTTGATCAAAATATGGTATGTGGTTCTTGAAATGCTATGGCTATGGGTCTAATATTTATTTACTTTCTTGTTGTATGTGATTTTGAATGGAAAGGTGAATGTTTCTGTAATCTTACTCCTTGAAAAGTAATCTATTATTGTTTAGTTGTAGTGATTCTTGAATATGTTCTTTAACTCTATTTTTAAATTTCAACAATAGAAAATGAAAAAATAGTTTTTTCATCTGATTTTAATGCGCAATAGGTTCACTTAAGAGTGCAAAATAAAGAATAACTAAGATACTGGTAATCTAGATTTAGAACTACTATTACGATTTTAGTTCAAGGGGAAAAAATGAAAGATAATTAGTCTTTGAAAAACTATATGACTCGAGGATTGATAAGACCTTTTCCTAATGAAGTCTATATTTCTGATCTTTGGTAGTATTATTGAGTATATACTGAAATCAAACTTTGAGGCAAGGTATGAACTAATTAGTTTACATATTTGTTGGAGTTGTGGTTCATCTTATTCAAATGATTAACTTTAAGTTCTCACCACTACTGGGGCCTAGGGCCTAGGTTTTGGGAAATTCTTACGTGGACTCAGTTCATGGCATAGTACTATAGATCCCTTGCTCTATATTGAGCCACATCATCAAACATAGTTCCACATTGTTCAACTGGATGATGTGGCTCAACATGGACCAAAGAGTTCATGGCACAATGTCAAGCATCGAATTCAAGATTTTTTCGATTTCCAGTATGGTACTATGAATGTGATAAACATTAGCTTTACTTGTGAAATTTCAAACATATAAAACATTATTATTGTTTCACATATTCTAATATGACCTCACAGGACATTAACTTTGTGGGTAGAGCGATGTGCAATTTGAGACTGTTAACAGTAATAATAGCACTATCAATGTGCTATCCGTTTAAAACTTGAAAGATTAATAAGACAAGTTATAACAAAGTCAGAATTTAGGTACAAGACAAGTTACATTATTAATTAAGGTATTGCTCAAAATCATATTATTTTAGATTTTGTGCAATTTATGTTATATTTGACTTTTCACATAATTTAAATTCTGGAACTTGAAATGATTTAAGTACAAGGTTGAACTCACATAATTTCTATCTTCAAATGTTGAACTTGTTGGCAACTTCAATTGCTGCTTATCTTATTGAAAACAAACTTTCTTTTATTCCCCCCTTTTTTGGGTTTCCACTTGTTTCAGATTCTAAGAACTGTTAACTATTCGACTGCCATAAAGTAGGTAACTTTGGCCTCTCTATTATTTCTTTGGGTTGGATTAAAGGGTTAGATTAAAGAGGTGGGTTCTTTTTTTTTTTTTTTTTTTTTTTTTTTTTTGTGCAATAGAGGTAATATTCTTATACTTTGGATGTCAAATGCAAAGATTTTTATTTTTAAAAAAAAATTTGCTAGAGGGTTATAGACATGGCTAGAATCCATATACATATTTTTGGGTTAAATGGGTGTCTTTTATGTACTTTTTTTTTTTTTTTTTTAATTTCTTATATGCATACCTTCATTCTCATCTTTATTTTTTCCTTCACTTCCAGGCTTGATTTCCAGCATTGGCATCAAAGTTAAGCAACACTATCAGTAAGGCAAGGTATGTATGCTTTTGCAATATGTATTTCCTTACTTCCATCTACCTATCCTTATTATTTTTAGTTGTCATACAAAATTTTTTCCAAACAGTAAACAAGTGTATTATTAAATATTTGTCCATTGTACATCTTTTGTATCAACCCTTGTTGGGTTGTGATTGATTATTTGTATCGACCCTTGCCGGATCAAGTTTAAATTTTCTCATTTATGCTTGATTCTTTTTTACTTATTATTAATTAACTTTCATCCCATTTATTTTATTCATTTTTAGTGAGGATAGTAAAGCTTATTGGGGATGCAATGTATGAATATTAAATTTTTTATGTCAACCCTTGTCGGGTCATAAATGTTTATTTTGATTGGTTTTGAACTAAGGGAATGGTCTAAATTTAGGAAATATTATGTCAAAAATTTTACAAAAAAAATATCATACTCTTTTAATCCAATTTTAACCCAACTTTGTTTTGTACTATTTCAAGTCTTAGGGTGTTTGTATTACTCCTGCAATCTTACCAATTCCCAGTCCCAATCCTAAGGCCCTTTTGCCTCAGCCTTAGTTGTTCCTTTCAACAAGGTATGCCATTCTTTTTTTTCCCTCTTTGTTTTCTAAATTTTTTGTGTTTGATTTTATGTGAGTTTTGAAATCTGATGACTGCTTATCCTTCTTTTTTTAAAATGCTCAAAAAAAGAAACTATGATTTTGCTTTCATATTTTCTTTTTTGGGTAAATCTTTCATGCACCATTGGTGTAAAAAATTTTCTACACCATCGACTATGGATGCATGCCACAAATGGATGGTGGATGTGCAAAAATAATATTTGAAATTCAAATAATGCACATATGGTATGCATCCACATTCAATGGTGTAGAAAATTTTATACATCGACATCGCAACAAAAATTAATTCTTCTTTTTTTCCCTGTCATAACTTTCCTATATGTTGAAATCCCCTTCTACATCTATTTTTCTGTGAAAGATTTGATTTTTAATGTTTTTTTTAATGCTATTTGAATGGTTGATTGTTCATTTGGAAGAATCATTTGGATCCTGTTATTCCTCATTATGATATTCATTATTGTTGTTACGTTTAGAACCCATTTGGAATAGAAATTAATTTAATTGTAGTTCTTGAATGTATATCAATTTATTAGTCAAGTAGAATTTATGAGGTACTTTTTCTGATTCATGCATTGCAGAGATGTTAAGGCTTTGGTTGTCTTTGGTAATTTAAACCAAATATATTCCTGTCACTGTAGCAAGTGTGGAGATTGGTCTAGTGGCTATTTTTAGACTTGTAATTATTTTTCCTGGAATGAATAATTATCTCATAGCATGTAAGAACAGATTTTCCTTTTCTGTCAACATCTAAAAATTATTTAGTTAGATTGGAATGTGAGAATTGCATATTTAGTTGGTAAGTGCTTTGGTGATTGTAATAAGATTCTTTTTTGTCAGTGGTGGAGTAATTTTTTTGTGTGGATCAAATGTGATTGAGTATTTGAAAATAAGGATACATGTGGTCCTCTAACCATGTCAATATCCACTTAATGTTGCTTATCCTATTAATGCTCTATATTTTGCTACTTTTGCTCCAGTTTTAGCAATTGCAGGTTTGTTTTTTCTTTTCTTTTTTTTGGGTCATGTTTTGGTTGTATTTTTGAAAATGGTTTACATTTTGCTTCATTCATAAGGATTCTATTTCTTTTTATGGTCCAGATTATTGCTCTTTTGCTGCATATATCTGTGCGCATGTTTGTACACGAGAATATGCTATTGGCTAACATGTTTCTTCCTGACGACAAATTTAACAGTAAAAGCAAACAAACAAAATTAATATTAATCTCCCTCCAGCCTTGGTAAATTGAACATTAATAGCACATACTTTACATTTCACACTAAGCACCCTTAATATACCTCTGGTTGGTAGTGTTTTATTACACAGACCAACAAGGCGCAAAAAAAAGTATAGGAATGTTTAGTGTTTTAGTAAAAAAATTTAGGGACTAATTATTTCATTTTCTCTTTACTTTATCGTCTTCAAATAGATAAATCTTTTCTCATCGATCTCCAATGCAAATATCTTCCAACATGTGTTAATGTTGTATTTACCTCTAGGAACAATTTAAGGGTAAACATGTCATGAAGATCACAAAAACATTTAACGTCTGACAACTTGGTTCAGCCATTTTATAACAGAAATATAATTTTTTGCTATATGCAGTATAAAAATTTTAGACTTGGTAAGGGCATGAAAGCTCTTTGGCTATACTGTCTCATTTCTTCTAACTTTTTTATTTTCTCAAACTGTTTTTTTATTTTTCTGTTTATTGGTGCTATTTAAGAGATGAGTATTTTAGACATAGAATTGAATAGTCGTATATTTTTGTGGAGATTGTGGTTTTGAGTGGAAGAAGAGAAAATGTTGGTTGATCTGGGTTAATGTTTCAATTGATTTTAATTTTGACTTGCATTGATATTTATGATGATCAAAATCCAATTATCACTATGGATTTTGGGTTGTGTTAATTTTGGGTTAACTTCTTGTATGTGATTTTGTGTAATTTATGTTATATTTGACTTTTCACATAATTTAAATTCTAGAACTTGAAATGATTTTGGGACAAGGTTGAACTCACATAACTTCTATCTTCAACTATTGAGCTTGTTGGCAGTTGCAGTTGCTGCTTTTCTTATTTAAAAAAAAATATTTCTTTTATTTTTTTCCATTTTTTTGGGTTTTCACTTGTTTCGGATTCGAAGAACTACGGTTTTAGCTTTGAGGAACTATCCGACCGCCACAAAACAGGTAACTTTGGCCTTGTTATTTCTTTGTGTTAGATTAAAGGGCTAGATTAAAGACGGTGGGTTCTTGTTTTAACGTGCAGCTAAGGTAATATTCTGGATTTTAAAAGCAAATATTTTAATTTTTTGTTAAGAAATATCTAGAGAGTTATAGACATGGTAGATTTGCCTGATTGAATATTGAGTAAATGGGCTGAAGAAAAGTTGTTGAAAGGATTTGACTTGCTGATCTATATTGTTTGGATTTAAAATATTTCAGTATTTTTAGTTGCACCAAACAAAAAAAAATTAATGTTAAAATACTTCTCGATTTCCTCACTTGGGTTTTTAACGTAAAATCCTAAATCAAATTCTAAAACGGATTTGAGTTGTTCTTTGCTTTTTGAGAAATCTTGAGTTTAGATGTATGTAAAAGTTTATAGTGTGTTTTTTTTGGACTTTTCCTCACTTGAACTCGATTAATAGAGTTAGGACTTTATTTGTTGTAGTTTTAGGGAAGAGAAATAGATTTAATTTATTTCTTGAAAGTATGTTTTTGTTGGTAGAAATTGTTAACATTGTCCCAGATTTTCTGTAAAATATTCCAAAATTATTGCTCACTCATAAGACCTTTTCCAACTTTCTTCAGTTTTAGTATTATATGCCTTTACTGATTGTTGATGTAATCTTAGAATATGACTTTCTTTGTTGTAATTTGGGAATATGACTTCCCTTAGACTGCTTTTACATTGTTGGTATATAAATAATTAAAATCTCAAAATTTTACTTTAAAAAAATAGAATTACTCTTAGAATGGAATATAGTTATTATTTGATTGACAGGATAAATTTAATTTACTACAGAGTGGAATGCTATACTATCTACTTATAATAGTTCACAACCTGAGGGAAAGACATCATTACAACCACCCTATGAAATGGATGCATGGATAAAAGAAGTTGGTGGGTCGAAAAAAGGACGAGTTTATGGAGTACCAGGGGAATCCAACTTGGTTAGATGCAGCTTCAGTTGCACATCAGGGGTTAATTGGGAGAGAAAATGGGAGGACCAGTTGCACATGAACGAGACCCTCAAGAATCAACAACTGAGCAGCTTCAAAAAGAATTGCAGCAAAAATTAGTTGACAATGAACAAATTAGGACTAGACTAGATACAATTGAGAGAATAATAGTTTCATCACAGTCCAATCCAGCATATGCTCAGTTTGGCTCAACTTCAGGTTCTTGCTTGTCACCATTTGGTCCACCACCAGAATTTGGTACTCCATATCATAATAATAATGAAGAGAATGAGAATGGTGCATCTGAGGGTAACAATGAAAGTAGTGAGAATGATGAGGATGATGTGTGATAGTTCTACATTTTAAATTGTAGTCATGTTTTGTACTTTTTTAGATAAATGTTTGTTGAATTATGCTATGTTTAATTTGTAATGGAGTTAATTATTGTTGTTGTTGTTTGATTGGGATTTGATAATTTGAAATGACAATTTGGTTGTTGGCAAGTTTTAGGTTTTTTAATTTTTTAGGACTTTATATATATATATATATATATATATATATTTGAGATTTACAATCAGTTTTCTCTTGCCAATTTAAAATGGATTACTTTCTATTGGCACATGGCAACGGAATTTCCCGTTGTTGAATTAGCAATGGAATTCGCCCTTGCTAAATTGCAACGAAATTTTCTATTGCTAATTACCAACAGAATATTCCGTTGCAATGTAGCAACGGCTATTTCTATTGCTAATTTAGTAATGGGAAATATCGTTGCTAAATTGGAATGGTAAATTCTGTTGCTAAAATTTTCGTTGCTAAATCTTTTGCAACTTGTTAGCGGTGGGGTATTTAGAAATAGATTTTTTTCGTTGCCAAATCCGTTGCTAGTCTCATTAGCAACGGCTTTTTTAGAAAAATTTGTTGCTATTTCCGTTGCTAAAAGTCTTTTTACTAGTAGTGAATCTTCTGCATAGAATAGCATACGAAGCACCTTGTAGACACATCTTGGCTGGATAAGCATCAAGGTGCTCCCATGGATCCGAACTTCCATCATAAGAGTCAAAATGACATGTTTGCCAACGCCTTGGAAGAGATTCTTGCGTTATCTCATTGGTGAATGGCAATGAGTACTTGTATCTTGCAGCCATCCCCTCCTTGTCATCCTTCTTGTCTACCCGAGTTTGGAGCTTCTCTAATTTTCTTCTTGGCTCTTCCTTTCACTCGGGTATGTGCTCCAAAATTTGCTCCTTTTCACTTGACCTGGAGGAGGCTTTTCTACTAGACTCATGCTGGGCGGACCGGCCTTCACGTTTTTGTCTAGCGGACCCAATTGGAGTTATTTCTCTTCCTCGTTGATTATCCGTATAGATTGCACGAGAATATTTCTCATCTAAGGGGCTATGATATGTAGAGTGGACAACCCGGGGGTTGTCACTAGAGTTGTGCAAATATTTTCTTCCACCTTCACCACCTCGTTGCTCATGCAATGTTTCATGAGTAACTCCTTCAACATGGCATTCTGTTGCCTTAGCAATTATATCTCTGCCTCTCTATCATTAGTCTGGGTACCGAGATCCCTATTTTGCCCCTCTAATCGATCAAATAATCTAATAATTTGATTTGATTGGTGTTGGGATAGATGGAGGCAGTTTAATTACTACTTGAATACGCGAATATCTTTAGGTGGAATTAATTAATTAGGGTTAGGTTATCGCCATTCATGAGTTCACCCAACCTAGTCAACGGTTTGTACTGGCTTTCCTAACAACAATAAAATTTTGCATGTAGACTGTGGCCTAGAAATATGTTTCTTGAATTATTAAAGGATGCGTTTGGATGAATTGATTTGGAAAAAGGTTTGAAAATTACCTATTTGCTGGATGGATTTAAGACTAATTTCATTTCGCATCTCTCATCTTATATCCAGTTATTATTTAATTTACATCCCATTTTGCACCTAATTTCACCACCATCAAACATAAAAAGTAATTTTGGTCATATACCCAAAATATTTTAGCAATTTGTTGTGCATCACGCTAATTATGTTATATACACAAAAGATTCTGTTCATTTTAGTGATAGCATAATTATATATATAAAGAGATTATGTTAATTTTAGTGACAGCGTAAAAATTAGACTCAATTGGACCGGCTTTCAGAGTTGAGGGTGCAAGTATCCAAAATTGACATTCGGGTGCAAAGTAAAAATTTGGTATAAATTGAGGGATACAAAATAGAATATCTGTGGATTTATAAAAGAAAAATGAATGAATTTGAAATCTACCAAATTAATAGTATCTAAAATTATTACATACTCACATTTTAATTTAGATAAATTTAAATTCAATGCTTTTAGCCTAAAAATTACTCCAAGAATCGATATATTTTAGGGAGATTCTACAGTCTCTTTCAGGGAGCCATTCCTTTATGCTTTAAGGGGGGCTTGTACAATACAATACTATGTGCTTTTACTGTACAAATCCTTAAAATCAGGGGAATGATTCCCTTAACGAAACTATAGAATTCCCTTATATTTTAAATTATTCACCAAATCCTTTGACCCAAATACAAAAAATTCTTGCTATTAGCCCAAAAAGATAAAGATATTCTTGCTACTACCATTATTCTAGTCCCTAAGTATGCCTTCCTTAGCCATTAATTTAATCTCCACACTATCCTATATAATCTGTGGTATATCCGGGCAATCACATGAAGCAAACCAAAAGTTTTCCTTAACCACAAAGGAATCTAATATTCTCTTCCCCACTTCCAAGCTTCATTAGTCATGTCTCACAAACATTTAAGCCTCCGCTTTCTATGGTAATCTATATACAATAACCAAAACTGTTGATTTCTTTCCACCAAATATGGGCCAAGCTCTAAAGAAATTCGGTTCTCTTCTTTCTCTTCATCTCGTGTTATCACTTATTGCTTAATATGTTTTTCTTTTTCCTTTCTTTGTTGAGGCTAATATTTTATTGTTGAACTCGTTTTGATGTAGGAGGTGACGAGAAAAAGGAAAAGGAAATAGGCCCTGTAATAGAAGAATGTTACAATAAATTTTTCGTGAACACCAAGGATTTGGGCATGGCTGATTTCTACCATATATAAGAGGCAGTGTGCATGACAGTCGAGTATATCAAAATATTAACTACTATCTTAATTTCAAATTTTCTGTTTCCAATTTTCTTTTAATTATGTTTTATAAAGGGGTTAATTATACTGATAAATTTCGTTTGATTCATGTCCTTTTGGGCCTTGGCAGAGAAATTAACAAAAAGCTCGGTAGCACACAGTTTAAGGTGCCACAGACCTTAGCACTCCAGCAAGCTTATGAAGTAAGTTTATCACTTGGTTTTCTGAATTTTACTAAGATTGGAATCTATCATAGTAATGGATAATGCTGCATGTAATATTACCTCTGCCACACTTATTTTGTGATAGTTGACTTTTTGCTTTTTTCTTTATTTTTTTTAAATAATTAAGATGTCAGACTTTTCAAAACTCAATCTTGTTTGATTTCTTATATTGTGATAAAATTTGAAGTTTTCATGAAGTAATATTTGATATAAGTTTCACTTTTGTGAAAGAAACTTTATCAAAATTGAATTTAAAGTGATACATGATTATTCATTATAAAAAAATTTAACAAAAAAGTGAACTATAACAAAAATAAATTGAACGAATAGAATGATTTAAAATAAGATGATTTAGTGGCCTCATAAAACTTCATTTGACTTTTATAATATCAATTCAAACCATTTCAACATTTTATCGATGTGGTAATCGCTACAATCGTGTACGTGGGGCATCAATTACCATGAGTTTTGCTCAAGTGGATAATTTCTAGTGAACCATTACAAGATAATCTCGATTATTATATGCTAAATATTCCATTCCATGTCGGGAAACTAAGGTCTTGGCTTTTAAGTTTATGCAGACCACTAGAAAAATATAACCCTTTTATGACTTGTAATTTTTTTGATGGTTGTAAAAGACAAATTTTTATTTTTTGTAACATGTAAAAATCATATTTTCATATTACAGATAATGGTGTAACTTTTATTTTCAAGTCATAAATAACTGTTGTGAGTTTTTAAACAGTGACTCTAGTTTGAGAGTACCATATCACAAATAGTCACAAATGCTCTCAAGAATTATTTGTGATATCAAATGATGGTTATCTTCTACAAAATTACAAAATTATTTATGATTTGCAAATAGATGTTATAGCATCAATCGTGACTTGAAAACATTAGTATTAATAACTTTTTTTGGGTTTAGCGTTAAAAAAAAAAAAAAAAAAAAAAGAAAACCTGTATTTGTGAGGTCCAAAATAATACAAGTCACAAAAGTTAAATTTTCTTATAACAGAGGACACAATTTAACTATCCGCAGGGTTTTGGATTTTGGAACTAACTTTAAAGAACATATGTAGCAGCAAAAACAAACCGCGATAGCGGCAATAATTGAGAAATTGGTTGTTACGTATCAATAACCCCGCAGGTGTGGATACAATTAGAAGAACATCCAATACAGGCTTCAGCTTTAGCTTTAAAGTTGCTTTTAGATACGGTATAGTTATGAATTAACTTTTGTTGCTATATGATACTAGAAGAATTTATCATTACATCATTTTTGGAGCAGAAATCTCATTTAAGCCAAAATAGTGTATATAATTAACTGGGTCAAAACCACTTTGCCCCCTTTAACTTATTACTACTAGTTGGTAAGGCAAACAAATGTGTGGTAATAAAAAAAGTACATATAAGAATAAAGAGGGAAAGTTATTGGAAGTTCTAATGGGTTATTGATGTTTTAGTAAAATAGTTTATCTTGAACGTTACAATAAGAAAAATATAAAATGATATCATATTAAATAGGAGCTCTTACTTTATATATAATATAGATATAGATAATTTGTTATCACATCACGTCATAAACTATTTTTTAAATCACTTTGGAACCTAATGTTTTTGTTTCTCGATACTGCAAGTCAAATTTTAACAGATATTAGAAACGTGACGGGAATGTTGGTGAATTTGCTGCACACATTAGAGTTAAGATTAGTCATTTTTCTTACTTTCAATAAAATTTGGGTTGAAATTTTAGTATAAAAAATGAGAAAGAGATAGTTTGGCGGTGCAATATTTTAAATCCTGAAAAGTTAAGGACACAGTAGATTTAATCATTTTTTTTTTTTGCCATAAAAATGGAATGACATATTTCTTGCCACAGCTTAACCACGCGTCAGGCAAATTCGCCAAGATCGATTTCGTCACTTATCTAACATTCGTTAAAATTTAGCCTTTTTTTTGAAAAAAAAAGAAGAAGAAGTTATCCCTCTTCTAATAACTCAAATTCATTACTAATAAATAGGTTATAAGAGAATTATCTTACCACTTAAATTACACTTTGGCTTGAAGTGGCAACACAAAATATATATATATATATATATATATATATATATATATATATATGGTGTAAAGTGATCAAAAAACTAATTTGGGATGAAATGTGGTAAATTGTGAAAAGTTATGGCAGGAAGTGGATTTAACCCTAATTAACTCTTCTTCTGTTTTGATGATTTTTCCAATTTAGGTAGCACTAACTGAAAATCTTGAAACTACAAGAACTTCCTTTGTCATTGACGTAGTATTACATTCTTTAATTAATTGAAATTACAAATACCTCCTTTAAGGTAAATTTAATGCATGTAAAACAAATTTAAAAATTACATAAATTTTGCTACTCACTATCATCAAGTTTTAACAAAATGTTTTACTTAACATAAGATATAAGCTTAAAGGAAAATTTTACTACATTTAAGTTACAACATCACTTAAGATTAGTGATCAAAAGGGTGTAACTTTTCTTAAATTTTGATAAGTAATATGTCTACTCATTTTTATTACTTTCAGAAGCATCACCAAGGCAAAGGTAAGGCTTTGACAAAGGAAGAGTTTCAGAAGATCCTCCAAGATGTGATTCTTGATACAGGAGTTACGGGTATAGGAGCAAAAGATACTTTATTCTACATGCTTGGTGTTCCAGTAACTGCACTGTTCTTCAAACAACGCCTTATTCCAAAAGCAATACCTAACGAAATCTTCATTCCTGGGGTTACATCCGGAACTGTTTTTCTTCTTGCAAAATTCAATTTCAGTCAAAATATGACTAAACCCCAACTGAATTATTACCTGTGAATGTATGTACCTGCTTAACTGATCGGTTATTGAATTGTTCTTTTCTTTTTGACCTAAACCAAAATTTGCGAATTTAGTATTTGACATTATATTCTATGATGTAGTTTTTCTAAAGGAAAAAATCTTTATTATACATTCTATATTATGGAATGAGTATTAAAAATCTTTAAATGATTAAAAAATAGTGGGATCGTCTACTTTTCAGTTATCTTAATGATTATTATACCTACTCTATATTGTGGAGTCGTTAGCCAAAATTTAGTCTTTGATTTTAGCTCGAAATTTAATAGGTTTTTCCAATATTTTGATATTTTTTGTTCTTTTTTCCTTTTTTTTTCCTATTTTTCATAACTCAAGAAAGCCTTTTCCATGTGGGACTAATCCTATTTTATACCCTTTAACTTATACTTATTTTTCATTTTGCATCCTTAATTTCAATTTTGGATATTTTGCACCTTCAACTCTGAGAATTCTTCCCAATTCAGCCTAAATTTTAACTATGTCACAAAATTAAAAGAACTTTTCGTGTGTAAAGCAGATTTGGCGTGATATACAATAATGTAGCTACATTATTTTGGGTGATAGTATTATAAATTAGACTAAAGCAAGATGGATTTGAGAGGGGTGTAAAGTGTTTAGAATTAAAATTGAGGGTACAAAATAAGAATTAGATTTAAATTAAGAGACATAAAATGAAATTTGTCCTTTCCATCTTATATATGCCATTTTTTCTCCCATTTATTGACAATTTTTTTTTTAAATCACTGTGTGCCCAAATTTGAATGGTTGATGGATCGAAAAACTGCGCAAATGCTCCCTCACCATTTTTATAAACTCACTATAAACTGATATATCTTGTACTCTAATTTACTAGAAACGTAACATTTGTTCCCAAATTTCAGCATATTAGATTATATTCAAGCCCGATACAGTCACCAAACATGTGGAGATGTACTAAAAAATCGTGTGGCATAGAGACTAATGAAATAACTCTTAAAGAAAACGAATGTAATATAAATGGTAAGATTACATTTTTTCTGTGATCTAAATTATCAGTTCAAATAACCAAAAGAAACTTTTCTTCAAAAGAAAGGATAAGTATTTACATGTTGCTCCAAATTTTGCTTCCAAGTTTTAAAACAGCATATAATGCATATGTATGCCTCTTTTTTTATTTAAGTTTTTCACATTTTATTTTTACCCAATTTTTGTCGACTGTATGGGTGAGACTGACTAGAAATGGAATTTGAAAAAAAAATTAGTTTATGATTCCAATAAGAAATTGCACGTGTTGGACCGCATGCGCATGCTAATTGTATCAAATTTAATTTAGGGATAATTTTATAAACTTCCTCTTAGGTTTATAGAGGTTTATGCCAATATCACCCAACACCCCTAACATTATATTTCTTACTCCGCCAACTCATTTTAAAAAGAAATTATTAAAAATTCATTTTAGAATCTAGAGAAGTTAATTTTGTTCTTACTTCCTTTATTGACACGCTAGCTAATTTCATATCAAAATTTAAATAATTATAATGGTTGAAACTAATATGCTATGCTAATTGAATTTATCAAAAATAGAAATTAATTATTTTTTATCAAATTTTAATTCTATGTTTTGCTATATTTACAATACTTTGTAGATTTAAAGGTTTACATTAGTTCAATTATAATAGCTTGAAATTAGAAACCCTTTCATATTTTCTATATGTTGAATTAATTAAAAGTTTAGTCCATTAACTTAGTTTATATACAAATTACATAATTGTACAAAAATATTTGAAATATTAAATTTGTGGTCAAATAATCCCAAAATTGAATCCGCAAAGCATTGTAACTATAAGGAACACTGAATTAAAATTTCATATAAAATTAATTAACTAATTGCTACTTTTAATAAATTGAACTAGAATAGCATACCTTTATTTCCAACTATTCGAATTAATTAAGTTTTGATATCAAAGTTGACTTATTAACTAGTGATTAAACAAAAGGGCAAAATTGGAATAAATTTGCTTCTTTATTCTCAAATAAATTGTTTAATAATTTTTTGTTGAATTGGATAGACATGTTACAAGAAATATAAAATTAGTGGAGGTTTGTGACTTTTTAAAAAAATTTAGAAGTACTAGATGAATATTAGCATGAAGCTCGGGGATGTTTCTAAAATTATTCCTTTAATCTATTCTGTTTCATCCTATCTAAGTGTATACTAATTTATATTTTAAACCTTAATAAGCATTGACAGACATACATGTGCCAAAATTTCTCAATGCAAAAACAAGATGTTTTACTCCATAATCGTTATATTTTCTCAAATTATATGGTGTTCTAAATTGTAGGTAAGTATCTAATTACACGTAGCATATAGTTTTGTCCATAAAACTTCAACATGCTAATTTGGTAATTTAGTACTTATGAATTATGATTTACGTAGGTCACAAGGCCAATAAAGTGTTATAGTTGGTCTATTAGGTCCATTGCCAGTCTTGTTTAATAAAGTAAAACGATGTGAAAATGGAGTTTATTTCCATAATAACTAGATATCGTCTGATCTCAATAATTGATGATAAACCTTGAAAAAGAAAGAGGAATGGAGATAAATTCTATTTTACTTTTTTTTTTTTCATTTGAATAACATATTTATCCTACAAATCGTAGTAATTCAGTGACTCATTCGGATCTAAAATATTAGTCGCATCTTAAACCAAGAAATTTTAGTTGATTAAGTTTCTTGAAGTTCTCTTGAACTACATTATGTTTTATCCCTGTTGCCAATTTATTTTGCTTCCTGTTTTATTAAATATAAAAGAACAAATTACTCTTAATATTAACTTGCTCCTAACATTGGTGACTAGAGCTAGTCGGTTAAGTACAATGTCCGTGCTATCAATCTTTTTCTCTTATTTCTTATTTTTTGTGGGAAGAGACACGGGAAGGCTAACACAAAACCTCTTATATACGAGAAAAGGAACTTTGATCCGTGTATAAACTCGATTTTTGCAAATTGGGTTAAATAAAACTTCTAGGCCTTCACATATGGGGTTTATGAGCTAGGAGACTACGAGTTTTGTCTACAAAGAAAGAACCAATGCAATTTTGGCCTCTTCTTATATTATGCAACACAAATTCAAATTATTGGAGTATCAACCTAATGGTGATAACAATTTAAAATCCTTAACTGTGTCTCATAACATAAACAATTACTATTTTTAGTATATTGACACCAAGGGAATTTAATTATTAAGGATTCAATCATGATTAATAGACCGGGCAAAAGGTGGCTTTAAATTCAAACAAATCTTAGCTCTCCAATCCAAACCAAGAAAAGTAACGGGAAAAAATTGATTTATAACATTTTGTAGAAATGGGCAAAGAAATAACACAGTAGTATCATGAAATTCCGCTCAAGGCCCAATAAATGAAAGTAGGGTTCTAACACAATGTCAAGGGGCTATTATAGTAGTGTATATACATTAATATCACGATCCAGGTATCACCACTGCTCCTTCCAAATGTCAAAGGACCTTCCCATCATATTTATATAGTGGTTCTCGCAATTAATGAAAGAAGAACAACTCTTTGTTCCAAACCTCCAACAAGGAAACTAAAAAAGGAAAAATAATTTCGGACCAACATTGGGAAGATATGCCCACTGTTTGCTATCAAATACTCCAGTTTAGTTTCATTTTAGATAAATTATTGTCCAAATATTGACTAAAAATTTGTTTTATGAGTATGGAAATTTAAGTCCAATTAAACATTGAATGTCGTGTGTTGACGATTATAGTCTCAACAGGTGTCCTAAATTAGTTCCTTTCCGAAGCATGATCATAGGGTCCTTGTGGATTCCTTGTCTCTCAACTCAGTACTACGAAAGATTAGACAAAAATGTACACCAAATTTGGTAACTTTGGTGGTTTGTGCTGCTTGTTTCCTTCTCCACATTCTTCACAAAAAAAAGGAGAAGAGAGAGAAAATGGACAAATAGAGAAACAGAGTACAAAGAGAGTTCCAAAAGCTTCCAATCATTTCGCATGCTTTTACATAGTAAAATCAATGTTGATTCATTTTTCTTGGTTTTCTCATTTGGGATTTTCTTGAAAGAAAGATTTCGATCTACATTGGTTTCCAAACAAGGAGAATATTAAAACTGAAATTAATGCGGATAACTTTATCCAAATTACATAAAAGAAAAATTAAACAATCAAATATTGTTAAATAGGTAGAGGCATATATATATATATATTTTGAGAGAGAGAGAAAGTTGTGGCATCATGAAAGCTTGGGAGGCAACAGTACGCAAAACGCAGGCTGTGGCCAAAAAACGAGCCAATACCATCTTTGGGACATATGCAGCAGCCTCAAATGTTGAAGAAGAAATTGTTGCTGACTATCAGGATGAAGAACATCCAAGTGGAGAGGTGTATCATGTAGAGAGATTTCTTCCCAATGGTGATTATTATGCTGGGTATTGGGCAGACAATTTCCCTCACGGAACTACATAAGGAAAATATTGGTGGACAGATGGATGTATGTATGTAGGAGACTGGTTTAGAGGGAAAACTATGGGAAAAGGTATATTTAGTTGGCCTTCTGGGGCAATGTATGAAGGTGACTTTAAGAGTGGTTTTATTGATGGAGAAGGCACCTATTCAAGTTCCAATGGTGCTACATATAAGGGTTCTTGGATGATGAATTTTAAGCATGGGCGTGGAGTAAAAGAATATGCCAATGGAGATTGTTATGATGGAGAATGGTGTCGCGGGCTGCAAGAAGGTCAAGGGAAATATCAATGGAAGAACGGGAATTATTATGTTGGTGAATGGAAAAATGGAACAATTTGTGGTAAAGGGAAATTGGGTTGGACTAACGGAAATGTGTATAAAGGTTATTGGGAAGATGGATTGCCTAAGGGAAATGGAAGTTTCAAATGGCCTGATGAGAGTCTTTATATCGGTTATTGGAGCAAGGATCCAAAAGATCAAAACGGGACCTATTATCCAGCAAGAGACTTTAGGTTCAACATTGATCGACGGGAATCTCGAGTGGGATCCTCAAAATGTGTATAATGTTGATTTGAAAGATTGTAAGGTGTGCGCAAATGAAAAGGTCACTATATTGCCATCTAACAAGAAGCTAGCTGTGTGGGGATCTTCCAAGGCAGTTGATTCCAGCATTAGGCCAAGGAGGATGTCAGTTGATGAGCGACTAGATGCCTGTACAGATAGGGACTTTTCTAGGATTTCTACACCCGAAGCAGCTAGACATTCTACTAGCTCTGCTGGTACTTATGATAGAGATGGGATGGATGATAGCTTTGTAGGTCTACAAATGGAAGATATTAGTACACGAGGAAGCCCAATTAGGATACCAGAGGCGGTAAAGCAACAAGGAGAGACCATCTCTAAAGGGCACAAAAATTATGAGTTAATGCTCAATTTGCAATTAGGAATCATTTATCTTTCTTAATCATTGGAGTTTCTTGTACATCTCATTAGCATTTTTTTTGTAATATCCATCATTAAAATTTTTATCACTCTGCTTCTTGGTTTTGGGTTCAAATTTCCATTATTTCTTTTGAACATCATGATTTATTGCAAGAATTACTTCATTTCTTTATTTTTCAGTTTCAAAGGCGCCTGAAAAAGCACCTATTTAAGTGCTTCAGGTATTAAGCCGTAGACCTATGGGGTTCAAAAAATCTTTTTGTTGATCAATTTGTCCTTCATGTTGAAAACTGCATATTATTAAATAATTTTTCAAAAGAACTAAGGGGACCTCCATGATGTAAACATATCATAATGTAAAATCTATAGTTTCTGAAGTAACCAATGTATGTGGAAACTGAAACGAAAAAAAAAAAAAAAACTGACATTCAATATTGTACCACCAAGAAAAAACAACCATAGCGTGGTTAATCAAAAAGTCAATCAAACCTTGAATCTGAAACACCGAAGGACTCAATAGAATAAATACTCCAAGTGTAATACATAATTATACAATAGACAACATTATCGTCGATCAGTACTGTGTATAATTTATAGTATACGAGCCATATACAGAACAACATGAGTTTGTGGTAATAGTGATACTAAAACAAATGGAATAATATAAGTACAAGCCAATATGGTAAAGAATATAAGTACAAGCCAATATGGTAAAGAATATCTTAATGATGAATAATTCACCGTATTTAAGTCAAACACGAAAAAAGATCGACGTTTGCAGTACAATGTGCAGGAAAGAATTGGACACCCTTGAATAGTTTGGTAACTTCTTGGTGAAGGGAAGTCTAACTTTTTGTTGCATTACAACCTTTTGGTTTTTAGTGTAAATGTGAATTTGAGATTTTTTTAGGAAATAGTATGAGATCACCGAACTTTTCCTTAGGTTCTCCGTTTAACTCCTGATTACTGACATCAAGGTACCTTCCTCTGTTGTCTATTTATGAATTAATGAAGTTCCGATCTTTCTTATTACTAATATTGAATGGTGACACAGGCATTCCGTAGGAAAACCTTGTCCTCCTCCATCACATTGATCTCAAACCATCAGCTTTTGACCCCAAGGAGAAATACTGGATAAGATTTCCCCCAGAGGGATCCAAGAACACTCCACCACACCAGTCCTGTGAGTTCAGATGGAAGGACTATTGCCCAAAAGTCTTTAGGTGAGTTTAGAATTATTTCACCCTAGCTTCGAAAAAATCAAAGAACCAGTATCATTATTTGAGATGTTAGGACTTTATCTTGGATCGAGATCAACTATAATTGCTTATCATACCATATTTTCCATTAGGACTCTAAGGATGTTATTCAAGGTGGATCCAGCTGATTACATGTTATCCATATGTGGGAATGATGCCCTCCGCGAACTTTGTTCACCTGGCAAAAGTGGAAGCTTTTTTTACTTGACCAATGATGATCGCTACATGATAAAGACAGTGAAGAAAGCAGAAGTGAAAGTATATTTCTATGTAAAATGTACAAAGATAAAATTTCCATTTGTTTTACCAAAAACTCACTTCAGTTTTCATATCATCCTGTTTAGGTGCTTTTGAGGATGTTAAATGCCTATTACAACCATGTTAGAGCATTTGAAAATACTCTTGTGACCAAATACTTTGGTCTACACTGTGTGAGGTTAAATGGACCAGCACAAAAGAAGGTACGAGAGACGCAACTATAATCGATATGCAATTAGCATTTCACAAGTACTTGATGTGGTGGATTGTGTAGGTACGTTTTGTCATTATGGGAAACCTATTTTGCACAAACTACATGATTCACAAACGATACGACTTGAAGGGATCTACTTTTGGCCGCATTACTGACAAGCCAGAGTCAGAGATTGATGCAAATACTACTCTTAAAGACCTAGACCTTAACTTCATATTCCGACTGCAAAAGAATTGGTTTCAAGAGTTTCGAAGGTAGGTAAATCTTTCTTTCCTTCTTTATGTCATTGCTACTCATATCTGTTGCTATTATTAAGTAGTGCTATCTAAATCTAAAGTTAGACAAAAGACTTCTATTTTCATTATGATCAACCAAATGAAGACTTTTGAGAATCTGTAATTGGAAAAAAATAAAATAAAATAGTTGAATTCTCTACTCACTTTTGGTGCATCTTTCCACCAAGGAGTTAAATGAGAAACTTCTCTTTTTGCAGACAAGTTGATAGGGACTGTGAGTTTCTCGAGCAAGAGGGGATAATGGACTATAGCCTTCTAGTTGGTCTTCACTTTAGAGACGCATCAAATTGTTGCGAGCATACTTCCTCTGCTTGTTTGACACCTACAGGTAAATACTTAGTTTCATGTCAAAGTATGCAAACAACTTATGTTAGTCCTCAATTTTAGCTGTTATGGATCACTAAATAAACATTAAATAGAGATGGTGCAGTAACTTCATCTCAGGCTAGAAATTGTTCGTGTATAAATTGGTTCATCTTGCTTGATTAAGTCCTTATTAAGAGTAAAAAGAGCTCTCACGTTTGAAACAACTAAATGGATATTTTACTCCATATTAATCAGATAATGGTGGTGGCTCGAGATGAATCGGTTCCTCACCTTTCTAAAGCAGACATGGATCAATTGCTTCTATATCCTGCAGGGTAAGTCATTTGTTCAACCAAATCATTCTCTTACTCTGATTATTGATCCGCAATCTCTCACAATTGAACTGATATCCATTCGAGCTTATGTTAGCTTTCTTTTATACCCATTTGATCTACATCCTCCCCAGGTGGTCTAGTATCAGATTGGGAGTGAATATGCCTGCAAAGGTTGAAAGAACTGAGAGGAAGAATGATGATGATATTCAGCTGGTAGGAGAGCCAACTGGAGAATACTATGATGTTATAATGTTCTTTGCAATCATAGATATACTTCAGGACTATGACATTACTAAGAAGCTTGAACATGCATACAAGTCCATCCAATATGATCCAAACTCAATATCAGCTGTTGATCCAAAACAATACTCGAGACGCTTTCGAGATTACATATTCAAAGTGTTTGTAGAAGATATTTGTAGGATCAGTCGCTAAATCTTGTTGTCATTTATACTTTTGCAGCGATATCAAAGCTGTGTGGATAGAGGTTGCCACATATATTAAGAAGAATATGCCCGCCAACAAATATGGCGTAGTTTTTAAAAATACATATTTCTTTAAGGATCAACTATGTCATTATGGCTGAGGCATGGAGGAAACTTTAGTTTTCTGATGTTCATTCTTTTGATTTCTGTATACACAAATTTCTTTCCCTTGTGCTTTTTCATTATTTAAATATAAACACACATGCACATTTGGATATTCCTTACAAAATATTACAATTGTAGACTTATAGAAAAAAAAAAAAATGTATAAAATTTTGCCAGAAACAGTTTCCAAGATTTAATATTTCTTTATAATTCTAACTAAGTGCCGCATGACGTTTCTTTGTGCACTTGAACTAAAACTAATACAGTCATTATGGAGTTAGTGAAGTCTAAAGAAATGGTAATTCTTATCTATGTTGTTTGCCTTGTCCCTAATTGCCAACTATAAAATTATAGTAGAAACTAATTCGTGCCAATAATCAAAGATAGGAGATGGAATGGCAGATTAAAAATCATTGTCCAAAGTAACAATCACTAAAATTGATAATTAATGAATTAATCGATTTTTTAACATTTAGTACCTTATTGATGATTCTTTTATCCTTTTACTATACTACCAATTCCTCTCCAAAAAGAAAAAAATTATTGTCGCATGTGAAACAAAAAATGAAATGAAAAAATAATTAGTTGGGGTGACCAAGAATTAATGACACCCAGAGTCTATACTATCTAAAAATTTTCACTAAATAACTAATAGGTCCTATTTAAATAGTAGAGATGACACCTGATGATGCTTAAAAATACCATCTAATGGTTCGTGGATACTGTCAAGCATACGGTAGGAAATTTTGGTGATTTTTATTTAAAATTAAGCCATGAAGATAGTCAATATATTCAAGAGTCTCATGGGCCCAATAATTATTCCTAAACCCGTAAACTATTCAAACTCATCCTGAAAGAGCTATAAATAGTAAGTTGGAAGGTAAAACAAATGATTCTGAATTTCATTCTCTTAACTCTACACTTTACTAATCCTTGTTCTCATTTTACTTTCAATTCTCTTCCTATCACCAATTCTGACTTGAGCATCGGAGCTTCCCCCGAGAGACATAGCTCCGCCGCTCTTGTTTTGGTTGCAGGTTTCCTAAAATGTGGGTACTTGCACGCAATTTACCATAGCATTGGAGGATTTGAACTATAAGGATTTGGATTTTTATTTTATACTTTGGTGCTAATTTTTTCACACATCAACATTTGGCGCCGTCTGTGGGAAACTGAATAAGAAGCCATCCTAAGTCATCTTCAGTTATAGCTCCTAGAACACGCAACACTCACTGCAACAACCAGCACTGAGGAAAGAGATCACCCCCAATATTAGTCACATTGATCAATCAAAGTGTTCGATCGACTTGAGGGGCAACCTAGGTATCCCGATCCCAAAGATATGGACAAGGACAAAGAGATCCATGTAGGAGCTAAGATAACCAAATGTTATGTTAGAGGATATGTTCATAAGACAACAATTTGAGCATTCACTCAAAAAAGAACCATTTCTCTTGCCCTCCGGGGTAGAACCCCTACTTACTCTTACCTATAGAAGTAGAGTCGTCAGATGCTCTTGCCTTTCGAAATAGAGTTATCACTTGCTCTTGCCCTTCAGGTAGAGTCCTTAATTGTTCTCGCCCTCCAGGGTAGAGTTCTCAATTGTTCTCACCTTCTGGGATAGAACCCTTACTTATTCTTACCTTTCGAGATAGAGTCCTTAGTTGCTCTTGCCATTTGGGGTAGATATATCACTTGCTCTTGCCCTCCGGGATAGAGCCTTTACTTACTCTTACCCTTCAGAATAGAGGCCCCAATTGTTCTCGCCCTCCAGGGTAGAGTTATCACTTGTAGTTGCTCTCCGGGGTAGAACCCTTACTTACTCTTACCTTCCGAAATTGAGTCCTCAGTTGTTCTCGCCCTCCGGAGTAGAGTTATCACTGTATTTGCTCTTTCCTTCTGGGATAGAATCCTCAATTGTTCTCACCTTCCAAAGTTGAGTTATCACTTGCTCTTGCCCTCTGGGGTAGAGTCCTCAATTGTTTTTGCCCTCCAAGGTACAGTTATCACTTGTTCTTGCCTTCCGGGGGAGAACCCTTACTTACTTTTACCTTCCGAGATAGAGTCCTTAGTTGCTCTGGCCCTTTGGGGTAGAGTTATCACTTGCTCTTGCCCTACGGGGTACAGTCCTTAGTTACTCTTAACCTTCGGGGTAGAGTCCTCAATTGTTCTCGCCTTCCAGGTTAGAGTTATCACTTGTTCTTGTCCTCCGGGGTAGAACCTTTACTTACTCTTACCCTCCGGGATAGAGTTCTCAATTGCTCTCACCTTCTGAGATAGAGTTATTACTCCAACGGTGCTTACAAATAAGAAATAAGGATGGGAAGCTCTTGCCTTGTACTTGGAATGCCCAAAATGTAAAAAAGTTCTACTTTTAAACTTTCTTTTCTTTGCGGATGTTTTTTGAAATTTCCTAAACCAAGCAATACCTTTCGAGGGGAAACAAGCTTATGCGACTTGTAAATATACGATTTTGATATCAACGAAAATTTCTAAGTCTTTCGCCTATGTAATGGCTCAATATTTTGTTTAGAACAGCGATTCTTTCCTCCACCCAACCTCCAAGTCAAAACCATAACTCTCCGAGGTCACTTATTCCCTCTGGAAAGCATCCTTCGGGATTCCATGACTCTCTGGGATCACTTATTCCCTCCAGAGAGTGATCCCAGAGAGTCATGGTAGGCATAGCCCTTCGGGGAAAAATGGTATCCCGAACTATTCTCCAAAGATAAGTTAATAGTTCGGGGAAAAATTAACTTATCTTTGGAGAATAGTTCCTTGTTTAAGTAGGCTCAAAAGAGCGACCATTGCCCTTCCGGGGGCGAGAAGAAAAATATTCCTACGAGAATTGCGCCTAAGGTAATCTTAGTACCTGTTGGTCCAATAGCAACCTAAGAGGGGGGTGAAAACTTAGATTGTCTCAAAAAACAAACCTTTTAATGTGCTTAATGGAAGTTCAAACTTTGTGCAACAAATGAATACTTAAGAACAAATGATCTAAGACAAATATTTAACAATCAAAGCTTAAAGAAGAACTAAAAGATTGAGATAAAGAATAACAAACCAAACTCCCAAACTTCTGAAGCTTGGAGTACATCCACTAGTAGTGCATCTTTAAAAAAGGTGAGGCAATAACCTTCTTGTACACAAAGTAGGCTCACCCTTGCACCAACTAAGTTCCTCTAGTTGAGCCAAAGGGTTTTACACTACAACCTCACTTTTATACACTTGAAGAAGATCACTCACTAGTCTACTCTTGCTCACACTAATTTCCTCTAGTTGAGCCAAGAGAACTATACTACCCAAACCAATACAACCCACAATATTTTAGCCTATTTCTCCCAAAATAGCTCTTACAAGTGTTTGTATTGAATGTAGTAGTTCCTTCTAATCATCAGTTTGGATATCCTTGGGCTATTTATACATAAAAGATGTGTTGAAATTTGAGCTCTAACGGTCAAAAAACTAGCTGTTAAAAACTAGCCGTTAGGGGTTAAGGACAATGGTTCGGACGTCCATTCATGCATCCTACAGCTTCATGAATAGTGTCTCGGACGATCATATGCGTCCTACAACTTGATGAATAGTGGCTCGGATGGTCAAATGCGTCCTACAACTCTGACAGAAAAATTACTTCATTTCGATCTCCTTTCTTCGGATCGTCTTCAACGTCCGATCATCGTACTTTCGAATTCCTTGTCTCGGAAGGTCTTTTGCGTACGAAGCACTATCTTTCAGACAGTTATCTACGTCCGAAAGACGTGTTCTTTCTTGGTGTTGTCTAATCATGTTTCGGATGCTCCCTTGCGTCCGAGCTCCTTTCTTCCGGAAGTTCTTCTTCGTCTGTAAGGTGTTGTTCAACTTTTGATTGTTTTTCTTGATTGTGTTCGGATAATCATTTAGTGTCATCCGAGCCTCCCTATTTTTCTGTACACTTGTTTTCAAGCCGTTAGTACGATTTGGTCATCATCAAAACATGATTATCATAATTGGGGTCCAACAATCTCCCCTTTTTGATGATGACAAATCAATTGGATAATTCTAAAAACAACCATAAAGTATGAAGCTTAAGACAAGAGGTTTTGTCCATAATTTCTCCCCCTTTTGACATCATCAAAACATAAGAGTAAAAGCAATTTATATACACAATCTCCCCCTAAAACTATGCATGCAATTCAAGTAAGTAGATAGGGGATAAGTCAAGTTAAAAATAATTTCTTTCCTTCAAGAATATAAAATCAACTAGAAATGAGGAAATCTATGCAAAGGATTAACATCAAGGCATTTATTACTCATTCCTTACCAAAAGCATCCTCAAAACAAGAAAGCATATGTGATGAAATTTTTTGCGATGCAAAATAATTTCTAACAAACAAGCCATTTAGAAATAAGAATGCTCCCCCTTTCTTGATTGCAAGTAGTGACTTAATATATATAAATTGGGGATACATATTTCCTACCATTCTAAACAAATTCAACCACATAGATGAGTAACATTCAAGAGAACATAGTTCAACTTGATAAATGAAAGCACATTCTTAACACAAAATTTTAGATGTTACCCATTTCAATGTCATCTTAGCTCATATACCTTGAACACCCTCCATTGATAATCTATCTTGAATTCCTTGGTGCTCTTCCAAGCATACCTACATGCAAAGTTAAGCAACAACTTTTGGTACCCAAACTTTCTTGGGTCCAATTAGGTTAGTAACATGCTTAATCACCCAAATAGAATTTATTCCTAATATTTCTTTTCTTTTAACATAACAAATTTTCTTTATATGGCCATGTTGATGACAATAATTACAAATAATATTCCTATTGCCATAAAAAGAAGATTTAGATTTTACAAAGCATAAATCATCCTTTTTAAAGGTGATAAAATTTTTGTTCAAAGACGTATTTCTAGTTTCTTTTCTTTTCAAAAACATTTTCTTTCTTCTTTTTCAAAATATCATCAAGATCATCTAATCTCTTCTTCAATGAAGCTTGTTCTTTTATGATCTTGGTTTTTTCAACAAATTTTTTCTTCAAAACATCATTTTCTTTTGTCAAAGAATTATTTTCGTGCACAAATTTTGAGTTGGCACTCAATAAAGCATTAACTTTAATGTTTAACTCTTTGTTCTTAGCAAATGATTCTTTCAAACATTCATGCATTTTAAAAATAAATGTTTCAACATCATCATCATCATTATCATATGAATCATCACAAGAGTCACAACTAGAGGATACCTCATTATTGCCAAGTGCCATAAAAGCCATTTGAGCCTCCTCATATTCTTCTTCAACCTCTCCATCCGAATTACAATCATCCCAAGTGATTTGGAAGTTGTTGAAGTGAGGTTTCCTTGAGTCTTTTCTCCTTTTTGATGAAGCTTTAAATGCTATGCTTCTTTTTTCCTTTGCCTCGCTTATCTTGTACCTAGTATTTCAACTTCAATTCAAAGGAGGTTAGAGAATTGATCAATGAATCAATAGGCATAGAATTTAAATTTTTAGACTCTTCTATGGCAATGGATTTAGGTTCCCATTCCTTAGGTAAAGCATTCAAAATTTTTCTATTCTTTTCATCCAAGGAATATTCTTTACCCAAACCTTCCAAATCCTTTACCATATCACTGGAACCTACAATACATCTTGTCAATGTTCTCATGAGGTTCCATTTTGAAGGATTCAATTTAGCCACAAGAAGTGACTTCTTTTGCTCTCTTATATCTTCACTTCCTTCATGGATTTCTTTCAATTTGTCTCATATCTCCTTGGCCGATTTGCAACCTTTTACTTTAGAAAACTCACCTGCATCCAATGCATTATACAAAATATTAATGGCTTTTGCATTTAAAGATAAATTTATTCTATCTTGTGCATTTAACTCATATCTAGTCTTAGGGCTTAATCTTTGAGTATTTTCTGATCTTTATCAAGAATATTAGCTTCTAAAGGACATTCACAAATAATATACCATAAATCAATATCAATAGATTGAACAAAAATTTTCATTCTATCCCTCCAAAAAACGAAATTAATACCATTAAACATGGGAGGTCTAGTAATAGAATGCCCCCCTAAACCCAAAGCATTATTGGTTGCCATAATGATCTTTACTCAAAAGCAATTAAGCTCAATATATGAGACCAAGCTCTGATACCAATTGTTGGTCCAAAAGCAACCTAAGAGGGGGGTGAATTAGATTGTCTCAAAAAACAAACCTTTTAATGTGCTTAATGGAACTTCAAACTTTGTGCAACAAATGAATACTTAAGCACAAATGATCTAAGAAAAATATTTAACAATCAAAGCTTAAAGAAGAAATAAAAGATTGAGATAAAGAATATCAAACCAAACTCCCAAACTTCTCAAGCTTGGAGTACATCCACTAGTAGTGCCTCTTCATAGAAGGTGAGGCAATAACCTTCTTGTACACATCTTTAAGATTGATTGTTCTTTAAGTAGGCTCACCCTTGCACCAACTAAGTTCCTCTAGTTGAGCCAAAGGGTTTTACACTACAACCTCACTTTTGTACACTTGTTATCCCTCCACTCTTACACTTGAAGATCACTCACTCGTCTACTCTTGCTCATACTAATTTCCTCTAGTTGAGCCAAGAGAACTATACTACCCAAACCAATACAACCCACAATATTTTAGCCTATTTCTCCCAAAATAGCTCTTACAAGTGTTTGTATTGAATGTAGTTTTTCCTTCTAATCATTTGGATATTCTTGGGCTATTTATGGATAAAAGATGTGCTAAAATTTGAGCTCCAACGGTAAAAAAACTAGCTCTTAAAAACTAGCTGTTAGGGGTTCAGACGGTGGTTCGGACGTCCATTCATGCATCCTACAGCTTGATGAACAATGTCTCGAATGGTCATATGCGTACAGTGTCTCGGACGGTCATATGTGTCCTACAGCTCTGACAGAAAAATTACTTCATTTCAAGCTCATTTCATCTAAGCTCATTTCTTCGGACGGTCTTCAACGTCCGATCTTTTTTTGGCTTCGGATGATCTTCAACGTCCTATCATCGTACATTCGAATTCCTTGTCTCGGACGGTCTTTTGCGTCCGAAGCACTATCCTTCGAACAGTTATCTACGTCCAAAAGATGTGTTCTTCCTTGGTGTTGTCTAATCATGTTTCGGATGCTCCCTTGTGTCTGAGCTCCTTTCTTTCGGACGCTCTATATCGTCCATAAGGTGTTGTTCAACTTTTGGTTATTTTTCTTGATTGTGTTCGAATAATCATTTTCGTCCGAGCCTCCCAATTTTTTTGCCTACTTGTTTTCAAGCCGTTAGTACGATTTGGTCATCATCAAAACATGATTATCATAATTGGGGTCCAACAGTACCAACACTAAGGTTTTACTTGGGAGTTTTATGCTAGGACGACCCCTCCAGGGGAAAAAATAAACTTATTTTTGGAGAAGTAGTTCCTTGGTTAAGTAAGCTCAAAAAAGTGACTACTCGTAGCCCTTCTGGGGGTGAGAACAAACATTTTTCTAGGAGAATTGAGCCTAAGGTAATTTTAGTACCAATACTAAGTTTTTACTTAAGAGATTTGTGCCTAGGGCAACCCTTCCGGGGGTGAAAATAAACTTTTCTTTGAAGAAATAATTTCTGAGTTAAGTATGCCACCATAGTCCTTCTGAGGGCAATTACAAATTTTTTATATAAGAGGTACACTTATAGTCAATTTGGTTCGGTGTAAGAGCCATGGTTTACCCTCTATGGGCGACAACTTATTCGCTTAAGTATAGCAATGAAAGCTTCACAAATTTAGTCACTTGAAAAAATATTCAAGTGTCTAAGAAGGATGAAGGCGTATGTGGAAATGCTTGAAGAAAAATAAAAGCACAAACTAGCGGAGAAAAGATGCGATATCATATAATAAAGGGAAAGCATAGCGTAAGTGCAGTTGGTACAAAGGATAGCCCCAACCCAAAACCAAGCAACAAATGCAAGAAAAGTAAGTATTATGGAAAACAAGTAACATGATACTAGCCGAAGGTAGAGCTCGCACATATAAGAGATCCAAGCTCTAAGTCTCCAAAAAGGAAACAAAACCACGTTGAGTGCCAAGATGAAGATATCCCATCCTTCGGTGGAACCCCCAAAGAGCTAGGGTGAAGGGGAGTAAGAGACGCCACGTCTTACTCTAAGTCATCCAAATCTAAGTCTGCGTATTTCTTCTTTAAAAAAGCTAAAGCCAAGTCATATCCTTTGTCGAAGTACCCAATGCTACTCTTTTCCACCAAAGCTTCAAAATTCCTGCCACCGTGATAGTCTACCAAATGCTTTTCCAAGCGATCCTAGTAGTCTTGAGAATCAAGGAACTCAAAGATTGTGGATTTAACCTCTTCCTTGTTCAACATGCAAAGCTTCTTCATCTCACTCTTATTCTTATAAGAAACTTGAAGTTCTGGATTCTCTTTCTTCAACTTGGTAATCTCTTGGAGGTTTTCTGACTTGTACTTAAGATGCGGCGCACATGGCTTGGAAGTGTGTTCTTTTGTTTCTTACGTCTTTTTAAGCTTAGCCTCCAAAGCTAAAATTTGTGACAAATGATATTCTTGAGCTTTGTTCAAGTGGTAGTAAAGATTGCCGATCTAAAATTCATGAAGAGAAAACAATGTTATTCATAAATATAATAAAAAAAATACTTAGTCATTTTTATGAAAAGAAGAATGAGCATTTTACTTGAGCAATATGATGAAACATGGCCTCGGCATTGGCAATACAAGTACAGCTCAAGGATTTGCCGGCTCTCTCTCTAGGTGACTTGGACAATGCTAGTGCCTCCACCAAAGGGCGACTCACTTCCTCCAAAGTGGAATCCTCATAGATCTCCCAAGAAGGAGTATAGATCGTGCGGGAAGAAGTAGAGCTCTCAACCCGAGGGATTGTTTGTACTTGAGGCGGATTGGAATCAAGACCTAGTGGGGTTGAAGGTTCTTGGGTAGAAGCCTTAACTTGAGTTAAAGTTGTTGAAATAGCTTCTTTGGAAGACATTGCCTTCTTTTTAGGTGAAAACGGTGCAAGAGCTTTTTGTGCCGCCCTCTTTAGCCCTAAGATCCCAAAGGTAGATTTCTTAGAAACTTGAGATGAGCCTTCATGCCTTGCTTGTCTCCTATTCAAAGCGTGTGCACAAATGGTATCCTTCAAAGCATCCACTACAAGATCAAGAAGAACAAGTTAAGCTCAAGTTGACTATTAAGTAAAATGCATATGCATGGTAACCTAGAGAGATCAGAGGATCAAGGTTGGCTAGACTCAACCCGTCGACACCAACACTTGTTCATTAACCACTTTTTGCCAAGCAAGTGGTTCGACATCCATAAGCATAGCAAGATTCCTACTCTCGCATCCACTAAGAGGAGAAAGTTTATTGATCTTTGAAACCTTTAAATTATAGCTCCAAGTGGGAAAATTTCATTCGGGCAACCTTTGGATCAAGAAATAATGACTTCTCCAATCAACTAGCTTTGGGGTGGTCTTCTTCGGCCAACTTTTTGTTGGAAAGCCAACTAAAAGGATACCCCACTCCGCTCGGCGCAAGTCAAAAAAACTCCTTAAAAGTTCCTATTGAAGGTTTTAGCCCAAAAGTGGCACAAGTAATCAAATAGGCATTGATGTGACGAATGGATTTGGCATGTAATTGTCCAAGCCCCACTTGGAAATGCTCCAACACCTTGTGAAAAAATAACGGCAATGGGAATCTTCCCGCTTCTAGTTGCGCCAAATACACGGACACATATCCGGAAGAGTTTATGCAAGGTCTATGGTTGAGAGGAGGAACCTTAACCTTGTAAAAATTAGGAATATGATACTTCTCCATCGATTTCCTACTCAACTCCAAATCAATAATTGAAGGAGACAATTGAGAGTACACATACACGGGGTCATTAATACACCCTTAGCTTTTTTCTCCTTCATGCTTGGGAGAAACTTGGATCTTTTTCCTGTTGGATGGAGGAGGAACCATAACTTCTTTTATTAGAAGACTCATGCTCATGTTGAGATAAATCCTCTTCATTAGAGTTTTCCTGAGGTGATACTCTCTACCCCGATGCACTTGAAGATGTCCCGATAGCACAATTGTAGATGGACCGGTAGTTCTACACATATTCACCCTCACCTTGGAGGATGACGCACCACCAATCAAGGGTCTACTTGCAAATATTATTTGCTGAAATTTGCTTGTTTTTGGTATCATATCAAGGTCATCTTGAAGAAAATCCAAGTCCAAAGTTTCGTGCAACGGGCTAACCATTTTACTCAGGATCTCATGCAACTCACCTAAAACATGCTCAAGCATATCCCCCACTTCATTCGAAAAAAGTTCCCCACAAACATCAACCATATCAAATGTGTTGCACAACTTATCAACACCTTCTCTTATACACATCTCCATTTTGACAACATCGCTAAGTTCACAATTAATTCTATCAACTCCATCATTATCATTGCAAGTATCATCATTTGTTGGGATATCAATCAATAGCTTCATTTATTAGAGCATCATGTGGTAAGTTGGGATTTATGAGATCATTATCAACATCCATGGAATAATTGTCAAGAGTGGTTTTAGTTGCTTGCATATTAACCTTTCCTCATGCCATCGTATGTGATCTAGAGGCTTATTTTCCAACTTTCCCTATGACTTTTACTTTGGAAGGGAGAGCAAGGATATAGTTTGGAGGTCCAACCATGCTACCATCGACTCTGAAGTCTAGAGGAGAAGCAATGATATTGTCATGAGTGGTCAAGTTTGAGGTGGTTTTGAAGGCATCGAGAGCAGCTCCTTTGTTGAGCAAACCCTAAATTGGAGCATTTGTATCTATGGTGGTGTTTGTGGCAGTTGAGGCCTTTGGCTGCAACCACAGCTGGAATTTCTTCCTCATGAACACCATCGAAACTCACCCCATCAGCTGGAACAAATTCCATGTTTGGATCTTTCATTTTCAGAGCAGCTATTGCTGCATTTCTTTCTCCATAATGTCGCAGCAGCTGCTGCGTTTTCTTTTCCAAGAACGCAGCTAAAATTCCTTGGCAGTGAGAAGACGCAGGAGCTGTAGGATCTTCTAAAATGGTTCGAGGTGCTTAAAAATTAGCTCTGGTAGCTGTGAGACCCCTCCCATGATCGAACCTGGCAGCTGCAAAGTCACACCCTCGCACATTATTGGCTGCTCGTTGTTGGAGAATAACAACCACATCCTCATCCCCAGCGTTGAGGTCAACATTTGCAGCACTACAAAGATCGAAAGAGGCTGACATAGAAGGGATAGCATGAGAACATTGAAGTGTAGAGGAAAGACAACTAAAAATGGCAGTTGGGATCTCCTCTATTCGCGTGGCATGAGGATTCTCCATGGCTGATTGCAGTTTCTTTGTGCTCCAGCCATGAGAAATTGTGGGAGACCATGAAATTTCCTTATTGGAATTTTCCAAAAGACCTTTCTTGGTATCTTCTACCTCCAAACCACTCCCATTTTCTTTCTCCTTCGTCTCTCTTCTGATCACAACTTCGAATTTGGAATTCAAGGGGATCAAATAGGAAAGAATACTCTGAATCATAGAACTATAATGAAATATACGATCAACCAACAACGGGAGAAAGATTTCCTATTCCTTAGCCGGAAAAATATGTGGCCGTGAAAGAGGGATTAAGTGGAATAGAATTACTGAAATGTGCTTCTCCGTGAGTATCTGGTAACCATGTATGTAGGGGTATAATCGACGATTTGACAGCAAACTGTACAACCTTCTTACAAAGCATACGGCTTTCTAGATGTAGATGATGATATTAGATATTTCACCGATTCCCATCTTTGCCCGTTTCTCGGGGAAACGCTCTTTAATGGAACTTTAGATTTAGCTGGTCGCGACCAAGAAACCACCGGTTTCGCTTGGTGGTTTCCTTCTTTCCTCTCGGTTCTCTGTTTCTCTTTCTCTTTTCCTCTTATTTTCTTTATTTCTTTCACTTATTTCTTCCATATCCATCTTTAAACCAAAGGAAGAACCCCTTAGCAAGTGTAATGTCACTTCAAAATCTATAGATTAAATCTTAGATCTACTTCATCTTTAATTTTAGAGTTCACAAAAGTGATGAAGATCAACGTTCAAAATAAGTGCACACGAGGTGTTTGACAAAATGTAAAAGAGAAAAATGAAGAGAGAGAAATAAAAAAAGAGTATAAAGTGTACCTACTTGATCCAAGACTTGGGAAAAATGCAAGATAATCTTGATATCTTGTATATGGATTTGAGTCTTGGGTGTAATGAGTAAGAATGAAATGTTGGAGTTTGGGTGTAGGGAGTTAAGGGTGGAGGGTTTTAGGTGGAATTTAAAGTGTTAAGTATGTGGATAAAGGTGGAGTATTTTAGGGTGGAGTGTTGAGGGTTAAGTGTTGGGTTGAGCATAAAGTGTTGAGTTTTGGCGTAAGGATGGAGTGATAAGGGTGGAGGGTTGAGGGTAAAGTTTGTTGGGTTTTGGCATAAGGGTGGAGTGTTAAGAGTTACATACTCAACCCTTATCCTCAAGAGTGTTGAGTTGAGGGTGGAGTGTGGGGTGTTGGTAAGGTGGAGTTTTGAATAAAAAAATTATTATTATTTTGAGATGCTAAGTATAAGTATCACCAAAGGTCAAAAATGAGCAAATGAGTACCACTACTCAATTTATGGAGAAGGTGTGCAAGTACAAAAGGGTTTGGGAGGCATCCTTTCTCCCCAAAAATGAAATTCAAATTTCTGAATTCTTGGTTCCGGCCAAAATCTTATTGACTCCGGTCAAATCCTTAGTGGCTCCGGCTAAAATATTTTTTCGACTCCATTCAAGACGCTAGTCAAAGATTATTCTACTACTCTCAACCAGTGCAAACTCGACTTGAAAGTGGGGGGCAAATGATGATGCCTAAAAATACCATCCAATGGTTCGCGGACACGTGACTGGTCATAAAATCTGTCAAACATACGGGAGGATATTTTGGTAATTTTTATTTAAAATTAAGTCATGCAAATATTCAATACATTTAAGAGTCTCATGGACCCAATAATTATTCCTAAACCCATGACCTATTCAAACCCATCTTGAAAAAGTATAAATAGTAAGTTGGAAGGTAAAACAAAGGGTTTTGAATTTTTATTCTGAATTTCATTCTCTTAACTCCACACTTTACCAATCCTTCCTCTCATTTTACTTTCAATTCTCTTCCTATCACCAATTCTGACTTGAACGTCGGAACTTCCCTTGGGAGAGATAGCCTAGCCATTCTTGTTTTGGTTGCAGATTTCCTAAAACATGGGTACACGCGCGCAATTTATCATAGCATTGAAGGATTTAGATTATTAAGGACTCGAATTTTTATTTTACATTTTAGTGTTAATTTTTTCACGGATCAACAACACCCTTATGGAAAGAGGAATAGATAGACAGTCAAGAAAGTGATTCACTAATAAATCAAATCATAGTAATACAACTCTAATTGAAATGAATGTTTAATTGTTACTATTTTAAAATAATCAAAAGACTTATAATTGAAGAAACCCAAAAAACTAAGTGAAAATTTGAAGCTACGGATTTACTCCCTCTGTCTCAAATCAAATATATTATTTTGGCCTGAATGAGTAATAAGACAAGGAAAGTTCTGAGTAATATTTTAGCTAGTTAATGAAAAATATATGGGGTCTATCATATTATTTTATTAAGAAACAAAGAGATATGTAGATAGTGGATCCATCGTATTAGTTTGTTTTTACCACATATTGTCTTGTAGATTTTCTAGTTCGAAATATACTACTACTTTTGTTGTGAGAATTAAATAATATCAAGTTCATATTCGAATGACAATTTCATGTAGCGAATATTCAATTGTTATGAGCTAATGCCAATTGGAATTTCATTTGTTCTTTTTAACAGACAAAATTTACAAAATTCAGTGGTACAAAGAACAGGAAGTTATTTACTCGTATACAAGTAAAAATCTCTTCGCAACCTCAATGTAGATACTTTTGCTCATATAGTAACGAAAGGATAAAAAGAAATAACCTAAATCTATGGAAATTGCTTTTGTTGTATGAAAAGGATATTAAAATTATCCAATTATATATATGCACAGGGGTCTTTAATTAGGCAAATCAATAATAAGCTAGAGAAGAATGAATAGATATATCTTAAAGTCCTGTGCTTAATGATGACTCCGACCACTTCTAGATTATCTTAGTAGTTCTTTTTTTTAAAAAAAACAAAAAAACTACTGTGAATCTCCACCTAATAAAGAGGAAAAATAAAAATTGAAAATATTGATTAGTTAAATTTTGAAATTGTAGCACAAAGTAGCGTATGAGTAAAATATTGATATCAACTAGAGTAAATATAAATTTATCACATATGATGTTATAACTTGAATTGGAAAATTAAGTTTGAAGAAGAAATTGACAAAGAATTTGTAACCAGAAGAAGAAGAACGGATAAAGTGTAAAAATTGCATAGACAAAAGGAAGAGTAATTTAGGGACTTTAGGGGAGGAGCTAGAACTTTTGAGTAGTGGGTACAAGGATAGACAAAATATTAGATTTGAGAATTAACAAGTAAACAAAAGGGAAAAAATAAAAAATCTAGGAAAAATGCCTATGTGTACAAGGAAATACTAATACAACAATAAAGGAATGCAGGAATCTCACTAATCATTGTCAAAATTAAAGAATAATTTAATTTTCATTTGAATATCCTCATTAGATTCTATTAGTATTATTCTATTAGATTCTATGCATAAATAAAATAATACTATTAGATTCTCCATTTATTCATTCAACAATTAAATAAAGTACTAGTTTGACACTATATACTTGCCAAATTTATAATATTTAAAGGAAGAGATAGATAATTTAATTTTAGAAAAGTTGTTAGATACAATATTATAAATGCATTTTCAATTTGAAATGAATCATGGAGAAGAATTAAACAAATCAGGAAGACCAAAGTTTTATATAAATATCGATGCAAAATATTAAGGATGTTTATTTAAATAATAAATAAAACGTGAGAATAATTAAAGGAAATTTTTATGCAATATTTACTTTATTTTAATTTGTGTTCATTATGTTAATTTGATTCTTATAGAGTAACTTTTAATTTGAAAAGTTTCAGCTTGCTCTGATATGTCAATTTAAAATACCAACTACTTTGATATGTCAGTTTAAAATACTGGCAAATAATAGATCCTTTATACAATATCTTTGTTACTATATATTTTAATCAATAGATGTGTCTAAAGTGAGTACAAGATTTATAATCAAATTACTAAATAGTCATAAGTATATATTGTTTTTTCTAGAACTACAGACACATTAAAGAAATAAAGGCAGAATTTGACAAAACAATTATAAAGGTAAAATAGTCATTTTATATGGGCCAGTGCATCCACGTACCACCTCGGACCTCAACATAGATCTGCCATTATGAGAGTTCATTGATTAATCATCGAATGAATGTATTCCAACCTAAAAGCTTACTTCCAATGTAGCCATCTTGACCCATTAACCCATTTAAACTTTCACCTATTTATCTGACTTATTTAAACTGAGGAAATGTGCGATTTAGTTTACATTTTAGAAAATAACTCCGGCAAAAAATGAGGCTGTAAACTCATTGTGTCAAAAACTATTCTAAAGTCTTAGTTCAGTTATGTAATGTTCTATCAAAGCTAACATGTCCATAATAATTAAACTTGTTTGTTACCACCTAGATGGCATCATGACTTGTAGATTTGGGCAATCTGCATATGAAGTCTATGGATATATGGTCCATGCCTGATTAGGGATTTGAAGTGGCTATAGCAATCCTTTTCAATTATCACAACGCTACAAATGTTGTTCCACATAATTTTTCACCCCTAAATTTTCTATGTGCCCAACCATAGCAGAGTCGTAAATACATCCCATTAGTCTTTCCTTAGGCCAGGAGTACTACAAATAAAAGATCTGCATTCCATGCTTAAATTTATAATGAATGTGAGGCAACATTCAGTACAATAGCATGAGGCATGGACTACTAATTACAAGGTTTAACTATTTTGTCTGGCCTAGTGATTAATGGCCACAAGTTATTTGTAGTTTAGGGTCGGGTGTTATAATTGGTATCAGAGTGAATCTAATTTAATCTTTGCATGGAGTAATTTTGAGTTAATGGTACAGAGTTGTGGTTATGCGGTTATTGAACCCCAACTTTGCTGAGATACAAAGCCTTTAGGATGAGTAATATAAAACCCATCCCACAATTGAAGTTGGAGGGGAAATAGTACAAATCAATTTAATAGGTCATGAGGTACAAATAATTTAACTTAAACATTTTATTACAATAGTTTATGGTCAAATTAAAGTTATTGGTAGGCTAGATCTGGGGCTGTTATTATCATAGTTACTTAAAGTGTGCTCTTTCAACCAAGTATTTCTAGTTACAAAAATGACATTCAGAGCTCCTCTTGATTCTTATGCATCTACCACAATATTTTCCTTCCCCTCTCTTAATATTGGATCTCGTAATCCAATTATCTAATCACATTGCTTAGGTGACCCATTTTTGTAATTGAAACGGTGTAAAGATCTTTTGCTCAATAAGTACGTGGGGCTCTCATCATTTGTGTTAATGATAATGCGTTTGCTTTGGGGATAATGCACCTATGTTCTAATAATTGAAATCAAAGAGAAAGGCTCCTTCTCATACGTATGGCTCAAAGTCGTGGTCACGATAACTGTTCCGGAACGTATCATTTCACATCGGTCTCAATGAATCGGACAATATGCATATGTGCATATTTTATTATATACGAAATCTAAAAAATTTTAAAAAAGAAAATTAAAAAATATACAACATCACAACAAATTTAGTTGTCAAATTAAATTAGCATACAACTAGATATTATATTATATTATATGGAAAATTCTACAGTCCCTTTTAAGAAATTATTCCCTTGACTTTAAAAGCTTGTACAGTACAAGCTTTTAAAGGACATGGTATTGTACTGTACAAGCATTTAAAACACAAGGGAATGATTCCCTAAAAGGAACCATAGAATTTTCCTATATTATATGTATAATATAAATACATACATACATATATATATATATATATTATACTCAATTTAGATAATCTTGTTTTCAACTTCTAAAATTGATTTTTGTTTTTATTTCTAGTAGAATCTTCGGCCATTGATACTTCTCCCATTACGTAATTTAGGTAGTCTTGCTTTCCTTTTGCTTTAACAAAATTACTTAACCGTAACTTTAAAAAAAAAATCAATAAAAAATAGAAAGGTGTTAATATTAATTATTAAAAAAATAAAAATCACCTTTATCAAATTAAGTGGCCAACTTTGACAAATAATTCCATTATTTTGGCCGCTGATTCTTCTTCAATGGCTCATCAAATGCTTCCTCATCTTATCCATTTCACGCCTCCTTAACTAAACAAATTTCTCCTCTAATGTTCCCTCAATTTCTCCCCTAATTATTCTTCTTTTCTCTGCCAATTTCTCCCCCAATTTCTTCCCCAATTTTTCTCCCAATTTTTCCCTTAATTCTTCTATATTATTATGGAAAATTAAAAACCCATTTTCTTTATGTAAATCACAGATGGATGAGATGAGATGCTTCTCAGGTCTCCCTCTTCCTCTTTTTATAGATGAAAATCATGAGATGTTGTTGGTTTTTTTCTTCAATAATTGTTGTTGCTCAAATTTTTTTTTCAGAAATAATATGATTATTGCGGCTCAATAATTGTCTGAAATTGTAAGGCTACTTTTCTTTATATCAATCAAATTTTTGGTGTTTTATGCTTTATTGATATTCTTCAACAAAGATTCTCCTTTTTAATGTCCTTTTTCTGATTGGATTTTGCTGGTGCAAAAAATTGGTTTTACAATTGAGGAATGGCCGAGTCGACTCACTGCAACTTGGCCGAATTAGCGTCTCACTCACACGAAGCGTGGAGGATCAGTCGAGTCTTCCTGCTCTGATGCCGGTTCCGGCATCTCTGACATGTCCCAGGAGTTGACATTCCTTGATTAATTCTTGGGGAAAGACTTAGGTAGACCTAGTGTATGACCCCCACTCGTAGATCCTGTAGTGTAGATTAAATATTATGAAATCTGTGACATCAGCTGATGTAAGTAAAATTCTATAAAATTTAATCTTGACTGCGAGATCTATAGGTGGGGTCTAAGATCGGGTTTATGGTAGTATTTTCCTAATTCTTGATACTCAGTACCTAACCCATTCAAGAAATTGGTCTCCATTGCCACATGAGCATAGCCCCTAGGGTACGAGTATCATCTCCAAGACGTAAGGCTTGAGAAAGGAAGTAACGCTAGCACAAGTACACAGCTCATACTTGCTTCATCCAAGCGAAAGCCAATTCTGTATCTTGATTTCTGACATAAAAGTCCTTTTTAAGCAATCGGTCAAAAGGCTTAGCTATCAATCCCATTCTCTTTAATAGATCTTCTGTAATAGTAAGTCAGAAAAGAAAAAAGAAAGCCCGTCAATGAATTAGTAGAATTTATAGCCTAGTTTGACAGCATGATTTTCATCTTTGAAGGATCAGTTACCATTGAATCCTAAGTGACTATATGACCATGTACTCCACTTAGTTATGACTAAATGTACACTTAGAAGTTTCAGCAATCAAAGAATCTTGTCTAAGTATGTGCAGAACTAATCATAGATGGACAAATGAGAATGAATAGTAGGACTATACAAAGAATGTCATAAAAAAAGACCAGCATAAACTTCCTAAGGAATAAATTAAGAAGCAGGATATTTGTCAGCTAAAAAGGTATCACCAAAAACTCTTATAGGCCTACATTAGTCTTAAAATCTATTTTTTGAATATCTTATGGATGCATTCTGATATGGTGATAATCAAATGAGACCTATTTTGAAAATACTTAAGTAGCATGCAATTCATCTTGCAAATCATAAATGATTGGTATGAGAAATCTTGATTTGATAGTTATGTCATTTGAGTGTCTAGAATTAGTGCACAATCTCCGTTGGTTTCATTTTTATTCTTAACTAACAAAACTAGTGAAGCATCAGGAATGTGGCGAACTAAACAATGCTAGTTTGTGACATTTCTTTAACTTGTTTAGCCACGTACATGGAACAAATTTGAAGGGTCTAGATCTGGGTTCAAAGAAAACTGGTGGTCCAAATTTCTGGAAGAGGTGGGATAGTAGACAAAAAAATTAGCATAGTCAGCAAGTTAGCTCATTTATGAGATTAGAAGCGAGAAAAGTTGTGATACCCGAAATATTCTTGTCATACTTTAGTCATGTTAATTTTGAGGATTAGAAATTTTTGGGGTCAATTTATAATTAGAGCAAAGGTTGGGGGTCAAATCTAAATAATTAAACTAGTTTATATACTACAAAACAATTTTCTCATACTATTTTCCCAATTCTTCCACATAGAACAAGGGTTTCACTTCCAAGAGCTTGAGATAAGAAATTCAAGAATATTGTGGGTTTAGGAGAAATAGCAAATTCAACCACAAAGTTCCATAATTGAAAAGGCAAGAAATTCCTTCTTTCTTGAGTTCAATTAGCTAATTTGATAGATTAAGAGATTGGGTTTAGGAATTTTTCAAGAATATTGTGGGTTTCAAAATCTTAGCTTGTGGTGATGATTTAATGGTTAGAATTGGTGTAATTGGATTTATTTTCTTGCTCTTTGTTGTTACAGTTAAACCTATGGATGTATGTGTTGAATTTAAAGGATTTGGATGGTTTAATAACCAAGAAAAAGGCAAGAAATTTGCTAAATTCGTAGCTACAATTCGTAGACACCACTGCGTAACTTTAGAAAATTGGTCATATCTCAACGTAGGAATATCAAAATTGCACACCGTTTGTTGCGTTGGAAACTAGACTCGCAGCCCTTCAAAAAGGTATAAAGATGTTGTTCTGTTTCTCAGTATATTAACAGCAGTTCGTCCATAAAGTGGACTGAAAATCAGGTTCTGCAGCAGAGTATTTTCTGAATTGCGAGCCGTTTTTGAGCAAGTTGTATTAATTGAATTTGGAAATGTTGTCTTCTTGAAACATCTAGTAAATTGAGTCCAGTTTCTATCGGAGTCAGTTTTGTGGCTTTTGGACTAATATCATTTTTGTTCAGCACTGTCAGTGCTGAAAATGTCATAGCTAACTTTGTTATGCTATAGATCATGCCTTATTAGAATTTAATGAGGCAAATATTATTGTAGATTACCTTTTAGGTTATGAGGAGATGGTTTATGTTCTGATTTTATTATTTAGGAATGATTAACTGGAGTTCAAGTAGCTTGGATTTCGAATTGGAAACATTTTGATTACTTGGTAAGTGGCTTTTTCATATTTCTATTATTTTTTAAAAACCAATTTCTTAAGTCCTTTTATACTAAATGATTGTTAATGCTTTGAAAATCTATTTGTGTATGAAATTGGATTGAGCATATGGATAATTTGTTTGGTGATTGTATGTCTGTGAATGATTGTTTATTATGTTATCTTTGGTATCATTGGATTCATTAAAGCTAGTAAAGGAATGGGAAAGACTATTGACTTGCTATGTTAAAATATCGGTATGGCCCTTCCGCGGGATACAATAGTGGACAAATGGCCCTGTCATGGGTTATAATAGTGATCTTAGTATGATATACGAAACTACGTTTAACCGACATACGGCCCTACTACGGGTAAGAATAGTGGGTTACGACCCTGTCACGGGTTATAATAGTGACCATAGCATATTCTTTAGCTGAAGACAAATGAAAAAGAAATAGATTGTAAGAATTAAATAGAACAAAATATGAAAAAATGTGTCTGTTATAGTTGTGTATGCCATGCATAGATGATACTTGATTGTGGTTAAATGATTGTTGTGAAATGATTTTCATGAAATGTAATATACACTTTTAACGTGCTCAATCCAGTGGAGATATGAGTGAGTTACTTACTGAGCAAATGAAAGCTCATCCCACTTACCTTATGCCCTTGCAGGTGATCACGTTTAGATTGCTTTCTGGCGGAGTTTTGTTTTGATATACTGCCGAGTAGAATTAGTTTTGTTATGTTTCACCTTGTTTAGAAAGTCTTGTGTAGTTGTATATATATAAGGCTATGGTGATTCTAGTGGGATGTTGTGGTTATGCTTTTCTTCTAGGTTGAAGATTTGTGGTGTTCATGGTTTGAACTTATGTAAATATTTGTGTTTGTATTTATATAGGTTGTGTATGTATGTTTTGGCAATTGTTACTTGTAAGCGGGATAGACGGCTTTGTATCCTCTTGGGAGGGTATGCCGGTGCCACACTCTAAATTACATGTTGTTTTAATTATGTTGAGTTTGGGGTGTGACAAAAGTTACCTCAAGAATGGAGACCTTATGAATTTCACTTCCTTCCCTCTTCCTTTAACACCTTATGATCTACCATTCCTTTCCTCAATTAGACTACTGTCTTTAAGTATCAACCTGCACCGTAACCTTTTGCTTGTGAATCCAACCGAACCCTCACTCTGAAGACCAGCCAGATGCCTACCTAACTCACTATTTAGGCATAAAAATAAAATATAAAATCCATAAGCACCTACAAATATTACACTGCTGCAGAATTCGAATTCAAACCACTATACAAAATTTACTGCTATCTCATCTTGATGCTATAAGTAACAAATCTATAGTGTAAACTACCTTAGCTACAAAATTATAGACCGAACACAAAACTAAGTTCTACAAAAACTATGAATGTTTTGGAATCCATTCTTGTCAATCGATCGTCACGTCCTTAATCCTTCTTGCTTAAGGAAAACAAATGTAAAAGAAAATAGGCGACCTTATACCTAGTGAGGTTTTAAGTTGTCAAAATGTTCAAGGAAAGTTTCCAATAGATTATGATAATCAAAATGAAATTTAACAATCATTAAGTTGATATTCAAATAATCACAACAGAAAATGAACAATTACATAGAAGAGTCAAATAAATGAACTTATACAAAAATATGAAGGATACAAGTATAAGAGAGGTCAAAGTGTGCTGACGAATTCATTGAGTAAATGGATGATGCGAAACTCAAACTCCAAATAAGAATATCAGTCTCCCATTCTAAATCTTCGTCAACTATGCATCAAAAGTTCAAGTTACCAAAACATATCGGGAAAACTCGAGACTCCCAAAAATAATAAATCATACATACATAAGTTGTTCATCATCTTGTCCCGAGCTTGTAGATTACATTAGCCATCGTAGCTAGACCGTTGCGGCCAAGTCAAACACTAAGCTAGCGTATCCAACTTATACATGATAGGGTCCAATTCTTTCCAGTGTGTAAAATACACAATATGATTTACAAATATGTACAAATAATCTCATGAATATAAAATTAAAATATCCACAATAAAATATAGTAAGAGATTCTTTAACACCAATAATATAGAGAACATTTCACTTGCTATAGAATACTTAGAAAGAGATATGAGCATCCAAATATAGTCCAAACAATTAAATTAAGATATATGAATGCACATTAAAATACTTCTAATTTAATGAATGCTCTGACATTAAATCCAACATTACAATTACTTCATTTTAATTAGCTAATTTAATGTTAGTAGCAAAAGGACAAGAATTCGAAGAGCTGGTATCGTAGAAATCCAAATTTGGCAAATTCATAAAATAAAAGTATCATAAGATATATAAGTTAGAAAGTTACAAGATCTATACCGGTGAATACTGTGTTCAAAATTCTATAATTGTCATGTAGACATTATAACAAAATTCTCACTCAATTTGGTTTAGAAATGGTCTCAAAGTACAAAATCATCAAAAGCTCATAAACCGATTTCTAGTATAAAAGGAGTTCATTAAAAATCTTTATATCTTAAGTTATAGAACTTCGAAAATTCTATTCTTCATGATGTTAGAATTTGTCTCAATGCATTAAAACACCTATGAAGGAAATATTTCCTGATTCATAGTATAAAGTCAAAATTGATCATGAAATAATGGAAGAATAGAATTAGTGGGCTAGTACGAATGCATGGACTACCTCCTCATTCTCTGTCTTTCGATCCTAGTGATGGCAGATACTCCTAAGTTTAGATATTTCTAGTCTAGTGTTTGAATTAGTATAAATGTCGGCATAAAAAACACGCAGCGGAATATAAATTTATTCAATACATAAAAATAAGTGAGAGAAGAGGAATAGTTACAAAATAACGCACATTGGACTCTCGTATTGAGACCCGCATACACATCTAGATGTGGCATAATAGCCTTACCATTAGGCTAGAATCTCTCTATTCTAGACTCTCTCAACTCAACTCTTCTCAACTCTTCTCAACTGAATCAACTAAACAAAGCCTCTATTTATAAAGTAATAAATTTAACTACCAAGAAACCTAGTAACCTAATTAGAATAGGAAATAACAACTCTAAACATAATTGTATTAGGAAACTAAATTACTTAAATAACTAAATTACCAAAACCTAATAATAACATATTTCCTAATTGATAAAGAGTTTGGTTTAATTATGCCATCAATAAATAATCAAAAAAACTCTTATCCATCATGCTGACTTGTATGGCCTATTCTCTTAGAATAGGACCCTTGTAGCGTAGTTAGAATTATGTATTCCCTTCATGGTACATTGAATTAACCCCTTTAAGCGGGGGAATAATATCATCATAAACATTACAAGTTTAATAGATCAACTTATCTTAAGGTATATAACTCCAATAATCCTAACTATTAAGGATTTGGAAGCTTTCACAGTAAAAAGTTTCAAGAAAAAACAATTTTCAAATTATTTCTTCAATTTGCCAAATTTTGACCGTGAATTAATAGCACCATACGAAACAAGACTGCAAAATACCAGATTTGAGCCGTCATACTTCAATCATTGTAACATGAGCTATATAATTCAAAACCATTATTCTTAAACATTTAAGAAATTAGTTCAAACATTAAAATTCTTATCAAGAAATCAATCACCGAATAAATTATAAATTACTCAATATCATCCCAAAAGTATGACTAATTTCCGGAAAAAGTCTACCTCAAGTTGGCCATCTAGTATGACTTTCAAATAATCATATTATAAGAACTATAACTTATATAACTAAGATCCTTATAGATATAAAAAAATAGAATAAAAAATTGAAACCTTTATCAAGTAATTATTCACCAAATAAAAGCTCCAAAGTCTGAACAACATCAAACAAAATCCGATCATCATCAGTAGGGCTAATTTCTGCCAACTTCAAAAATTCATTGACTTCGGTACATAAAAAATTGGATCATGGGCCTTGCAGAAATTAAAGATCTATACTTATAGTTTTTAAATATCAAAAAGAGATAAATTTTAATTTCCTACATTAAGTTAAAGCTTATTAAATTAGGCTACTCAAAACAGCCTGAAATACTTGCACTTGTGAAATTTTAACTTTCAATTGTATAAACAAATATTTTAGTTTCTAATCACTTAAAAACTTATAATTTTAACCAGAAACTCATATTTAAACACATGTAACCACTTGTTACCATTTTTCGCAATAAAAGTGGTAAAAATCCTCAAATTAGGCTTGGAAAGTTTCCCCTAAAGACCAAGTTGTCTTGTTCTTCATCCTTGATAACTGTATGAATTAGAGTTATTTTTTGTTCATTTCAGTCTATACTTTAGCTAAGTCTTCAGTGTTTTTATGTGCTTCAGTCTGTGTTTTGGTCATTTTAGTGATTTATTAGTTTTTTGTGTTTAGTTGTATTTTTGTGGTTTTTATGTTTGGTTTTGTATTTTGCAGGTTTTGGGTGTTGATTGATGAGCTGATTGTAAAGATGTGTGCAGTCGAGATGAAGTATACGAAGAGATTCTCGGTATCAAGCACAGTGGCATTCTTTTACAGTAGAATTGCAATGCGGCAGCTTTCATCTAGACTAATTGAGGATCTAAGAATAAAATGTCGCGATCACAACCGCGCGACATTATGTCCATGACTCGAATAAGGAAGTCGCTATATCTTGGCGATACCTTTCTTTTTCAAGCTAAAGTTTGAATGCAATTGTAACTCTTTTAAACTGGGAGTTACCCCAAAGGAATCCTAAGGCTACATTCTACTTATAAATACAACACTATAGGTGCAAATAAACAAGTGAACAATGGCACAAGTTGAGCGACAGCACCAACTTCCATAACGATTCAAGTTTCATTAGTTTGGATTAGTCTTTTTCTTAGTTTAATTATACCTTTAAGAGATATGATTTTGAATTACACTTGGATAATCAGAAAGCTAATATATAACATAGACAACATATTAACCAAGTGAAGGTGAATGTAACCAATTAAATATCCATAAATCTTGGTAATTGCCTTCCAACAATCCTTGTGGGAATGATCCCTAGATCCCTTTACTATTAGTTGACAACCGTATACTTGCGGGATGCCACTTACTTAGTAGTAGGATTTAGCTATTTTATTAATTTATAACGAGGTGTGTAAGGCATCAACAACTCATTTACAAACTATTAGATTGTATATTTTATCATCAAAACTGAGATTGTATCTCTAATTTTCTAATGATGACAAATCACAGGACCAACACAATTCATAGCTCAATCAATCAGTCCACAAACTCAATCAAACAAACAACCACACCCCACAACAACATTTCTCCTCCTTTTGGCATCTTCAAATCCAAACATTTGAAAACTCTCCCTGAGATAATGCCCCCTCTTAATCAAACTACCAAGAAACAATTGCAAATCATAAAGTATGGAAAGAAAGTGGAAAACCAATATTAACCAAACACCACACTAATATCAACAAGGCAGTCAATCAAAACCAAATGTTACATCAACAAGTTCAATCAAAATAATACAAGACAGACAATCTAAGAGCTAGAATCTAAACCATTCTTCTTGTTTAATCGTTGCTCGCACTTTCATTTCTGGTGGGCAAATCACCATCTATAGCTTCAGTGTCATGGTTGCTGGCTTCTTGAGTATCATGGTTCTACATGAAATAATTGAATTTGTCGTCAACATCTTTATCATCATCAGCATTAGCGTGTGGGACAGCAGTTTCTTCAGTATTTTGTGCACCATGCACCAGCTGGATCTTCTTGGGCTTCTTGCTTAGGGTGTGAATGTTCGACGTCTTCATTTTCTTCATCGTTGTTGTCAGAGGAGGATTCAAAGGTGTATTGCGACTGAATGTTGGTGAACTGCAGTTGGGTAGAGGCAGACATACCCAAGCTCAATGCTTCTTGATGGATCATCTATTAGTTTCTAACATCTTTAATTTTCTAAAGGTTCGGCATTGAAATTTGGCCATTTGATAGCCAAGATTCGAGACAAGAGTGCACAATTGTGAAGAAAGGGTTCGGAAGTGGATATTTGTGAAGGATGGATCAGTGGAGGTATGGATGAAGAGGGTTGAGCAGGAATAGGATAAGAAAGTGCTTGTCTGGAACTCAAGGCATGATCTTTTGATTTTTCTACTTCATATTTAGCTTTAGTTAGGCATTTTCGATTAAAAAAAGCAAACCTTTTCGTTTAATATAAAATTTTTTAAAATATGGGGGATATTGTTTTATTTTCCATTAAAAGGAACATCTTAGAATTCAAGGTGATCAAAAACATTTGTCCTAATTATCCTAACGGGATGTTGTGCCTAGTATCAAACAAGAACAATTCGTATAAGGAGCAAAACAAGTTCCCAAAATCTAGCTTGATTCCTTTAAAAACACAATAAAACAAATAAATCTGCAGTTTTTTTGGCTCAGAACAATGCCTGTTAGTTGGTAAAAGCAAGTTTGTAACTAATGTATACAAAATGCTGAGCTCAGGACTTAGTAATGTAGTTTTGGCTTTCGAGGCCTGTTTGAAATCAACATGAAAATTTTGTTTGACTTCCTCAACATTAAATCGACTGTCAATAACAAACCATTTGTCTAGATAAAAAAGTATGAAATTTCATTGGGATTAGTAACATCACATCCAAAAATCGAGTCAATAATGTTGGAATTAAACTCAATTTTAATGTGATTCACACATAAAACTAAGGTTCAAACAGTTGAACCTTTGCGAATATTGGCAGTGAATTGTAAAACCATATCATAATATACTGATCGGTAAGTTAATGTGAATTAAATTCCCCCATTTTTGTTTTTCAAAACACTCTTTAATGAAAGATAAATTCTATTCATCAAACATGCCTTGAGAAATGGGACATTGCACAATAATGGATTTACTTAAAAGAGATGTACACCATTCAGGTGCTTTTACATCAATGAATTTGGGCAGAGTGGGATTGGGAGGGGATGGAGGATTTGTTGATGTTTGTCCTTGTGCTGGTGCTTTCCCTTTCTATTTCTTCCCTCGGGTAGCCATTGAAGATCCCCCACAAGATCGAACCATCTTGAAGTCAAGATAAGGATGAGAGAGTTTGGAAATGAAAGTAAAGTGATCTCAAGAAATTGTGGTGAAGGAGGTGTTAAAATGGTAGAAATGGGTTTAAACAAGACTGGTGAAGAGATGGCAAGAGGATTTGTTTGATGAATTTTGGAGAAAATGAGAAGAATTGAAGGAATGGAGGATTTTTCCCTTTTTCGCCAGAGCTAGGATTCGGGTAAGAGATTCTTATGTGTCCAAAAAGAGGAAAGTGAGACAATGGAAACTCACCTTAATCTTGTAGAAAACTTGCACCCTCTAACTTCTGATATCTCTTTGTCTTGGTTCTATCACTATCACTCTGGAACAATCGAAAATAGAGAAGGCAAAGAGAAATTATATTTGGATGAGAAACTATTATAGGGTTCCATGATTTAAACAAGTGGTAAGGCTAACCTTACACTTGTCGTAACCCATCCATGTCTTCCACGCAGCTCATGGTTTTGGTAATATATAATTTTTTTCTTTTTTTTTTGTGCAAAGCAATAATTGCATCATAAAACCCTAAATTCTTTGCTATTTCAAGTGTTAACTAATTATTGGTTCAAATCATGCATGATTCCACAAAAATTTTATAATTCTAATCAAATCCAATTTGTAAATTTATAAACTCAATCAACTCCTTCAAAATTTATTTGAAATATAAATTTACTAAGAATACTCAAAACTTAAAATTCGGGATTGTCACACTCGTCCAAACACTTAAAGGATTTGTGTCTAAGCAATTCAAACAAGTAAATTTCTTCCATGAAATTTTCAATATCCAAAGTAATACCACTATATTCCCTTTCTTAAAATGAATACGTTTTTTTATTTATTTATTCAGCTACGTCTTTTAAATCTATCCACAACTTTTTCATACCCTTTTATGAGTTTCAAAATATCTATTTATGTCTTACAAATTTTGTTTCTTGCGTACAATATTCATTTGTATTCTTAAAGCATCAAATTGTTGGTTTATGTACTAAAGGCAACAGTGTTGGAATTAGAAATTATACTTATTGCCAACGTTAAATGAACCTAAAGGGTCACACACTAAGAGTAAGCATTGGGTTAAGTTAATTGTTGACCAAGTTCGTTGAATAAGAGCTTTGTGTCTAGATTCAATTCGAACGAGAATTATTTGGCATTAGAGGATTTTATCTTGTTAGTTAAATGGTAATTATAATAATTCGTTAGGAACTATATCTGGTTACTATCATTGAAATAAAACGCGTTTATATACCTAATACGTGTGATAGAAGAATTCTAATCAAAGAAGAGTTCTTTGAATTTAGGTTAACCGCTATATATAGAATAAGAGACAGCTCAGATTCGGTGTGTCTGACATGCGACTCATGTAGTAGTTCACACAATGGACGAAAAACCCTACGAAATAGTTCAAACACTGCTCTAGCAAGCAACACCCTAAAATCAGAAAAGCTACTCGTGTGGATACCGTAGAGGCGTTCGTTCAATCTAGAGCAGCGCCTAAGGTCACGTGTTCAACGAATAGTTCGTGGTTGCCGTGGTGTCCAAATAGTGACCGTGGTGTTCAGATCGTGGAAAGGTTCAGATCGCAACCAGAGTTTTGCTATCGAGCATCAAAGGTATATATATCTAAACCCTAGACGATTTAATCGGAACGCATGGATCCTCTTATAGGGATTTCCGGTGTTTTTCCGCTGCGTTATTTTTATATTATGGCTAGGAAATCCCAACAGTGGTGGCTTAAAATTATCGTTTTGGTTATAACGTCGGATAAATAATAGTATGTTTTCTGTTTTATGATGTGTTCATATGCATGGTGCATAGCATGGCCCTTTTGACCTACTAGAATAGTAATTTATTTCTATTTTGGGGTGTAATTATATAAATGCGGCCTGCGTGTCGTTTTCTTTTTTGTAATTTTAAAGTTTTGTATTATTGTATTACAAAGCTTGTAAAGAAGGCAAGAGGAGCAACTTGGCGTCAATCAACAACAAGGTGTATTCCATGAAGATGGAAGAAATTTTGAAGTTGTAATTTGACCCTAGGATTGACCTTGATCTTCATATTGGCTTATGAAGATCACCATAGTTTAAGGGCCATGCTATGACACGTTTATCTTACTGTTATTTGTATATGTTTATGTGATGTTAAATGTTAAATATATGTGGTGCATGAAAACATATGATCAATTAACAAGTTCACATAACATGTTAAGCCCTCAATTAATCAGTATGCCACCAAATTTAAACAGACTATCCTTCCAAAGACTTTGATCACTGAGTCTTTTTCAAAAATATCCCAACCAGACCTACAAGTCCTTGTGTCATTTGTGGAAAGGATAAGTAATGGTGCTACTTATATGTTTAATTTGGCCAATAAATATTGGGCTATCAAAACGGTTTTGGGCCCATAGGCATAAGATGAGATTAAACATGCCGGTACATGTGATGTATTGATCTCATAATTGTTTTAAGAGTTACATATGATGTAATTGGTAAAGAGTTACCTACCTAAATAACTTAATTTTAATTGTCATGCCAAAGCTGAGTTAAAGTTAAGTGAAATATGGATCTTAACCCACTAAATACAAACTGTTGTGTATTCATTTATGAGGGTAATTGATTTAGTGGGAGTTTTATATTAATATCGAAATATTGTACTTTGCATAATTGTTGTAGATCGATGGCCGCTAATAACACTTCAACACTATCTTTGCGATCTATCCTTGAGAAGGACAAGCTGAATGGGACCAACTTCCTTGAACAATTAACTTAACCCAATGCTTACTCTTAGTGTGTGACCCTTTAGGTTCATTTAATATGACTGAGAATTCTTCAATCCCACGTATTAGGTCTGTCTCTAATGTGTATAAGAGGAAGGAGTTTGTCACTTTTGCAATGAGCCCGGTCATTGGAAAAGAAATTGCAAACTCTTAATATGTTTTTAATCTATATTCTATCTCTAGCCTGTCTCTTATACTTAAGAAGTAGAAGAGACTAGCTCAGTTGCTAAGAGAACTCTCTCTATAAGGAATTAGATACTTGATGTGGAGCTCACATTTGTGTTAATGTGAAGGATCCAAAAGAAGTAGTCGATTAAAGAAAGGTGAAGTGGAGATCTTTGGTTGGAAATAAAGCAAGAGTTGCTGCTCTAGCCGTAGGAACATGTGAACTCCTTTTACCTCCCGGCTGATAAAGCTGTCTCTTATACACATCTATGTACCTGCTATAAGCAGTAACATTGTTTCTGTTTCTTGTTTAGACAATGATGGATTTGATTTCTTTATTAAGAATAAAAAATTCTCCATTCACCGTGAAGACGTGTTTTATGGAAATGCTGATTTGCATAATGGTCTTTACGTTCTAAACATTGAAAAGCCCAATCCAGAGATTGTTTATAACATAAATACAAAGAAACCTAGATTGGATGATTCAAATCAAACTTTCTTATGGCATTGTCGCCTTTGTCACATAAATGAGAAGCGCATATCAAAACTCCATAAAGATGGGCTTTTGAATCAATTTGATCTTGAATCTTATGATATCTGCGAATCTTGTTTGTTGGGAAAGATGACTAAAGCTCCTTTTACTGGACACAGTGAACGAGCCAATGATTTATTGGGCCTAATACATACAGATGTATGTGGTCCATTAAATACTGTTGCCAGAGGAGGTTACCAGTACTTCATTACTTTCTCAGATGATTTCAGTAGATATGGTTATGTCTATCTAATGAAACATAAATCTGCAAGAGTCTTTTGAAATGTTCAAAAGTTTTAGAGATACAGCTCATATGGTGTCTTAGCATACAGTTAAACTTGGTGATCTTCATAAGCAATGTGAAGATCAGCTCAATCCTAGGGTCAAATTACAACTTCAAAATTGTGGAATTGTTTCACAATTAACTCCACCTGGAACACCACAATGGAATGGTGTATCTGAAAGAAGGAATCGAACCCTATTAGATATGGTTCGATCCATGATGAGTCATACAGATCTCCCTTTATCCTTTTGGGGTTATGCTTTACAAACAGCTGCATTCACATTGAATCGTGTTCCAACTAAAACTGTAGAAAAGACACCACAAATTTCTCGGTTTGTTGCCAGAAATGGGACATTTCTTATACAAGTGTCTAGTTCCAAAAGAGACAGTGCAATGTAGAGTACATCTTGAAGAATCTAGAGATCCACAAGACAACAAACTCTTCTGTGCAATCTCATATAATCACAATTAGTTGTTGTATCGAATGAGACAACACAATTGGAACATGGTAAAAACTTTCAGTTTGTTTAGCTTCCACATGAAACACAAGGACTCCGTAGATCTGGTAGAGCTAGAAATATGCCTGAGAGATATGGATTTCTTATTACACATACAAATGATGTGTTACTCATGGATCACCATGAGCCCACTAGCTACCAAGATGCTATGACTAGTCCAGACTCTGAGGAATGGCAAAGTGCCATGAAATCTGAGATGCAATCCATGTTTGACAATCAAGTTTGGACTTTGATTGATCCACCGGATGGTATAAAAACTATTGGGTGTAAATGGGTTTTCAAGAAGAAACACTGACATGGATGGCAATCTACATACAACAACTTCAAAGCACGATTGGTTGCATCTCATTTGTATAAAACAGATGGTATAGAAAATATTGAAACCTTTTCACCAGTTGCTATGCTTAAATCCATAAGGATTCTTATTGCCATTGCAGCATACTATGATTATGAGATATGGCAAATGGATGTCAAAACAGCGTTTCTTAATGGAAACTTACTCGAGGATGTGTATATGACACAACCTGAGGGTTTTGTACAAGCTGAGAATTCTCAAAGGTATGTAATATTCAAAGTCCATTTAGGGATTAAAGTCAAGATATAACGGAACCAATGAATCTTCATGGTATGACAGTCAAAGAGTTTGGAGCATCAAATATATAAATATCCTTGGTATCAAGATCTATAGAGATAGATCTCAAAAGCTCATTGGCTCGAGTCAAAGTACTTATATAGATAAAGTTTAGTACCTGTCTCTTATACACATCTAGATGTGTATAAGAGACAGCTCCAACTTTCCCAGTCGGTCTTGGAAAGGCTCGGTGTAAGTCCTTCTGAAGATGAGCGAAATCGCATGAGTAGATTCATATGCATCATAACATACTGGCTCCATCATGTATGCGATGTTATCTACCGGATGTCTCATATGCTTTGAGCATAACGAGTAGATACCAATCGGATCCTGGTGAGAGTCACTGGACAGCAGTCAAGAATATCCTTAAGTACTTGAGAAGAACTAAAGATGTTTTCTTGGTTTATGGAGGACTGGAAAAAGAGCTTGTTGTAAGTGGTTACACAGATGCAAGTTTCCAGTCTGACAGAGATGATTTAGATAGATCACAGATCAGTGTTCTGTTTAAATGGAGGTGCTGTTAGCTGGAAGAGTTCAAAGCAAGCGACCATAGCAGATTCTACAACGGAAGAATATATAGCAGCATCAGATGCTCTAAGGAAGCAGTTTGGATTAGGAAATTTGTCACTGAATTAGGTATTGTTCGTAGCATCACTAATCCAGTTGATATCTATTGTGATAATAATGGGGCTATTGCACAAGCCAAAGAGCCTAGATCGCATCAACGATCCAAACACATCCAAAGACGTTATCATCTCATTCGTGAGATCTGATGAGAGAGGAGACGTCAAAATATGCAAAGTACCAACTGATGACAACATTGCTGATCCATTAACTAAACCACTACCACAACCAAAACATGATCGCCATGTTCGGTCAATAGGTCTTAGACATATGTATGATTGGACCTAATTGTTTAATTGGGAGACTTTTAATGGATAATTTTAAAACGAATATTGTCATCATGATATTTTATTTATAAAGAGATTTATTATTGCATGTTTTAATATTAGAATCCATGAATAATTTATTATTCTAAATGTCCAAGGCTAGTTATTCAATATAGTGGGAACTGTGTTGATTTAAGACTAGTATGATTTTGATTGATAATCATATGATGATTATGGATATATGGATATAATAAAAATCATGGGTATTTGTTGGAAACAAAGTGACTGGATAAGATCCATTATATCTCTATAGGCATTGCAAAATGTAAAACAATTCTACAAGCAACAGATGACATTGTCCATGCTCTATGTCCAACTAAGACATCGTGTGACAAAAGGATTATGACATGGGTTATTTGATCTCTCATACACATCTTGACTCAGATATAAGAGACAGGATAAAAGATCTCAACCAAGGAAGCCAATACTTGTGTATAAGAGACAGCATGTGAATGCAGTGATAAGCTCCTGCATCTTATACACATCTAGATGTGTATAAGAGACAGCTAATGAGTCGCATGTCAGACACACCGTTGGTTTATGTACTAAAGGCAAAGATGTTGACAGATTGAGAAATTAGTAATTTTTTTTGCATCGACTAATGAACCTAAAGGGTCACACACCAAGAGTAAGATGTCTCTTATACACAATTGTTGACTAAGTTCGATGAATAAGAATTAGTAAATAATTCAATGTTCGAGAATTATTTACTGAATTAGTTGGATTTACTGGATTGTCCAGTTAAATGGTAATTATAATAATTCGTTAGGAACTATATCTGGTTACTATCATACGCGTTAGTTATATATACCTAATACGTGTGATAGAAGAATTCTAATCAAAGAAGAGTTCTTTGAATTTAGGTTAACCGCTATATATAGAATATGATTCTTTAGGGTTCGGTGTGTCTGACATGCGACTCATTAGTAACACACAGTCGGACGAAAAACCCTACGAAATAGTTCTGAAACACTGCTCTAGCAAGCAACACCCTAAAATCGGAAAAGCTACTCGTGTGGATACCTGTAGAGGGCGTTCGTTCAATCTAGAGCAGCGCCTAAGGTCTGACGTGTTCAACGAATAGTTCGTGGTTGCCGTGGTGTCCAAATAGTGACCGTGGTGTTCAGATCGTGGAAAGGTTCAGATCGCAACCAGAGTTTTGCTATCGAGCATCAAAGGTATATATATCTAAACCCTAGACGATTTAATCGGAACGCATGGATCCTCTTATAGGGATTTCCGGTGTTTTTCCGCTGCGTTATTTTTATATTATGGCTAGGAAATCCCAACACAAATATCCTTTTGTACTTGCTATGTCACCTTTATATAACGATGAATTCATTATTTCCTCTAAAAATGCCTACATATTAAATCTTGAACTCCAATTTTGAACAATGAGTCAATCTGTCAATCTTAGAATACCTAATTTTTCAAACAAATATAGTACAATACATTTTGTATTAGATATCATTCCTACACTAAACATGTTGTACTTGAAGGGTTCAATAATCCTTATGTCTAGGAACATATTGCTCAATTATCTTCATACATAATTTCACAAGTTCCCTAATTACAGAATCACAATATTCAAATTTAGTGGAATATCCATTCTCCACAATGTAAGAATCATATTCCTAAAACTCTGATACTATTTGTGACACCCAACCGGACGCCAGTCTAAAAATCCAGTAGAACACCTGCCTACGTCTAGCTAGGGCTCAAGAACACTTAGGAAATAAGATATCAACTAACATATCGAACAATCAAAATAAATACACTAAAAATTTATGTACATAATTAACAACTTAAACAAAAATATTTAAATTGGTCTTTAGGAATTTCAAACTCTAACTATTAACTTCCACCACACTTTCACTACACTACTCTAACCCACGTATTGAACTCGTACTTAGAACCTGAAAATAAATTTTTATAAAGGAAAATCTATGAACTAATAAGCTCAGTAGTTTGTAATACTATATAAAATATTTTGCTCATTTTTAAGGAAAAAAAATTATTTTCCAATAATAGTAGATCGAATTAGTACTTCGAAGAAAAATACTCTTTTTCAATAATCACATTTTCGTTTGATAATGAAACAAATAAAAATAAACAAGATTCATTGGAAATAATTAACACATAAACAATTACTTGGCATTATAACACACTTTAAGTTCAGAAACTTACCAATTCATTTTACCAACCTTATATCCCCTATTGTGTGTACGACTTGAAGTTACCTCATCACTCCATAACAATATTTGGTCAAAATCAATTTAGATGTCCTGAATATCTAGAACATTATACTTGTTTCACACTGAAGCACTAAGGTTAAATCTCCTAACCTCAATGGATTCAAATGTGTTAGAGTGGAATCTAGGTCAATCGTTGGCCTAATGCCTTCCCGATAACCCTTGACCACAACCAACTAGGCCCCACTATATTTCACTCAATTGAAAAATTATACCTGTTCTAGAGTTGACTCACGACATAAATTATTTTTGCACTTAGTTAGTATAACTTCCAAATGAGATACATGCACAATTAAACAATTATGTGCACTCATATTAGAAATACCTCAATAAAACAATGCAATGAACAATTAGGATTCCATTTTCCATAACCTATAGATATTGGTTGGACTTTGTATAAGTGTCTTGCAATTTATCTAAACATTGAATATCACAGTTCCTTCTTAACAGTTTTTAAAAGGAAAAACTTTAAAAGAAAATCAAGATTTCACATTTCTTTAAAACTTTGTATATACTTCACTTATATAAAACTATCTTTGATATAAAGGCAACAGAATTCGATTTTGTACCAATGAAAAGCTAATTAACCTAGATCAGTAAAACTCTTGGGAAGAAATCACTTCATTTTTAGCGTTGATCCTTCTAAAATTGCTTGTAGAATTGTTTTACATTTTGCAAAGCCTTTAGACATATGGTAGACATTTTTATGCAATCCATGCCACTTATTAAACCAGCTGAATATACTATAGCTTGAAAATCTATTTTCAAAACATATATTGATGCCTTTTTGAAGAAAACCTAGTTATAAAATTTATAAATCACCTAAATCCAACTACAATCTGGGCAGCATATCTCAAGTATACAGTTGTCAACTAGGAGTAAAGGAAGTAGGGATCAAACTTACAAGGATTAATCAGTAATTACTAATTATTTGGTTAGATTGTTAGTAGAAGTGGTCAGTTTAAGAAAGGTTAAAGTAAAACTAGAATTTAAGAGACTAAGAAAGCAATTTAAAGACTAACTAGCAAAGCAATTTGAAAGTGAGCATTAACATTAAAAAAAAGCATTTTTAAGAAAGCATTGTATAATTCTATGCGTAGAGTTATTATTATAACTCTTTTGTTATGTACTTAAGAACATTTAGTCTCATTTGTTAGTGTTTTGGGGAGAAAGTTAGTGTTTAGGAGTTTACAGTCTTTGTGGGTTTTTAAGTGATTTTTATGTTTAATTGTGTATTTAAGTAATATAGATATTTATTCATTATGTTTTATGTTGTGTGCAAGGTATTAGCCAAGGTTATGATGGTCATTTTGCACGAGCAAGACCAAAATTGGAAGTCGAAATGTCAAGCAAAGCTATTCTAGAACAACCCAACTGTAGTCTGCGGTTGGTACTAGAAGTAACAACCATAGACTGAGATAGAAATAGAAGGCCATCCGCAGTCTATGACCAAACAAGGAAAATCATCCGCAGTTTATGGGTAAGCAGCAGACTGACAGGTCCAAGGCAAAACCACCCGTAGTCTACAGGTGGGCCAGTTGGGCATCCTTTGTAATGTTTATTATAAATAAGAGAGTGACTTGTAGTGAACGACGAACCCATAAGAGACATCTTCTTTGTAACTTAAACCTAGGATTTTTAGACCTGCTTTAACAAACTTTTAGCATTAGTTATTGTCTTAATATTCATTCATTAAATTCTCAACTTAGGATTATTTCTATCTTATCGATTATTTAGTTCAAGTTAATTGCACCAAATTTAATTCCATGAACTTTTTTTATAATTTATTTACTTACAGCTGCACTTAGTTTTCATGTATTATTTTATCATGACTTTTGGCTAATTAGTTAATTTTTTGTTTGTCTTCTGAAACTATGAATTGCTAATTTAGTTGGACTAAGCAACTAATATTTAACACAAAAAGACAATTTTAAAAGTATCTTACTTTAGTTTAGCTTAGATTGGCCGAGAGGATAAGTTTTTAAACCTCCACCATATATCAGTGTTAAATTATTAGATTAATTATCTGAGACCAAGGTAGTAGGGATTAATTAATTGATTAGCAGGACTTTCATGTTGGAAAACTCGAATTCCATATGGGTAAAATTTAGATTGAATTAATTAGGTAAGAGAATGTCTCAAACCTAATTAATTCGATTGGATACAATCAACGAATGTCGAGGTCGAGTTGATTTAAAAGAATTAAATCTCCATTAAGTGAAATTGAATTTATTGACCCAAGATTTGATGAATCCAGAATAATTGGTAGCCTAGCACTAGACCCACTTTTTTCTATTGCTTGAAACCCTATTTTCATTAAACTACTCTTTAATTTTAGTTACACAGGAATTTACTTGCTATATATATATATCAATCATTAAATTGTGGTATAAACAGTTTTTTTTTTTTTTCTTATCTAACAAGAACTCTACAACTTCAAAAATTCCAATCCTAGATAATTTCATATGAAACAAAGATCCAATTAAGCTATCCTTTTTTCCTATAAGAACTCTGCAACTTCAGGGAATCCAACCATCAATTCCAACCATAAAGTAGGCTCCATCCACGTTATTTTGTAGACTAGTTCTGTCTGTTTAAATGCATTTGAGAGAAGAATTAGTTTATTCAATATTACTTATTATAATATATATGCATTGGGTATAGATGTGAAGACCCGTCTTTTAGGGAAAAAATAATAATAATAACTAGATAATATTGGGTATAGATGTGAAGACCCGTCTTTTAGGGAAAAAATGATAATAATAATTAGATAATTATGTGTTGTACATTAGTAGATAGAATTTTATTCTTCATTGGAACTCAACACGTGATAAGACCTAAGTGTAGTATTCTTATCTGAAGTGTAGGATTTTAAACTTATAACAAACTTGTAGTACTCTTATAAACACGCCCTTGGCACACCATAATTCAGTTTACGGATTCTAGAGAAAAGTAGCAATTTTCTAAAAAATTTAGCTAAAAATTTAGGTATCGAAGCAAGCAAGTGTTTTATTTTTAAATAATTATTTTTGAAATTTTTATTTTTGTTTTTAAAATTTAATATTTTAAGAATTTAAAAAAAATGAAAAGAAAAGAAAAGTAGATTAGGGAAGACCAAGTCTTCCCGGTTCAAATCACAAAGCTTGATAGGAGATTAAAGTTTCTGTCAGCAATCACAAAGACCTGACCAGATGATGATGATTTCTTTTCTGTGTTTTTGTAAAATAGGTCCTCTATTTTTTTTTGTTAAATTAGTATTTAATCCAAAAATTTTTAAAATGGTACTAACTAGGTCTAAGCATAATTTTTTTAAAGTTTTGAATTTGACCCACATGGTTCTATGAAGAATCGATTCAGTCCAAAATGTTTTAAAATTACTTTCAAGTCCAAGAAAATTTCTAAAATTTTTGTTTGACCCCTAAAACTTTTTTAAAGTTACCATAAGCCCTCCAATGTTTCTTAAATTATTTTAAGACCCTAAAACTTAATAAAATTTCTAAAGAAAGTTTTCAAAATTTATTCGAGGACCCTAAAGTTTCAAGAAGGTCCTAACAAACTTAGAAAAAATATTTTTATGCTTATGGATGCTTAGTGTTAGGCTATTATTACTTGGGATAAGACCTAAAGCATGGTTCTATAGATAATAGACTAAAAATGAATGAGTTATAGGGGACTAAGTTGGGATTATTTCATAGGATAAAATTAGTTAATTTGGAGTAAAGAATTTTAAGCATTAGGATTTTGTGAATTGTTAATAGGAACATACGAAAGGTACGAGTCGAGGATAGTTAACTTCTCAACATATGAGGTAGGTAGTTCTTACCTTCTAGTTTTTGAAAATTGATTTATGAATATGCGTATTCACTTGTTTTGTAATGCTCTAATTTTTTGTTAATTGTTTTTGAAAATTTACTTCGAAAGTTATGTTATACTACGAACATGGACCGTGTTGGGCAATATATGATTTTTACATTATGCAAAAGTATAAGTGGCATTTCTTGGTTATATGTGTATATAAAAAGTACAAGGTATCTCTATATATTAACAGTGCAGCAGTCAGTAGTTAAACGATGATCTAATTATGTCTAGTGGGTTAGGCTGACTCTTTGATATCCTACCTAGTAGGGGTCTACACTAGGTTGAGCATTCAGAACAGTTGATTAAGAAATATAGTTGATATTTATGAGTCAATATATTATGTGTTATGTGTGTTGATCACACGCAATCAACCGTGCCGGGCACTAAAACTCATGTGAATTGTCAAATCCGACTATGAAAAAAATGTCACTGTATAGATATGTATGTATGCATGTGCTTTGTGAAAGTGAAATGTTCTTGTGAAAACTAAAAATGTAAATGATTTATGGCATGATCGATGAAAAGTATATGTATTGCAACTGCATGGTCCAACAGAAGATATTTGCTACCTGCTGGGCGATTCATCGCTTATTCCCCTTTTACTAATGTTTTTACACAGATAATGAAGTAGAATATATTATAGTAGAGGATGGAGATTCGATGAACAAGAACAACAAAAGAGATTAAGGTGGAGTTTAGAGATGAGTAAATAATACATTTAGTTGGAATTTTCAATAAGTGAGCCTGGGTGCTCCAGGATGACATGACTCATTTGAATAGTTTGAAAATATTTTTTGTTACTTCTTGTGTATAAATTAATATGTTACCGCACAATTAATAGTATTTATGTGTAACATTTCCATGTTATTAGTATTATTATTATTATTGTTGTTGTTGTTGTTGTTGTTGTTGTGAGCCTTGTATTCTTGGATAAGAGTACAGCGAATGGCATGAGTTCAGCATGTGCAGGCTAGGGGCGTGACATTTTTAGTGGTATTAGAGCCTAGGATAAAACATACCTGGATAAATAATTTGTAGTGATATGAGTTATATTATTAAACATTACATACGTTAATTTTTATGTTGGATTGATGCACGAGATAGAAGCCCATGGAAAGCTTTAGAGACAAAAGTAGAAAAGCTAAAAAATGAAAAGGCCGCTTTGGACCAGGTGCAAAATAAACTCCTAGATGAAGTCTAGGAAGAGAAACATCGAACCTAGGAATGTAGGACCAATTGGAACATTGAACGTAATGCCCAAGAATGTAAGATTAAGGAACAAGACATAGAGATAAGAGAACTCAAAAGGAAGTTGATGGAACCTGAGGAGCGCGTGTGGGGTGAGGCTAAGCTAAGCAAGAAGATCAAGCCGAGTCTCAAGATGTTACAAGATAATGTGAATCTAAAGATTACTGAGGTAGAGATGAATATAGAGTTACTCTTAATAAACATGGAGTTAAGGATCCAAGAGTTGCATAACCACCTTAACCCACCTGCACCTATTCCCGCTGGTGATGATGAAGAAGAGGAGGACCCAGAAGAGGATACAGAAGTAGAATAGGAAGTAGAGGAGAAAGTTGATGTGGAGGATAATTAGAGTTTTAGGACTTATTTATTAGAGAGTAGACATAAGATTTTTTTCTTTCAATAATAGAGTATTACTCTACAATGTTTAGTATTAGTATTTCTTAATTACTAGTGCATAGTTTCTCTTAGTTAGGTCCTCCAAATACTTGTAGTCAACTTCTCAAATTTGGTTTTATCAATAACAATATTAGTGGATTCATTATATGTCATATGACTCCCCTTATTGTTATGTCCTTGAAAACGATTTAAGATTGAAATGACAATTTGGAATTTTCTTTGGTTTAGGAAAACGACATCATAAACTAGGTCCCAAGCCAACCACACTAAAGGAAACAATCAACAATCAAATGACAATGTTGAAGGAACCCCTACAGGAAATGGAAGTAGAAGTGGGAGTGCAAGTCAAGCTCTTAATGGAGGAATAGGGACTGGAACGAATACCCCACCTATGGTTGTCACTGCAAAGTTTATTGCTGTCATGACTGGAATGGCGCAAGCAATTCAAGAACAATTACATGCGCAAGTCCAAGGAAATGTGCAAAGACAAGCTAAGATACATGTTTTCTATGAATGGGTGAAGAAAGTGCGGGTTCCTAACTTTGATGGACAACCTGACTCGGAAAAAAGAGGAGAAGTAGATGGGTAAGGTAGAGAATAACTTTAGTTTATTGCAAGGACCCACGGAAATGAGAGTTGATATCATTAAACTATTTTTGGTCAGAAAAGTTGAAAAGTGGTGGACTTCTATTGATTTCACTATCTTTGTTTCTCCCTACCTTGGCACCGCCAGTCACTTAGAAAAACTTTAAGAAGGCATTTTGGAATTACTTTTTTCCTACACGCCATTCGTATTCAGAAGATTGAGGAAATCGAGGAATTGAAGCGAACACCTAGAATGTTTGTGGTAGAATATGCAAAAAGTTCACTAACCTTGGATGATTTCTACCTGAGAGAATGGCCAACGAACAATTGCAAATGATCAAATTTACTAGAGATTTTTGCAGCTGTATGCAAACAAGGATCTCAAGCTCTAACATCACTACTTATAAAGACTTGTTTAATGCTAGTCTGAGAGCGGAGACAGACATAAAAAGGTTAGAGAAAGAAAACAAGGGCAAGAGACCATGCCCCACTGAAGGAACTATAAGTTTGGAAGATAATACTGCTGGACGCTTGGTGAGGGCGATCAAGAAAAGTAAGGGACTACCAACCCTACCTAGGACTGGTGGAGGGTTAATGAATCCTGAGTGCAGGTTTTGCCATAGGAGGCATTTCTATCATTCATGGCGAGTGCCGTTATAAGACCAATAGATGTTTCAAATGTGGACTTACGAGCATAAGATAAGAAACTGCCCTAAAGTGAAGGCAGAAGGAGCTAAGCTTGAGAAGCCAATGGATGCAAAACCTAGGGTGAACGCAAGAGTTCACGTAATGACTGAATATAAGGCTGAGGGACTAGATGACGTGGTCAAAGGTACACTCCAAGTAAACTTTGTACCTGCTTTTGTGTTATTTGATTAAGGTGCAAGCCACTCCTTTGTGGCTAGAAAATTTGTAAGTGCTTAACTTGAATGGTTAGAATCACTATATAGGGTACTAGCTCTGGGGAAAAGTATTCTAGTGTCTCACAAGAGATATAATGACTGTGTTGTAGAAGTAGGGGTTAGTGAGACTAAGGCTAATTTGGTTCAACACAATATTAGTGGGTTCGACGTTATTTGGCAATGGATTGACTGGCTAAGAATCATGCTCAAAGTGACTCTGGAAATAAGAGAATAATATTGTCTGACCGCCCCACAAGGAAGATGTAGTATACTCAGGTAACCAGGAAGGACGTAAGAAACATAAAAAATCTATTATTTGTGCTATGCAAGCACTCAACGATTTAATAAAAGGATGTGGGAGATATTTGGCCTATGCCATAGACATTGAAAAGTAATCAAAGACATTGGAAATATACCTATAGCCAAGGATTATCCTGATATGTTTCCTGAGGAACTACCTTTGATACCTCCTGATAGGGTAATAGAATTTGAGATAAAACTGATACCTGGAGTGGAACCCATATCAAAGGCACCTGATAGGATGGCCCCTACAGAATTAAAAGAGTGAAAGGAACAACTCCAAGATCTATTGGATAAGAAGTTCATAAGACCAAGTGTATCGCCACATGGTGCACCAGTTCTCTTTGTCAAAAAGAAAGATGGAAGTTTAAATTTCTGCCTTAACTGTATTGAACTAAATAAGATCACCAAAAAAAACAAGTGCTCCTTCTCTCGTATAGACAACTTGATCGATCAACTGCGTCAAAGATGCAAAAATATTCTCAAAGATTGATTTAAGATCTGGATATCACCAATTAAAGATCAAGGAAAGTGACATAAAAAATCTATTATTTGTGCTATGCAAGCCCTCAAGGATTTAAGAAAAGGATGTGAGAGATATTTGGCCTATGCCATAGACATTGAGAAGTAGTCGAAGACATTAGAAAATATACCTATAGCCAAGGATTATCCTGATATGTTTCCTGAGGAACTACCTGTGATACCCCCTGATAGGGTAATAGAATTTGAGATAAAATTGATTCCTGGAGTGGAACCCATATCAAAGGTACCTGATAGGATGGCCCCTACAGAATTAAAAGAGTTAAAGGAACAATTCCAAGAACTATTGGATAAGAAGTTCATAAGACCAAGTGTATCGCCACGGGGTGCACCAGTTCTCTTTGTCAAAAAGAAAGATGGAAGTTTAAATTTATGCCTTAAGACTGTATTGAACTAAATAAGATCACCAAAAAAAAACAAGTACTCCTTCTCCCCTATATTATTTATGTATAGACGACTTGATCGATCAACTCACAGATGCAAAAATATTCTCAAAGATTGATTTAAGATCTGGATATCACCAATTAAAGATCAACGAAAGTGACGTACCCAAAAGTGCTTTTAGGACACATTGTGAGCATTATGAGTTTTTAGTGATGCCATTTAGATTAAATAATGCGCCTGCTGCTTTTATGGATCTAATGAATCGAGTATTCAAAATACAATTAGACCATTTTGTGATAGTTTTTATTGATGAGATGTCTTCAATAACTCCCCGAGCAAAGAAATGCATGATAAGAACTTAAGGGAGGTGTACATCATTCGAAAAGAAAAGTTATATGCTAAATTTAGTAAGTGTGAATTCTGGTTGACAATTTTGGAACATGTGATTTCGAAGAAGGGAGTATCTGTAGACTCAACAAAGATTGAAGCCATAGTGAATTGGCTAAGATCGAAGAATGTGACCGAGGTGAGAAGTTTTCTGGGGTTGGCTGGGTCCTGTCGTAAGTTTGTTACTTGCAAGAATTTTATAGGATTGCCGTAAGTAAGCTAACATAAGAGAGCAAAGTTTATATGGACACCTGAATGTGAGTCAAGCTTTCAAAAGTTAAAGACGAGGCTAATTTCTGCACCAATACTAACCCTACTATCTGGGAGTGGAGGATTTGTGATTTATAGCAATGCATCAAAGAATGGTCTGGGGTGTGTATAGTGCAAAACGGGAAGGTTATAGCTTATGCTTTGAGAAAATTAAAGCCATATGAGCAAAATCATCCTATGCATGATTTAGAATTGGCTGATGTAGTGTTTGCTCTAAAGATATGGAGGCATTATCTATACAGAGAACAATGCGAAGTATTCACGGACCAAAAGAGTTTAAAATATCTTTTTTCTCAGAAGGAGCTTAATATTCGTCAGAGAAGGTGGTTGGTGTTGATAAAGGATTATGACTTAATAATAAGTTACCATCCCGAAAAGGGAAATAGGGTTACTGATGCCTTAAGTGGGAAAAGAAGGGTGATATACGACTGAAGGGTCACCATTGGAAAAGTAAATTAATAATTTTGGTTTAGAGCAGGTAGAGTCTACTTTCGAGGTGTTGACTGCATTAATCCTTGTTTCGACATTGATTGAAGGATTAAACAAGGACAAGAGAAAGATTCGGAGATAAAGAAGATTTTGGAGAAGGTGAAAGAGGAAGCCATGGATGGCTTCCAAGTACAAGAAGATGGAAGTCTTTGGATACGAGGGAGGTTATGTGTACCAAATGATAAAGAATTGAAGTTGGAATTGTTAAGGGAAAAGCATTGTTCAAGGTATTCGATGCACCTTGGAGGAACAAAAATGTATCAAGACTTGAAGCGGTATTATTGTTGGAATGGAATGGAACGAGAGGTTGCTGAATTTATAGCAAGAATTTTAGTATGCCAATAAGTGAAGGTTGAACATCAACGACCTGATGGATTATTAAAACAATTTCAGATTCCCCAATGGAAATGGGAACATGTGACAATGGACTTCATTGTAGGGTTGCCCAAAGCCCAAAGTTATCATGACACTGTGTAGGTAATACTGGATAGGTTGACTAAGTCTGTACATTTCTTACCTATGTTAAATGGAGCTTCAGTGGAGAAATTAATGGAAATGTATGTCAAAAACATAGTTTGCCTTCATGGTGTACCTATGAGTATAGTCTCCGATCGTGATCCCTGATTCACTTCAAGATTTTGGGTAATATATCAAGAGGTTACTAGTACCCAATTGAGACCAAGTACTGCTTATCATCCACAAACGAATGGACAATCGGAAAGAACTATCTAAACATTAGAAGACATGTTAAGAGCTTGTGTCTTGAATTTTAAGGAGAGTTGGGATAAGATATTGAAACTTATGAAGTATTCTTATAACAATAGCTATCATAGCGGTATGTGCATGCTCCATTTGAGGCATTGTATGGAAGAAAGTATGGATCACCTCTGTGTTGGGACAAAGTGATTGAAAAGCAAATCACTGGTCCGGACTTGGTGTGAAAGAACTTTAGGTAAGATCAAGGTGATTAGAGAATGGTCGAAAATGGCGCAAGATCAGAATAAGAGTTGGGAATATACCAAGAGAAGGCCGTTAGAATTTCAAGTGGGTGATAAGGTACATCTCTAGTTTAACCTAGTAAGCAAATGATGAGGTTTGGAATAAGTGGCAAGTTAAGCCCAAGGTATATTGGAACATATGAGATATTAGAAAGAGTGATAAACTTAGCCTATTGTTTTCCGCTGCCACTGTCATTGTCACTCATAGACAATGTTTTTCTTGTGTCACAACTAAGAAAGTACATATCATATCCAAATCACATCATTTGAGATCAATCGATAGAAATCAAGAGTGATTTGACTTATGAAGAAGTTTCCTTGAGAATAGTGCATCGTAGGGAACAACAACTATGGTGCCAAACAATTCCTTATGTCAAAATCCAATGGTCAAATCAAACAGTACATGAATTGACATGGGAGTTGGAAGAAGAGGTCAAGAAATACTAACCCCATCTTTTCGAACAAGGTATGCAAGTTTCGAGGATGAAAGTCTTGTAAGGGAGGGAGAATTTGAAGACTCATCCTTTAGGGGAAAAAATAATAATAATAATTAGATAATTATGTGTTAGGATAAGTATGCTAGTTGATAGAATTTTATTCCTCCTTGGAACTCTATACGTGATAAGACCTAAGTGTACTATTCCTATCTGAAGTGTAGGATTTTAAATTTATCAGGAGCTTGTATTGCTCCTATAAATGCCCTCTTGGCACATCATAATTCATTTTATGGATTTGAGAGAAGAGTGGTAGCTTTCTAAAAAATTTAGGCATCCAACCAAGTAAGTATTTTAGTTTTAATTAATTATTTTTGAATTTTGATTTTTTATTTACATGTTTTATTATTTTTATTGTAATTTAATATTTTAAGAATTAAAAAAAAAAAAGCAAATCGGGGAAGATCTATCAAATCACAAAGCTTGACAGGAGCTTAAAGCTCCTGTCAGCAATCACATCAGTCGGTCTTGGACCGGCAGTGTTGTGGCAGTCCAGACCTGACCAGATAATGATGATTTCTTTTCTATGTTTTTTTGTAAAATACGTCATCCGGCTTTGTTGTTAAATTAGTATTTAACCCAAAAAAATTTAAAAAAATACTGACTAGGTCCACAGCATATTTTTTTAAAGTTTTGAACTTATTTTACAAAAAAACATTGAAGAACAAATTCAATTAAGAATGTTTTAAAATTACTTTCAAGTCCAAGGAAATTTTTGAAAATTTTTGTTCGACCCCTAAAACTTTTCTAAAGTTTACCATAAGCCCTCCAAAGTTTCTTAAATTATTTTGTGACCTTAAAACTTTTATAAAATTTCCAAAGAAAGTTTTCAAAATTTATTTGAGGACCCTAAAGTTTTAAGAAAGTCTTAACGATGTTAGCGAAAATACTTTTATCCTTATGGATGCTTAGTGTTATAACTTTGATTAAGACCTAAAGCATGTTTCTAAGACTAAGAATGAATGAGTTATGGGGGAATAAATTGGGTTTATTTCAAAGGATAAAATTAGTTAATTTGGAGTAAGGAATTTTAATCGTTAGGATTTTGTGAATTGTTAATAGGAACATACGAAGAGGTACGAGTCGATGATAGTTGACTTCTCGACATACGAGATAGGTGGTTCTTACCTTCTGATTTTTAAAAATTGATTTTTCAATATGCATATTTAGGTGTTTTGTAATACTCTAATTTTTCGTTAAATGTTTTTGAAAATTTATTTCGAAAGTATGTTATACTGTGAACATGGACCATGTTGGGTAATTTATAATTTTTATATTATGCAAAAGTATAAGTGGCATTTCTTGGTTGCATGTGTATGTGAAAAGTTTGAGATATCTCTATATATTAATAATTCTTGGTTGGACAACTGTCTAATTGTGTCAAGTGGGTTAGGCCGACCCTTTGGCATCCTGCCTAATGCGGGTCTGCACTAGGCTGTTTACTCAGAACTGACGAAGAAATATAGTTGATATATATATGATTTAAGTCAATGCATGTCCCTCAGGCTGTCTCCTTCAAACCTGCGGTTCTACGGTCTACGAGTACCCCTAGAGAACCTCATACTACGGCTTTCTTCAGTTATAGGCTCTGCCTTGATCTCCTGCAGATCCCTCCGCAAACCCTTGTTTCCTACCCTTGCTTGCTAGTAGGGGACCCGCAAGGCGTGAGAGAGGCTCCGTTTTTCCTCTCACTCCTTGCCCCTCCCAAAATTGGTCGTTTCATTCCCCACGTGCCACTATCGACGCCTAGTGGCTCGAGGGGAATGAAACTCCCTCGACGCGTGCACACACATGGATGAGTATATATGTGTGCATGTGTGCGCATGCACGCATGCGTATTATGTATTATGTATTATGTGGGTTGGTCACATGCAATCAACCGTACCAGGTACTAAGACTCAAGTAAATCGTCAAATCTGACTACGACAAGAATATCACTATATCTATGTATGTATGTGCTTTGTGAAAGTGAAATGTTCTTGTGAAAACTAAAAAATGTAAATGATTTATGGTGTGTGGTTTATGGTGTGATGAATGAAAAGTATATGTATTGTAATTAAATGGTCCAACAGAAGGTATTTGCTACTTACTGGGCAATTTATCGCTTATTCTCCTATTATTAATGTTTTTACGTCGATAGTAAAGTGGAATATATTACAGTGGAGAATGGTGATTCAATGAACAAGAACAAAGAAAGAGATTAAGGTAGAGCTTAGAGATGAGTAAATAATACATCTAGTTGGAATTTTCAATAAATGAGCCTGCGTGCTTCAGGATGAAATGACTCGTTAGAATAGTTTGAGGACATTTTTTGTTATTCCTTTTAATATGTTACAGCACAATTAATAGTATTTATGAGTAATTTTTCCGCAATATTATTATTATTATTATTATTATTATACTATTGTGAGCCTTATATTTTTGAGTAAGAGTATAGAGAATGGCATTCGCCCAATATGTGCGAATTGGGGGCATGAATATAGAGAAAGGAGAAGCTCTCTGGCAGTGCGCTTTAAGATTACTGCCGCAAGTAGTTGAATTATTGCATTACAATTAAATGGGCAGGTAGAATTATTGCATCTTTTGGGCAATAGAATTTTTATTAAGCTAATGAACATGGAAAAAGTGTACACCAAAACCCTCTATGCTAAAAACACAAAATTAGTACTTATAACATGAAATATATACCATTTATCCATCAACAAAGCCCTCGTTATAGATTCTCGATTCAACATAAGATTCCAACAAATATATCCACAAGATTTTCAACAAAAGAATTAATAGTTGCTCGAACATTTTCTACAATGCAGCCATGAAAGCTCGAATAGAAGTTTTAATGTTTAAAATTTTCTTTGTTCTCGATCACCAATCAAATTCCAAAATTTCTAAGTCCTCTCAAATGCATCATAAACATTAAATAATACTTGACTTTAATGATTTCAAAAGGGCAAAAAATATATATTACGTAAGAATTTAAAATCAGTAAATCAAAACAAATGATAAAATCAACATGAATTACTCTCAATCCCTTTGGAAAAATTACATTCATCAAGTCATACATTTTCTCTTTTTTCACAATTAAGAACAACACTACTTCAATGGTATATAGTATCCACAAGTTCGGGTAGATGCAATACAGCTCATTAAGTTCTGGGACTATGCTTACACTCTTTCCCTCCACATTGTAGCACAAGCAAATGAAGTACCGTGTTTAACTTGTAGGGTCTATCTTTAAAATTACATCGTTTTGGTCAAAATCTGAATATCTGGTGTTTAATTTAAACAAAATCTCACCAGTTTGGTGTAAGAAAGTAAATAAGTAATAATGCAGCGGAATTTAAAATTTTTACTTTCCTATTACGGATCATTTTGATTAATTTATGCGTAGTATAAAAAAAATATAGAGATTATACCTTAAAATTACAGTAAACTCTCCAATATGTTTGGCTCGTCGATCCACAAGCCGCACAAGTACCCGTATCCACACGGATAATTAAATTAGGAATCTTCACAAGATTAACTGTCACCAAAATCATGGAGTGTTAGCTCCTAAATTATTTTTCCCTTTTTCTAATCGTGACTTTCACGATTTTAATTTAATTTTTTTTCCACGACTTTTGTTCAAAGCCGTATATATGTATTAGTACTATTATTAGCTCTTATATCAACTATATATATATATATATATATATATATATATATATATAATAGTTTAGAATCCCAATCCAATTGAGTTTAGGGAATTGTAATAATTCTAATTAGTTTGGATCAAGGGCATATGAACAAGTATAAAACTATTAGAACTTCTAATACGTATTACATACTAGCTCCTAACATTTTTTACTTATATAATTGAGCCCAAAAGTTAATTTATCTTATAAATTAACCCATAAGTATATCATACTTATCAAAATTAATTTAATCTCGAATTAATTATCCTTAAGTGTCTAACTCTTTAGATTCCCAATCACGTTGGCAATAAGTATAAATTATAATCCTAAATTAATTAAGATTAGATAAATTAAACCTCTTTTAATTTATCATTAATTCTCCAATTAATTAATTTACACTTATAGATCAAGATTGGTTTCTAGCAAAGTATCATGACCATCCAAAGTATTGAAATATGTCAAGTGGTTCGACATCACCCATCCATGATTTAGTTCTTGTGTAATTATTATCTTTTTACCAACTTATATCTCTATTAATTCAAGAGTACAGATATAATACCAACTCTTATCGAATTAATCAATTTTACTTCTTTCCAAAATACAACTCACTTGAACTAAAATTTAAGACAATCTTAATTTATTTCTACTTTGCGCAAAAAATTTTGAATCGTAGTTCAAAAAGTGGTTATACTGGGATATACTCTCCTATTATAAAGAGTGGTGAATCCTCTATTGGTCATATCTTATCTTATCATGATTTATATTATATCCAAATTCTATAGTATGTGCAACTCATTAAGAGTAACGACTAATAGAGTCAAAGTATAATAATTGTCAAGATAAACTCATGATCTCAAGTCAAAGGACTATTGTACTGCTATCACACATAGATTAATTCACTGGCAAATAATAATCCGTGCGGAACACTCTTAGCAGGTCAATCCGATGTACTTATTCTCAATATCTGGTGTTTAATTTAAACAAAATCTCACCGGTTTGGATCAAGTTAACAGGCTCAACACATAGCTATGGCTATTCACTTGGAAAATTATAAAAATTCACAACACAATGTTTTGGCCACAATATATCGACCACATTCCATCTTGCACACGCAAAATCTTCTAATATCCAGAACTTTGTGCTATCCCTATCAATTAAAGCAAAGCGTTCTCTCACCTCACCAGCAAAATGAACACCACGTTTCTCTATTTTGAAATTTCTCGTGACATAACTCTAAAGTCAGTTTGTTGGATGACTAAAAGACCAAATATATTATGCCATTGATGCTACAATAATTGTCAACACGGAAACACAACTCCTTCTGGACCTGCTTTTATAGCAGTGCAAGAGAATGAGTAATATCCAGATTTCTGAACGAATTCTCCCCCAAACTCAATACTTCTGCATATGCTTGTGTTTCAGAATTATCAACGGTTTGAATAAAATAAACTAAGTATTAAAATATTCAGAAGCAAAAGGTTTCTTTCATAAAAGTTCAAGTTATTCGACTTTTTTCGATACATTAACCATTTGACTGAATGGATATGGAAGGAAAATTCAGCGGTCCTATAACAAAACTATTCTATTGTATTTTAAAACTTATACAATACAATATTATATAATTTAAAAGTTTATATTATACAAGTAAAACTAACAGGATAGTTATTAGTTTCCCATAAATAAAACATAGAGTCAAATAAGGGAAATGCTTATAAAAATATTTCATTTTAGTAGATAATTTCCTAATATTACTTTCATGGTTATTACTTTGTCAATTAAATATGCCAATTAAAAATACGTATATTGCATGAGTACTTCTAAATCTTCCAAGTTAAGGATAATATGTTACGTATCTATCATGCCATTGTTAATACGGACCAGTAGCACACAACAACATAGGCATTTGTTGCTTTAAGAAACACAAGGAGAGATTACGAATTTTATAAATTATGACTAGTGGTAAACACATTAGTTAGTTTCACATATAGGATGTTATATATCGGAAAATTATAATAATACCGAGTATAAGGTAAGGAAATAAGAAACAAGATTCAAATGGATGCAATTTGTGTTTTGCGTATGTGTGCAATGCATACCATTTTTAATAGGACAAATTTATTTTGCACTCCTCAACTTATATCAAATTTTTACTTTGTATGCCTAATTTTAATAGTGGACACTTTACACCTTCCAACTTCAAATTCATCACATTTCATTTCAACTTTTAGCGTCATATTTAACAAACAAATCTTTGTTCATACACCTAAAATACTGTGGAAATAATGTTGTACATCCTATTGAATATGTTGTGCACACAAAAATATTTTATTAATGTTGGTGACAAAGTTAGAAAAGGACTAAAGTAAGATATTGATAATAGTGACCGGTTTTAGATTTGGAATGCATAGTATCCAAAACTAAAATTGAAGTTGCAAAGTAGGAATTAGTTGAAAGTTGAGTGGTGTAAAATGACATTAGTCCTTTTAAATATGAAGGAAACATGTCTGTTTGGACAAAAATAATTATAGTTTTTTACCTCAAATATAGGGTTAAATACACTTTATCCCCTTAACCACAACCATAGTGACACGTTGCCCCATGAACAAAAGACTGTGCAGTTTGTCCCTATTGACAATTGGCCAAAGAGAATCATTTTTGATATTGTACAATTTAAATAGGAAAAGACAAAAGAACCCCAAACAAAATGTGTGGTAACCATTTTATACTTAGGCAACGGATGAATAAATGATGTTTCCAATTTTGCTCCTCTGGTGGAGGAAAATAGCAAGTGACATAAGTGTTTTGGTTCATGCCTTTTGGTTTAGTTTCATGATAAACATTAGCATTTTATGGAAATGTCTTTTTGGATGGTAGATGTTTGTGTAATGTTGCATTAGGTAGAAATAAAATCAATTAAGAATTCAAACAAGTTATAAACCTCACTTTTACACTAATTTCTACTTGCACTCCCGCAAGTAAATGAGGAAGGTAGTAGATAGTAGTAAGCGAGATCGTTTCCGCGATAATTATTAGTTGACAATTACCAAGATTTATGGATCATTGAATAGCTATGCAATTCATAAAGAGAACAAATACTAATTCTACTCAAAGCCATGAATTGAATAAGCAAGTAAATTTAAACTAAAGACTAATTTATCTACTAAAACGATTAAAAGAATCAATCAGACATAATAATCAAAGGATTAACCAACCTAATTTAAAGAAAGTAAGTACATAAAAAAAAGTAAAATTACTCCAAAAGTAACTAAAATGAAAGTGGAATTGAAAGAAAAATAAATCTAACTTGACTAAGAAAAGCAATTAGAAAACATGCAAAACAAGTAAACTCTATTTTCTACTAATACTGATCTAATGAAATTAGTGAATAAAACCATAATTTAGTTGAAACTAAATATTTTTAGATTTTTAGATTAATAAAAGAAAGCGCAGTAAAAATCACTTAAAATTAAACCAAGTAATTGAAATTTTTAACTAAAGATCACTAAAATTGGGAAAACTTAAAACTTACCAAAAAAGTTTAAAGTGGAAGTAAAGAGAGTTTCAAGAAATTAAATTAGAAATCAAGTAAAAATTATGTCTACTTGTAGCTAAAGATTTATCCCCTAAAACTATCTAATCAAAATTAAAACTTGCAAGAAATTAAAGACAAGATCTAAAAGAAATTGAAAGAGAACTAATATTAAACTAAAAAGGATTGAAGTTTAGAGTACGCTAACTACACTATTAACTATGTGAAAATCTACTAACTACTCTACTCCTGTGTGTGTACTACCACCTACTAAAAGTCTATATATAATTGGAGTATTATATTTAAAATCTGGTAGACAAAATTTACAAAAATATCATTAGTACATTTGTTGGACGCATCTCAATGTTGCAGCATGAGCGTCAAATCAAACTGAAGTTACGTGAGCCAAGTTCTACTTCAAGGTCACGATATCAAATTATTTCAGTAAAGGTCTTCAATTAGTCTCTAATATCTTTTTGGCCCTCAAACTTTACTCATTTTGACTTCCAAATATTAACCTGCATAATTAAACTAAATAAGTAGCTAAATTGACTAAAATTCAATAAAAATTCATAATATTCACTAAAATAAAAATACAAACACATAATGTAAATATTAACTAAAATACTTAAATAAATACCAAAATTCAGAATTTAAACCAACAAAAATGCTATAATTTAGATGTAAATAACTTTAGTTTACAAGGTTTATCACACCAACAAACTTAGAGTTCTGCGAATCCCGAGCAAAACAAAGAAATAAGCAGAACCTTAGTACTAATTAACAAGTGTACCACCAATATAACAAAACAACTGATGAACAATAAATGTACTTATGGTCATTAAGGAATTTTCTCAAGAGACCTTAAATATTGTATGATAAGTTGAACTATTTTAAATAGTCAATCCAAGTTTTTGAATTTTTCTCAAAAAATTACAAGTTCATTTGCTACACAAGATTTCAAAATACTAAGTATTACCCATTCTCAAAAAGATTTCCAAAAATTGAGTTCTATTCATGCAAAACATCATTTTTTTTTTCTCAAACCACAAATATTACAAAGTTGTTCAACTATCCCGACTAGGTCGCGTGGAAATAGAATTCATTTGGAATCTACTTATATGCACATGTCAAACAAGTTGGGAACTATTATGGAAAGAGTAGTATGGTATCAATGATATTACAAACATTCCCTTCTTAACTTGTTAGTATTCTAAATCGCAATTGCTAGTGGCTTAATTCGGAAAAACAACATACGTACATACCGGAATCCCGTACTTACTTTATTACTACTCTAACGGCTTATTTCGGAGAAACAACATAGGTACATGCCGGAATCCCATACTCACCTTATTCCTAATTGCAAATTTTTTTTTTCACACGGCACTAATAATGACCAAGTAAGAGAAGTAAAACTTACATAAAATTAATATCTAATACCAATTATTCACAAATTAGATCAACATGTGTCCTTTGCAATCATATAAAATGTCCTAAATTTCTTCTATTCCATTTAACCTAATTTTTCCAAAAGATAAACTGACTAACAAAGTGATATTAATAATTTGATCAAAAACAATATTTCAAATAAATTTCTCCCAAAATGTTAGTACTTTTTGAAAATAGTAATACTAAAATTTTGAAATCCTTATATTATAAAAGAACCATTGACACACATAAATTCATGAAATGGCCAATTCAAATAGTTCATTCATATAATATTACAAATTAAATATCATAATCGAGTACCAAACTGATTAATTTTCTATCCAAAAGTCATCAAACATACATATAAACATCAAATAACCATTCCCGATACAAAAGTAAACACCCCTAAACTTGACTCTTTTATTCTAATTGATGAGTAAACCCATCCGAAATTCCAAAATGACGAATAATGTAAATAAATTTAAGACAAAAATAACATAAGCCATGACACAATTTTAATAAAAAGAACACCACTAAGTGATACCATTAAAAACACATTAAACCATGCCATAAGACCATCAATTAAGCACAAATCATGATTTCTAACATTTAAGCACAAACAATAATCTACATGGTGTGAACTTAAGATCCTTAGCCATTATCACCACTCAAATACATAAATCAACTAAGAAAATAGTAGGCATCAAACCAATTATTTAACTATAAATTTCAAAGAGATAAATCTCAAATCAAATATCAATAGAAGTAACTTGGCATCAGTCTAAGGTCCTTAGCCAATCTAATCAAAAGCAATTTATCCAAATTAAAATATCTAAAAACACAAAATCTATTAAACTTCTAAAGTACTAAGAAATAAGAGTAAAAAAATGTCTTAAAATCTATCAACAAAAATCTTGTTCTTCTTGATTTCTCATCATCTATTAATCCATGCCCTCATGATCATCCTTATCACCAGTCTTAGTACCTTATCATCAATATGTTGTGCTTTATCTTGATGTAAAGGAACCACTAGTGGTGTGTAGTACTACGAACGAGATGGTCCATAATGCCACAACGAAGGCTGCAATAGCTGCATCCATGTACCAAGTGAGGTGGTTTGGACCATCTCTCCTATTGCTGCCAGATTGTTGTGCATCACTAATTGACTGCAAGTTTAGTAGCCTTGTAACTCATTTCGTTCGTCTTTTATGACTGATGCATTGCATATGTATCTTGGCGGCAAAGGAATGAATGAAGTTCTTGGGGGCGGTAGTGGAGGTATTTGATCTTCTATGGGATGATTTTTTCATATTCCTGGACCATCTTGTATATGTACTACTTATTAATTCTACCTCTTTGGTGCATCCTTAGTTCATCAATAGAATAAGGACATCCTGCAGCGAGAAACAAATGAGTGATTAGACTAGAGGCATAAAAAAATGGGTCTCTCAGACCTCCCTTTATCAAGAAATCGCTGTCTAATCAAACCACCAAAGAATATCCACTGGCTTCCGTGTCATAATGGAGGCATATACCAATACCACCTTATCCTTTTGAATATAGCTCAAAGAATTTGATACCCATATTCTATGACTTATGAAATAAAACCACAACTTTGCTGCAAGCGTTATACCATAGCAAGGAAATTTCAATTCAACTGTTCTTGTCGTAGTCATTACCCAAGCAATATCAACATCATGCAATATTCTTTTAATTTCATTTGTGTCCTTGTTCTTGTTGTGCACAAGCTCATGGTACTCATTAGAAAGAACAGAAGGCATATTGAAATAAGCATTTATATCATTGGTACTAAAATCAACTTGAACTCCCCGGACTCTCACTCTGCCATCCTCTAAATCACACAAGTTGCCATGGAGCTTTTTGACCAACTGGGTATAACCGGGTTCAACTGCCCAGTCAAAACTCTTCCAATGCGCTCTAATTTGTTTTTTTTATCTCTTTTCTTCCCTCTTCATAAGTCCCCCAATGCATAGACAAATCCTTGTTCCCTTAGAAAGCCATGCTCCCTTATGATCTCATGTTTCTCATTATTTTGAAAAGCCAGCTTGCTAGTCAATTGGGGTTCTACAACACTTTCATTGGCCCCACTCGGCTCATCGATCATTCCTTCACTACTCGTCCCCTTACCTGGCTTTCTTTTTCTTGAATCATCATCTCTAACCCTACCTCTCATTCTAGCTCTCCTCTTAACACTTCCATAAACTCCTCTCGTTATTTTATCGGCACAAAACAATCAAACAATTACCAAAATTTGCTCAATTATCAACAAATTAAACCAGACCCAACATAATAAAATCTCAAACAATTAACACAAATTTTGCCAACACAATTTATCTCCAAATGAATCATAATCAAATTAACAGGAAATTCTCACCAAAAATTTGCACCAAATTTTTCCGCAAATTGCTCAAAAAATGGCCAATAATTCTCAATAACAATTATCTACATAATCACCAATAATTGAACCAAACATTCCACAATTTAAATCCTCACAGGCTGGCAAGTACATAAGAATTTGATGATATTACTCGTTTTGTGAAGAAAATTTCTTGAATTGTTGATAAAGAACCTCTAGTTGAATCCTTGATAAATCCCTTGAAATGTCCACAATTTGTGAGCAATTGAAGAAAAACATATGTTGAGGAGATGAATTAAGAGTGCCATGTCCCCAACATGTGCCTCGGTATCGCGACATCAAATCTGATGTCGTGAGATGGAAACGGGATCCAATTTTTTTGCCTTTTGCAGAAGTTTGATTTTGATATTGCGACATCAATTTTGATGTCGTGACATGGAGTCAAACTTCTGGATAATTCAATTTCAACACTTAGCCAATTTTTTCCAACTTCACTCCTACTCAAGCCACATCTTCTCATGACCAGAAAACATTAAAAACATAAATACTAGAGACAATTTCCATCCATTTTTAAAACTCCAATTATTAAAATTAAAAGAAAAACTTCTAAAACCTATTTCAACCTAAATTAAACTCGATCATACTTAATTTAAAAATTAAACACAAATTAACACCAAAATTATGCAAAAACATGAAATTAAAGCTTGGGTTGCCTCCCAAGAAGCGCTCGTTTTTAGTCATTATCTTGACTTTGGTAATGTTGATCATTTGTGAATTGTTGAAGGTGGTTGCCTACCTTTTTCCTTTGATTTTCAAGGAAAAACTTCAACATCATTCTTTTTGACTTTTAAATCTTGATTCTCATTGTTCACTTGAATTTTTGCTTCCTTCCATGCCTTTGCAAAAACTAGTGCTCCAATGATGACATCTAATTGTTCTTCAAACCATTTCCTCTTCTTCTTATGAATTTTTTTCTTTGTGCCACCAAAAATTTGTGCCCTTTTGTACAAATCTCTTGACCATTCATCATACTCCACCCGTCATCGGGTGGTTTTTACTTCACTTCACTTTTTGTATCTTCTTTTGCTCCATTCTCTACGTACACTGAGTACTTTCTTGTCATTCACATTGATATGCTCTTGGATTGACCTAACACGAGTAAAGAAAATTAAGAGAACAATTAGCATTATTTTCATAAAAAAATTGAGATACTATCATTATAATCAAAAAAATCAATTTCAACCAAATCATTTTCAACTTAAAAAATAAATTTCCTTCGTTGGCATCAATTAATACATGAGCGGTTGACAAAAATGGCCTTCCCGAGATCAGTGGTACTTCACTTCCCTCATCAGTATCCAACGCCAAGAAATCTACCAAAAAAATCCAAACTATCTACTTGAACAAGCACATCCTCCAACAAACTATATGGTTTCCTCTCAGGCAGATCTACCAATTGCAGGGTAATTCTAGTTGGTTTATCATTAGAAATTCCAAATTTGTCTTAAATAGTTTTAGGCATAATATTAGTACTTACTCCCAAATCACGAAGTGACCGATACAACGTTTTATCACTAATGTTCATCGATATAAAAAAGCATCGGGATCTTTGAGCTTAGGGGGTAGTCTTCTTTGGAAAATGATACTACATTTGGCATCAAGACATATACAATCTAGACTTTCTCTTCATTGTCCCATTTCCATTTTCTAGCCAAAATTTTTTTCACGAAACGAGTATAGTTAGGCATTTTGGTAAGGACATCAACTAAAGGAATGTTGACATTAATCCTTTTGAACAGATCTAGAAATTGGTTGAATCGCTTTTCTGTTTCCTCCTTTCTTGGATCAATGAGGCTTTGAAGAAATGGCACTTTTACCGATGAGTCCAAATTCAAAGGTTCTTCCAATTGTTTCTTCTTGGATACCTTTACTTCATCCTCTTTTTCCTATAAGTCTTCATCACCAACAACTTCTAGTTCATCCTCAATTAACTTCAATTTTTGTTCCTTACTTTCTCTATCCACCTTTTTCTTATCGTTAGGTCCACAAACTTTTTCCCCTCCTTAAAGATATAGCATGACATTGCTCCATTAGATTTGGAATGGTGTCACGTGGAAGGGACCCCAAAGGTCTTTTATTGTTAACTCTTGACAATTGTCCCAATTGGATTTCCAAGTTTCTATGTTAATGCTCTCAAATTTTCATAGTCTCTCTTTTGCTCTTCTTTTTCCTTCTTTTCTCTTTCCAATTCTCTTCTAAAATACTCTTCCTCTCTTTTCCAACCATCTTCATATGCATTTTCTCTTGGAGCAAATTGGTCATTATATATAGGTTGAAAAAAATTAGAAAGTTGGAATGGAGCGATAGATAGTGATTGAAATGAATTGGCTTGGAACTTTCTTTGGTTTGGGGTTTGAAAAGGTCTAGTAAAGGAATTTGGGCCTTGATTTTAAAAATTTTGAGGTGGAGGATTGTGTTGTTATAGAGGATTTTGTTGATTATTTGGGTTGCACCAAGAGAAGTTGGGATGGTTTATCCATGAAGGATTGTAAATATTTCCATAAACTTCTTGTGAGTTCTTTGAAGATGAAGGTTAATTTGATACATAGTGAACTTGTTCATTTCTACCCATAGGAACCTCAGATTGTCTATTAGAGTGTCCACCACCTCAAAAGTCACAAATACAGAAAATTTGATTCAAATGATGATCCAACGGCATTTTTACGGTACTTGGTTTTCTAAAGTTCTCCAACGCTCTTGTAAAGTTATTTATAACATTCATAAGCATGCTTCGTTGGGCAAGAAAAGCATCATTAAGATTCAAATTCATCATGCCACCTTGTTGAGCATTGGTTTGGTTAACTTGTTGTTGCACCACCGGATGAATTATAGGCCTATGATAATAATAATTTGAAGCCATTCGGTTAAGCAAATCTTGAGACTCTTCCTGTGTTTTGAATGAAATGGAGCTGTCAGCAAATGCATCGAGACTTTGCCTCCTATGCCAACTTGTTATAGAATGTTTGAATTTGTAACTATAGAGGAATAGCATGGTGGGGACATTTCCTCAACAACTCCTTAAAACATTCCCAACCTTCACTTAGTCTCACCAACATCTTTTTGAAAGAAGTGATCTCATAATGCAACTTGGCTGGCCTTGATGATGGGAAATACTTTGCCAAGAACTCTCTTGTGCTAATTGATTCCAAATAGTAATGAAAGTGCCTTTAGTATGAGATTGAAGCCACACCTTCGCTCTATTGCTTAATAAGAAGGGAAAACTCGCATCCTCACGCAATCTAGATGTACACCATTGAATTAGAAAGTATCCAATGCCTCCTCAAAGTTCATCAAATGAGTATAAGGATCTTCATGAAGACGTTCTCCAAAGATAGTGAGTGATTGCAACATTTGAATCAGTGCGGACTTAATCTCAAAATTATTTGCTTGTACAGATATCCTTGCAATACCTGAATTAGCCCCATCAAAATTAGGCATAACATACTCTCTCAAAAGACAGCCATTCATGTTCATCCCATTTCCATTTCCAAAACCACCCATTCCTTGATTACCTATAACCAATGTTTTTAAACTAGGATCGGAAAGTGGCTGTCTGATTCGAAGTTCAACCGCTGGCTCACACGGTTCTTTGACTGGGTTGACTATTGGATATATAAATTAAGTAAACTATTCAACAGAAACATAATTGATGAGTGCTCGGGTAGTCTCCAGGTTATTTATTTTCTTTTAAATGTGGGTTCAAATCTTTTCCCCAACATTTTTTTTCCTTCTTTTCTTTATTGTTTAAAAGCAGGATAATACCATCCATCCCAAAAAACCAGAGCAGTCCTCCTCCCTATTACCATATCCCTTCTGCTTTACCACCATTACCCATCCTTACCACCACTACCATCATTTATCCCTTCATTTCTTATATCTCTTTCTTTCTTTGCGCCATCTTCTCCCTCCCATTTTCCTTCCTCTTAATCTCCACCACCACAATAGCACTACATCATTCATCCCCTTTCTAATCGCATTTTTATCCCTTGTGCCACTGCTGCTCCTCCCTGGTTGGCGACCATCACCTCAACATTCCCCTTCCCCGTTTGTCACCAGCACCACCATTATCGCATCCCTTTCATCTTTCCTTTCCAAACATGAATTAAGAAATTTTTGTAGCTTTGGATCCTCCTTGAGATATTTAACGATGCATTTGAAACTTGATTTATAATTTTCTGATTTGGATAGAATAATTTTGTTCGATTTTTATGTATTTTATTTGGGGTTGAGAAATCAGATTTAGCTCAGACATTTTGTGAATAGTGATCAGATCAAAGATGATAATTTGGGAAAACATAGTGATTAGATCAAATCTGATACTTTGGGAAAACCAAAACTCGATCAGCCCGAGTCACCACTTCTTACCTATTTTCTAGGTGTTGACCAATTTTTTATTATTTTCAGGTGATATATACAACCGGACCGAACTTGTGTCCTATTCGTGGTTTAACCAGTCGAACCAGCCAATACGGTATAAGTTTCAAAGCACTGCCCATAACTTTTTCTTGCTCACCATTCTTATTGTTCAAATTCCTTTGGTTTTGGTTAAAGTTAGCCATTTCCACTATTTCTAACTCTTGTTGAACTCTTCTTTGTTTTCAAATTTCTTTAAGTTCCTTCTCTCCTTCGAAATCCAAGCAAATCAAATATTCTTTATCCTGTCCGTTTTTTACCACACATTACAAAGAGTAAATTCAAATAATTAGTTACAAATGCCAAATTAATTCACAAGACAAGATCACCAACATTAACACTACTAATGAATTACCAAAATTAATAACTTAATAAATAAAAAGTACCTAATCTATACGACCCGTAAAGTACTCAATATTGCCAATATACTAAGGAGAATCCCCGACAACAACACCAAAAACTTGTTCGAGCGCTAGGTAGAATTAAAATTAATTAAGAATTCAAAAAAGTAATAAATCTTATTTTTTCACTAATTTCTACCCATACCCCCGCAAGTATACGGGGAAGGTAGCAGATAGTGGTAAGCGGAATCGTTTCCACGAGGATTATTGGTTGGCAATTAGACATACTAATTAAAGAATTAACCAACCTAATTAAGAAAAAGCAAGTAAATAAAAACAAGTAAAGGAAAACAAGTAAAATTATACCTAAAGTAGCTAGAATAACTAAAAAGAAACTAGAATTGAAAGGAAAATAAAAGGTCTAACTTGACAAGGAAAGCAATTAGAAAGCATGCAAAACTAGTAAACTCCATTTTCTACTACTATTGACTTAATGAAATTAGTGAATAAAACCAAGTTGAAACTAGATATTTTTAGATTTTTTGATTAATAAAAGAAAGAACAATGAAAATCACTAAAAATTAAAGCACGCAATTGAAAATTTTAAGTAAAGATCACTAATATTGGGTGAACTTAAAACTTACTAAGAAAGTTTGAAATGGATGTAAAGAGATTTTCAAGAAATTAAACTAGAAATCAAGTAATAGTTTTATCTACTTGTAGATAAAGATTAACCCACTAAAACTATCTAATTACAATTAAAATTTACAAAAAATTAAAGATAGGATCTAAAGGATATTGAAAGAGAACTAGTATTAAACTAAAAAGGATTGAAGTTTAGCTACACTAACTACACTACTAATTATGTGAAAATCTACTAACTACTCTATTCTTGTGTGTACTAACACCAACTAAAAGTCTATTCAAATATAGTTGGAGTATTAGACAAGTTAAAACTTAAAATCTGGTAGCCAAAATTTACAAAAATACCATTGGTACATTTGCTGGACGCGTCTTGATATCGCGACATTAGATACGATGTCATGACATCAAGCTGAAGTTACATAAGGCAAGTTTCAGCTCGTGTCATGATATCGATTTCCGTGTGGCGACATCGAACTATATCAGCAAATGTCTTCCATTCTTATCTAATTTCTTTTTGACACTCAAACTTTGCTCATCTTGACTTTCAATTTCTAACTATTAACCTACATAATATTACACTAAATAAGTAACTAAATTGACTAAAATTAATTAAAAATTCATAATATTCACTAAAAATAAAAAATGCTAACACATAATGTAAAAATTAACTAAAATTACTTAAATAAGCACCAAAATGTGGAATTTAAACTAATAAAACTAGAGTTATAAGTAGGCAATTACCGATATAAGCTGCTTGATTATATTTTCATTCTACATTCCGGTACAACTAAGTTTTGTTAGTTATTTGCTAATAAGCAACATTATGCAAAATAATTTAGAATATAGAAAAAAAATAAAGTGGCTTTCTTGCCTTGTTGTTTGAAAAGCTAGTAAACCTTCTCTCTAGATTTTCAATATATAATATAAGTAAATCGAAGTATACTTAAATATTTCCCACAATGGACCCTTTGTCCAAATTCACTCGTACCATTCTAAAGAATTTTATTTTAATGAGTTGAAGCATTCCCTCCTGAGCTATTAATCATGGATTCAAGTTCTTACCGGGCAAGGAGAGAGGGTGATTTTTTTTTAAATAAAAAATAAAAAATTTCTCCTTGCTTTCTACAGAATGGAAACCAGATGCTTTGGTTAAACAGAAAAAAAAAAATGCATCGGATTAGCCATTGATTTCACTAGACAAAAAGGGCAATTTTGTCAAAAAATTATAACGAAAATATGGAAGGCATTGAGTGTCCAAATACTTTACACATAAGCATTAATCACTTAAAATTCCAGATGGAATTTTTTTTGCTTGAAGGCAAAGTGAACATTCTTTTGATTCAAGGAGCAAAGTGTCACTGGGATCATGGTTCAAGGGGATAATGTGTATTTAACCCTAATTAATTCCTCTCACTTTTAGTTTAATAAACTTAGCATGTCACGCGAGAATGCATTTATACAAAGTGATAAATATAAAGTGACAAATAAAAGTTACTAACGTGTCACGTGATTCAGAAAAGAATCTGATTGAGGATCTAAAATTAGGGGGTCGTAATTTGATAAAATCTTGCTATGTAGAATGGCTTTGGCAAATAACTATGAATTTGTGATTTTGTAAATAATTTTTTCGTCACACAATTCATTAAATGCCTATTTTTGTATCATAGTTCCTCCGTCCCATTTATATTCTATTTTGGGATCTTCCAATAAAATGTCACATTACCCAAAATTAATGATTTGCTTTGTTGAAATTTCAAAATTTTCCTTCCAAACATTTAAAAATATTCCCAACTCTAATAATCAGTAGCCCATAATCTTCTTTGAGGTAATTCATCATCTCCATTTTCTATCTTCTCTCTTCCCAGTTAAAGCGCAATTACAAATATTTGTTGTTTAATGATATCAAGCCAATTCAATTTAATAAATATATTTATGGACATTTGATAGAAATTGGTTAGTTACTTAAAAATTTGTACAAATATGTAAGGTGATAATTATATTAGAACGGAGTAAGTTTTTCTTGAGCCTCAATCTAGAGTTGTAAATGCCATTACATCTATATCAATTCGTAAAGTACATACTTGAACACTAACAACGGATTCTTAACTATGGAACAATGAATTGTAGGAAAATATATCATTTCTTTTTATGGGTTGCATATTCCAGAATTATTGGTATAGTGGCAAAATGAATTAGATTCTAGTTATTTACTTAATACGGGAGAGGTGCATGGGAGGGGGAAGGAAAGTAGGAGGAAAATTGTGGAGGAGGTTTGTCGGAAGGGAGCTGGAAGATGAGCTAGAAATAGAAAAATAATGGGCAATGAAATTGCCATAGCTATTTTTATTTAAAATGTCCAATTTGCCCTTTCAGCTAATCATCAACTTCCCATCAATTTCAATGGGCTCACTTATCAACTCCCTATCTCTCCTCTCAAATCTCAAGCTCACCAAAAATCATCAACACAAAATACACCAGTAGACATGATCATCAAATGAAATATAGAACTCACTCACACGCACGCTGCATACACAGTCACACAGAACACATCGAGCACAGAATAAAAAATTCCTAACTGAATCTTCCCCACCCAAAACAACTAAAAAAAATTTGGATTTGATTTGCATAAATTGCAAAAATCCTTGTTGTAAGCATCGTTGTTGTATTTATTATCTGTCATCTACTTGTTATAAGTATCTATTTCTCAATTTTTTGATGGATTTTGGACCGATTTTGGTGATGAAAAGTTTGGACCAATGTGCCATCCACTTGAATCTCTACCAGATTTACTACTCCCAAGCCATCTTGAATCAATTTTGAGCCTGCATTTGTTAGACATATATATAGAAAATCGAGTCAGCGTGAGTGATCTTTCTCCCAATCGCAAGTTGGACATATTTTTTTGGTACCGACGACAGCTTCCCTTCTTTGCCATTGTCATTCCCGTTTACCGATGGTTTGATCGTAAATAGTCGTAAATATGTAGAAGAAAAGAATTAAAGAGCAGAGAATTCTGAGAGATGATGGGTTTGACTTGGAATAGAGTAATTTAGACATTTAAATAAAAATAACAGTGCAATAAGATTTTTGCCGTAGCAATGTCAATGGCCAAAAATAATTTATTTGACTTTTTTTTTTGGGCAAATTTTGAAATCAAATCTAGGATTGACCAAATTTCTCATTTTGTTGGGTATGGAGAGTAGAAAGATTTTTGGGTTTTATTATAAAATTTTAATATTCATACCTATTAATTAAGCAATAATTATAATAATTTAATTTGATTTTTCATTCTCATACCTTCTAACAAATACGCTTGAATCAAAATTTTTTTATACAGACTAAGGTTCTATAATATAATGTTATAAATTTTTTTATCCATATTAAACTCACATCATCTAAGAAGTGATGTTAAAGTGATATTCGTTAACATAAGCCGTGAATCCATGATATATATATAAGAATTTCCTACCCTAAGTCTAACTGTTTGTCACATTTACAAGGGTTAAATCCTTCTATCCACAACGATGGCCCAACTATAGTACTTGTGTGGCGCCAAGTAAGATTTTGAGAGTGTAGTCCATAGAAGAATTTGCCTCCATAAGGACGCTAACATGATGGGTTATCCTTCACTTTCATTTTGAAACCTCCTGAACTAGAGATGCCTCACTTTTCCGCCGATCACATTCTTGATTGGTGGTAGTTTTGTCTTTTTGATATTTAACTTCTCTTTGTCCTATCATTGAAATAAAATAACTAACTTCTTATTTAAATTGTAAATGTATTCAAATAAGAAAATATATTTATTTTTCGAAACAAAATTTAAAGACATAAATTAGCAAAATAATATGCAGAATATTATTAATATGTTATTTTTTTCGATAATAAAGTACTTCAAAAAAATATTATACTACTAAAATTTTGTGAATGAAATATATTTTTAAAAAATCGAGACAAACAAAAGTTCTCACATTTTAAAATGCGAGAAAAATATATTTTTTAATATTATAATTGCACTTACAAAAACTTCAAATCAACTACTACTCTAATATATTTAATTATAACTTTTGCTAAACTATTACAAATTATTTATAATTAATTAAAAAGTTGATACAACATATTTGATTAATATTTTAATTATATTTTATATATTTAAAATTTTAAAAATATTATATATTAATAATAAAATTATATATTTTTGTAATTTACCTGTTGAATCAATAATTCGTTGATCTACTTCTTCCACCGAATTTCTTCCCGTACCGAGGTTAATAACTACGGATGGAGTCGATTCTTTCACTTTGTTTCTTTCATGATCGATTCTTTCACTTCTTTGTAAAGAAATAAAAGTTTTCTTCTATAGATCATGAAGAAACTGAATCTCGGCCTGATATCCCTTAACAATAAAATTGTGAGCGTTGGATCCTAAAAAAGGGTCACCACCTCTTAGACCGTAAATATGCTGTAGGAAAAAATTAGTGAAAAAAGTACGAAGGGCGAAAGAGTAAAAATAGTTAATGCAGCTTCGTTTGTTAAGAGTTGGGGGACGAGAGATCGTAATAGAATGGAAGGAGAGTTCCCAGCCGATCACTGGAAGATTAAATGAAAAGGCCTCCGTCTCCACAACCTCCACATCTGCACCACCACCACCTCCGTCGTTCAGTCCTCCATATTACTCTCAAAACCCGTCGAGGATATCCACCGCTAGGTTAAATCAACTAAGCCACAATCCAACACTGCTTCGATGGCACCCCTCTTCTCACTCATCAGCTCTGGAAGGACCTCGATTCAGCGAGCCCCATGAGGTAATTCAGCCTCACCCTTCAATTACTTTGGTTCGATATGAAGTCACGATTTAGCTGGCGATTTAACTTCCGAATATTTTATGTTTACTTTTTTTACCGAATTGTTTCCCTTATTGATGGTAATAAGGGACTTAGTGACATTGAGATTGTTACTTAGATATTATTTTACCTTGACAAGCCCAATTAGAAGATAAAAGGTTGAAAACAATTGAGAAAAGTAAGAAAACTAAGAATGGCAAGAGAGAGAATTATCAATCAATGGAAAATTTGTTAAGATAATGGTTAGGAAATTGTAATTGAAATGTGTTAAACTCATAACTTATTATTCAAAACAATAGACAAAATTGTCTTTTTATTGGTGTTTATCATGGTTATTGATGTGTTGTAGTTTACTAATTAAAACTGCCCTTCCGAATGATTTTGATTATTTAAGTACATGACAAAGAAATAAGATTGCATTAAACTGCAGATTATACTATTATTTTTGGGAAAAAATCATTTCATTGAGTGCTTGTAATGTTTTGTTGTTGCTAATCTATTGTAAAAAGTATTGCACCCCTCATTGAGCTTAATGACAAAGATGCATTATGTGAAGAGAGAAGCACAAAGAGAGACAGATGATTTCCTTTTCTTTAATCAAAGGAAAGATGCAACATAAAACATCAATTTGAGGGTAAACTTTGTATTTTTTCTTCTATAGTTGTTGCATTCTGCTATATCTTGAAATCAGGTGTCAATAAAATTTAAATTCTTTTACATTCTTTGAGGAAGACTAGTTTTTTTTCGGTTTATGTAGGCAAGGAAAGTTTGAAATTGAGTTATATCATTTGTAGGGGGACCAAATGTCCATCGGCACTAAATTAGGTGTTTTTATCCGTGGAGAATGCAGGGAAGGATTTGAAGTTTGTAAGAATGGCTGTGCCGTTGAGAGATACAGAGAGTGTGGATCTTTTGGATTACTTGGATGTTTAGTATAAAAGAGGGATCTGTTTTAGTGCATGCATGGCAGGTGTATCAAGAAGGTAATTTTCATTTTCTAATTCTTTATAATCACTGATTTTTGTTCCCAGTTCATTATTCAAGTCACTTTTCATATGTCTTTTACTTGTTGATGTAAAGGTGTGCATTAAACTAATGTATGTTGTTTTGTATTTTTCTTTTTTGGACTTTCCACATTTTGTTGATTGTTACATTTGAATCATTAATTTAGGAGATATTAAAAATCAATTTTTAGTCAATTTAATTAGTAGTTAAGTGGATTGTTGAAGAGCATATGCTATTTTATGCAGGTGAAAAGCAGAGGCGGACTAACCGCCGCCCCCCCCAGCCCCCACCATTGTCGTGAAGCCCAGCAGATGTAGTATGTAAACAGTAAATTTTGTATTACCAGTCTTATTTCGGCCCCCCAAAGCCAAGGCCCACCACATATGTGGACTAAAATATATAATACTTAGTAAGCATTTGTCGTCAGATTAGTGGCCCACTAATGTCTCCAATTTATTATTGTTGTTGAATTACAAAAGGCCCACAAATTACCTAGTAACTTTAGATACCAATGTGAGTTAAAGTTTTAGGAAACTAAAACTATAATGCGCCGTCCCTTGTCGGTGTTTTTTTTTTTCACATTCCCTTCTCATCGTTTTTCGGTGTCCTTTGTCATCCTTTCTTGGTGTGTTTCTGATTTTTTATATTCACACGACTGACTATTACGAGTTAAAATTAGACCTTTTTTATTGTTTATCTTTCTCACGCTGTCACACAGCTATCGAATTGAATCATCATTCTCTCTCTTGGTAAATTTATATTGTCTATGATTATTTTGAATTTATTTTAAATTATTGTTTGTTAATTATACTATTATAATCTGTAACAATTGTTCCACTCATGTATTTGTTTTTTTTTTTTTTTAATTATTAGGGATTTTGGTCGTAATTTTTTTAGTTTGTACACGAATCCTAAATTCAATACTCCACTTCAATTCCAGGTAAATTATTATATTTTACTTTCTATTTTATTTCATTACAAAATTTATAATATTATCTTGTATATAATATTAGTTAGCCTTATCAATATTTATTAACTACAATAGCCAGTATCTCTTATATTTTAGTTAGTCTTATTAATATTTCTTAGTTAGGGATTGCGTAGTACTTATTTAATTGGTTTATTTTTTGTACTGTTTTATTTGCTTTCTTGGACAGGATGTTTTATATAGTATATTTGTTCACTTATTAATTGTATTTGATTATATATAACCTGATATTATTTTTCATGGTACTCGTTAAACTATTGCAATAATGCCTCGTAGAACAATCGATTCTTATTTCAAAAGGATTCATTAAAATATTGAGAATACTTCTCTTGAAGATTCTTCTGCCCATCCTCAATCTTCCCAATTAGATGCTTCCACATCTAATTTAGAGACTTCAACCGATCCTTTAGAACAACCCCGAGTAAAATAACAAGAATTGAGAAAAAGGAATTCGATATTTCTTCTATAGAGCATGACCCTGGAACACGTATGTCAATATGGAATTATCCTCTTGAACAACAAGATGTGGTTCGGCGTGCTTGTATCAAAGCAGGACCATTTCAAGCTGTTCCACCAAATTCTCCCAATTTTGTAGATAGAAAGGGTCGTAAATTTCTTGCATCTTAGTATCAGTTATTTCTAGATTGGTTGGAATTTTCTCTAATAACAATTGGTGCTTATTGTCTTCAATGCTTTCTTTTTATTAAACCGTCCAATCGCATTGGCAAAAATGCTTTTACAATTGGTGGATTTTGATTTTGGAAGAAAGTTAATGATGGGGTCGATTGTGCTTTTTCTTGGTCATATGGGTACGGATCATAACAATGCTATCCAAGATTCACTTGATTTAATGAATTCACTTCACCACATTGAAAAGATTATTGAAAAGTAAAATTCCGAACAAGTTGCAAGAATTACGACTAAAAGTATCAATTGACACTGTTAAATGATTCTCATTACAGCGTGTTGCTTTTGGGAGACGTGATGAAACTCTTGAATTAGCTAACCGAGGAAATTTTCTTACCTTGTTGAAACTTTTGAGTGAATACAATGAACAAGTTGCCTTGGGAGCTGGAGTCATTTTGGAAAATGGCCCAAAAAATGCTACTTTTTCTTCACATCGAATCCAAAAAGGGTGCGCATTAAAATTCGGGAAGATATTGGTACTTTGAAATTCTGTATCGCTGTACATGAAGTTAGACATAATCAAACAAGCCAAATCTTAATCTCACTAAGTAGAGTTGGCTGCATTAATCTTGCTATGCCATTGCGCTCTGTCATAGACTATATCTTTCTCAATTCCTAGATAGGCTATATCTTTCCTACAAGTTACCTGTCAAATCTTTTTCGGTCTTCTTCTACCCCTCTTATGTTGATTATTCTATCTAAAATCTAATCGTCTGACATGCGCTTCTACTAGTCGTCTTAACACATGACGTAACAATTTTAACCGTATTTCTCTTCTCATCAATAGATACTACTCCAATCTTCTCACGAATATACTCATTCTGTATTTTGTCCAACATAGTGTACCCACACATCCATTTTAACATTCGCATTTCTGTTACTCTTATTTTTTGCTCATGTGAGTACTAATTCACTGTCCAACACTGAGACTCATAGAGCATCGCTGACCTAATTGCCGTTCTATAGAATTTACCCTCAAGTTGTAAAGGAATTTTGCGGTAACATAATATTCTCGATGCCATTCTCCATTAGTCCATCCCACTTGTATCCGATGTATAATATCTCGATTTATACCACTATTACTCTGAAGAACTGATTGTAAACATTTAAAATTTTTACTTATGGATATCTCTTGATTTCCGATACTAACTCTTATTCCATTCCTACGTGCACCCTTGCTAAAATTAAATTCCATATATTATGTTTTTGATCTACTAATTCTAAACCCTTTGTTGCCTCAAGTGTCTCTCTCCAAATCTCGAGTTTAGCACTAACCCCATTTTTTGTTTCATCTACTAACACAATGTCATTTGCAAATAACATACACCATGGTATTTCCTCTTGCATGTGCCTTGTAAGTTCATCTATAACCAATATAAATAGATAAGGATTTATAATTGAATCTTGGTGTAGAACTTATATTTATAGGAAATCTTGTGTCAACCCTCTTTTTGTTTTCACACTTGTAACTACATCCCTATACATCTCCTTTATTGATTCTATATATGCTACTCTAACTTCTATTTTTTCTAGAACTCTCCACATAACTTTTTTAGGTACTCTATCGTATGCCTTTTCAAGTTCAATAAAAAATCATATGTAAATCTTTTTCTTTTTTTCCGGTATCTCTCGGTAAATCTTTTCAAGAGATGTATGGTTTCAGTAAGTCAATCTCCTTGGTATAAAACCAAACTGATTTTTGACACCTTATTCTCATTTCTTAACCTTCTTTCTATCACCCTTTCTCAAAGTTTTATTGTATGGCTCATTAATTTAATACCTCTATAATTCGCACAATTTTATATACCCTCTTTATTTTTGAATATGGCTATGAGAGTACTCTTCTTTCACTGGTCAAGTATCTTTCTACTCTTCAATATTTTATTGAAAAGATTGGTAAGCCAACTTATGTTCTTCTCTCTTAAATTCCTAAGCATTTCCATACCTCGATTGGAATATCATCGAGGCCAACTGCTTTCCTTTCTTCATCTTCTTCAAAATTGCCTCAACCTCTGATTCCTGAATCCAATACATTACGTTTCTATACTCTTCAAATTTAGCTAATTCTCCTAGAATAATATCTTCTCCATTGCCTTCATTGAATAGATGATGAAAGTATCTCTCCCATATTTTCTTAATTTCTTCATCTCTTATTAGTACCTTATTATTTTCATCCTTAATGCACTTGACTTGGGTTAAATCTTTCGTCCTATGGGTTCTTGCTTTAGCAATTTTATAAATATCTCGCTCATCCTCTTTAGATTCTAATTTTTGGTAAAATTCTTCAAAAACCCTATGCCTCGTTTTACTTACAGTCTTTTTAACCTCTTTTTTTGCAAACTTATTTTTCTCAATATTTTCATCACTTGTACAACTATATAGAGCCTTATAGTTAGCCCTCTTAACTTTGATTTTATCTTGTACACTTTGGGATCCCACTACCAATATTCCTTGTTCATGGGGGCATAACCTCTTGACTCTCCAAGTATCTTCTTAGCCACTGTTCTCACTCTAGTTGTCATGTCATTCTATAAAGTGTCAGATTCTCCTTATAAGTTCCAAATATTTTGCCCTAACAAATCTTCCTTAAAAATTTCTTGCTATCCGTCTTTAAATTCCTCCACTTAATTTTAGATGATCTAAGTAGGTTCCTTCGCCTAATGTGATGTTTAAACCTCAAGTTCACCACCAAAAGCCTATGTTGTGAGGTTAAACTTTTTTCAAGTATAATTTTACAATCTATACAAACTCTTCTATCTCTTTCTTATGAGGAGAAAGTTAATTTGTGACTTTGTTGAACTGCTTTTAAAGGAAAATAGATGTTCCTCCCTCTTCTTGAAAAATGTATTAATAATGCAAAGGTCGAATGCCATTCCAAACTCCAAGATTGATTTTCCTTATCCATTTCTTCCCCCATAATCATATCCACCATGCATTGTCTTCATAATCCTCCTCATCTCTTCCCACGTGTCCATTTAGATCACTTCCTATAAAAATTTGCTCTCCTTGAGCGACACTACCTATTAACTCATCTAAATTCTTCTAAAACTTAGCCTTAATGAACTCATCTAGATCTACTTGAGACGCATAGATACTAAAGATATTTATAGTTTCACGTCCTAAAATTAGTTTAAGGGACACAATCCTATCTTCTTTCCTAGTCACCTGCATTATATCACCCTTCATCGATCCATCTACAATAATACCTACCCCATTTATAGTCCTGTTTACTTCTGAGTACGAAAGTTTAAATTCTGAATTATTTACTAGTTTGGCCTTTTCTCCTATCCATTTTGTCTCTTGTAAATACAAAATATTAACTCTTCTCTTAATCATTGTATCTACTATCCATTGTTTTACCAGTAAGAGTTTCAATATTCTAAGTTTTTACTCTAATCCTATTCTCCAGGACACTTTTCTTTCCCACTATCCTCCCCTATTGGATATGTGAGTACCCTTGCATATTTTTCACTACACCTGAACCCCTATGGAGATGTAGCGGCCCTTGCCGACTATTCGCCGCTTAGGCAATGCGACGCGTCGCTTACGAGGAACGCCCTAGCATTAGCGCAATGTCGTAGTGTATTCATCTAATAAGATTGATAAAGTTTTATGCTGGCTGTTGACCTAACGCAACCCTTCTCCTTTACCTGGGTTTGGGACCGACTATGTTTAGAAAAACTGAATACAGGCGAAGTTGTAGATGAAGTTAGACATGATGCAAAAAAAGAGCAAATGGCTATTGTTTTAAGATTTGTTGATAAAAAATGATTTTTTAGAGAACGATTTTTTGATATAATGCATGTACCTAATACTACATCATTGATCTTAAAGATACAAATATGTTGTGCTTTCTAGATATAACCTTAGCATCCAACATATTTGAGGACCAGGATATGATGGTGCTAATAATATGCGTGGAGCATTCAATAGGTACATGCATTAATAGTAATGTCATGAGTGTCAATTTGCATATTATGTTCATCGTTTCACCTGTTGCCTTCAACTAGCATTGGTAAATGCATCAAGGGAGCTGAAACCTATATATCATTTCTTCTCATATGTTGACCTTATTATTTCATTGGTATCCTCCTCAACCAAGCGTAGTGATCAACTAATAAATGGTCGAATTGATGAAATAGAGAGCTTGCTTTCTTCTGAAGAACTTGAGATTGGTAAAGGCAAAAGTCATGTCCACAGTCCATCTAGAATTGGTGATTCTAGATAGGGATCTTCCTATGAAATGTTGGAAATGTTTGATTCTACTGTTTAGTCTTGGAGGATGTTAGTGTTGATGGAAATATTTCTCAACGAGCTCAAGCTAATGGAGCTTATGTGTTATAAGATCTTTCAATTTTGTATTTATATTACATATGTTAAGAGATATTTTTGAAATTTCTTTGTCAAGCCTTTCACCATAAATCTCAAGATATTATCAATGCCATGCATTTGATCTCAGCGAAATAAAGCAAGGCTTCAACAATTAAGAGAAGATGGATGGGTTTCTCTTTATGAAAAAGTCAAAAATCTTTTGTGAAAGACGTGAGATAGATATTCTTGACATAAGTTTATTGACAAAATCAAGAAAAGGTCTATCCCGAACAAAATAGGATCCAGTTTCTCTTGATCATTACTATTGGGTTGATTTTTATTTTGCTGTTATTGACACTTAGTTGTTGGAGATTAATACTAAATTTCAAGAAAATATGGAGTTAAGAACAATTCTTTAAATCCTATGGTTGGGTACAAGTTAGTCAATGTCGAAAATATTCAGAGTCCTGTAAATAAATATTATCCCATGGATTTTACTGAGTAGGAGAAGTTACATTTTAAAGGTTCAATTATGACTTTTCAAGCTTCACATTAATAATGATGCTACTTTGCAGAAATTATCTACAATGTTAGAATTATATCAGGTTTTATCGAGTACGGGAATCACAACTTATTATCTGCTTGTTGATATATAGATTGGTTAGATTTGTACTTGCTTTGCCTGTATCTACAGCATAAAGCGAGCGTGCATTTTCTAGCATGAGAATCATCAAAAATAGGTTGCGGAACAAGATGGGAGATGACTATCTTTTAGATGCATTAATCATATATGTAGGGAAGGATATTACTAGAAGTTTTGATATTAATTTGATTATAGATGGTTTTGATAGTAAACAATAGAGGAGAGCTCAGTTTAAAATGCCTAATGTTGATAAAGCATAAATACTTGTGTTTGGTATTGTTGTGGCTATATTTTGTTGTTAATATTGTTTCACAATATGAGATGAAAAATTGTATTATTATTCGATTTTTTATTGCTTAATGAATTTTGTTATAATGTGTAGCCCCCTCCCAACCCCCCTTCCCCCTTTCCTCTTCCTACCCCAAAAAAAAAAGCATTATTCCTGCGTTCACCCTTGGTGAAAAGTATCCCTTCGAGGATAGCTACTCGAAGTTCATTACAGATGTACTTTTTCTTTATTCTCTATCTGATTTCTGTAGGTTGTTGGTTTCCTGCTTCTCGATATTGATAAAGGAAATCTCCTTTTATTATTTTCTTCTCTGATGCTTACAATTTTTCCAACTTTTCTTTTTATTTGTCTGTAAATTTGGTGTTTTTTGTAGCATAACAAACTGAAACCATATGGTTATTATGGAAGAATAAGTAACTAGATTCCTGCAAACATATTATGTCTACCTTTCTTGGGGAAACGATTTTGTGAAAGTCATTGAAATGTTATACTTGACACCTGACAACTAGCAAAATATAAAGCATGCTTCTTTGTAGACTTGACAGAGTATGGTAAAGAAAGAATTTTAAAGCACCCTATTTTCGGTTGGGAGTTGAATTTGCCTTATAAGCTGGGCAATTTTTAGGTTTTACTTCTAGTTATAGTTATTAGCAACTCGCAGAACAAGAAAAAAAAAATTCTGTTGCTAAATATTAGTTCATGTTTATCAATTTTACGCCAGATCCAATTTCTTAACATGGAGTTCACAGTATGAGCTAATCCATGCATCAGAAAGATCATTTTTTTTTTTGGATGTTCATCAGAAAGATCATGGTAGAACATAATTCTTGTCTTAGGCCTATCCGCTTTTGTGTATCTACTATATTTAAAGAATTTCATGTGGTTACTGAATCAACCTGTCTTATAATGCAGCTGATCTGGGACTAAAGCTTTATCAATCTTCATTTCTCTTTTGTTGTCCAGCTGATCAGGGATGCTTACATTAACAAGCTCTCATTTGTATATCACCAGACTTGGATCAAGAAATGCCTCTAATTTTTTTTTTTGGTTTTGTTTTTCTTTGTAAAATTATACTGACTTACAAGTTATATAAATATCTTTTATTTTATTTTATTTTTTTCTTATACCACATGATTCATTATCAAGAAATTTTTTTCTTAGAATTTTAATATTATTGGCTAAATGGATAGTGAAATTTAAAAATGGTTCCCACTTACAAGTGATTTTTTTTAACCTTCTATAATTCAATTGAGATCGGTTAATCAAAATATTAATAAAATATGTATTTAGATTTTTTAACTAATTTCATTTTTTTTACTTTGAACATGTCGAAAGTTTTGTTAATTGAATTCAAATTCGGTAATCCAGTATGAATTTGATAAAACAAATTCGTTAACTTATAACTTGCCTATAGATTAAACAATATCATTTAAGTTATCGTATTAACAATTGCTATATCATGTATTAATATGTAATAATTTACTAATTAACAATATAATTATGTACGAGATTATAATATCATGTAACTCATATTACATGTATTATTAATGTACTTATTAGTAAGGTTATATTTTACTACTTAGTAAGCAGTAATTCAATAAATAACCATGCAAGTATATAGCTAAATAATGTATCAAACTTTAATACCATATAACTTGCAAGTATTCAAAATATAACCAAGTGTAAAACATATTATGCATTTTATAAGTAATAATTCAATAATTGATAATACAATTAGGTATAATATTATAATATCATGTAATAAGAGCTAAATAGAAATAAACCTATTTAATAGTAGATCATTTGATTTAAAAGTAACAATCCATTCATATTAATATAATTGTTACAAGATCACATGATTTAATGTATAAAACAAAATAATGGTATGAATTATATTTAAGAATTAAAGCTAATGACAATTTATCAGATATACATTTCAATATAAAAGCCTCAAATTATTTTATTTTTAGTTTTTAAAGTTCTTTTAATTATTTGATGGTAAAATTACTTTTAAAGTTATTTGATACATACATGAAAAGTACGATTAAATTTATTTATGTATTTTCACACTTATAATTGAAGGGTAAAGTGTGCATGAAAGGCTTCCCTTGTTAATGTTGTTTAATCCTTTCTTATTTGTTTGAAAACCTTCAGAAAGTATAGCATAAAGCCTTCAAAAAGTGTAATACAATTTATCTTTTCTTCATTAGAGATGTCTATGATCAAGGCATAATTGAGAATTAGGAAAATATTTGGAATTTGGTTATAAATTAAGAAAATTTTATAGAGGACATTATAGACATGGTTTATATTACATTTCATAATAAAAGAAACTTGTCGGGCTTAATTTTATTTTTTAGGTTCTCATGCTGAAATTGATCTAAATTTTTGATGGTTGAACTATAATTTTAATAATCAATTTGTTACATTCATATCTTTCTTTTTTCATAAATGACTGTAGATTTTTGAAAAGCACACCCAGCAAATATTTTTCTTTCGATTGCAACCCATACTTGGTACATTCTAAACCAATGTTTAAAAACTCGAAAATTGCTCTCGACTCGAAAAATTTATGAGTTGAGTATATTCAAAAATTTGGTTGAGTTTTATCAAGTTAAATAAAAAATTTAGAACTATAAGTCATATGCACTTATTATTTTTTCTATGAGAAATAAAAATATGTTAATAATTAGGTTAAGTATTTAAACTTTTAGGTTTTTTATGATCCTTTCACATACTATTAATTATCAATTCAAAAAATTTAACATTTTCAAAAATTTTATACCTCAAAATTTATCTATTTTTGAGTGTTAAATGAACTCGATTCGGAAAAATACTCATTATTTCTAGGGGAATTTATCGAGTTTAATATAAAACTTGATAAAATCGATTATTCATTGAATCATTTATAATTCTGCCGAGTCGAGTTAACTCAATACAACTCGGCTGAGTTTTTCAGAATTTCTAAACTATGCTTTAAATTGGTAATTTTGATTACTTTTAAGGGTTAATGGTAGAAAACCCCATGAGCTTATACCCCAGTTTTACTTTGCATCCCTCAACTTATTTCACTTTACCCATTTTTTTTTTATATTTTGAGGCAAAATTACCCGTATTATTTTAATTATTATTAATTTTCTTTTTTATTGTTCTTTTTTCTTTTATTTATTTTCTCTATCTTGTTTTTCTTTTTCTTTTTCTTTTTCACTATTCTCTCTTACTACTACTAAACAATTAAATTACTTTTAGTAATTAACTAATTAAAGTTCTAAATTTTCATAGGTGTCAAAATAATTTATATTTATAGATTTCATGTTTTAATGCAATAAATATATTTTGTTGTAATATAAAGTTTGTGATTAACTATTAATAATAAGATTAACAAATAAAAAATAAAACCTTTAAGCTAGACAAATTAAAGTATACAAATAAGATTAAAAAATAAAAAATAAAACTTTTAAGCTAGAGGAAATTAAAGTATACAAATAAAATTATGGAATGAAAAAATGTGTACAACCTTTTATTTATAGTGTAATATCGAAAAAATATAGTAAGAAAATATTATGGTTGAATAATATAATAACATTTAGAGTTACAGTAAATTCAACCAAAATATGACATGCGTATGATATGGCACAAAAAAAAAACAAAAATTGCTTGCATACTTAGAATATACGTTTTAAATTTTTTGACGAATTATTTTGTCTTTAGCATAATATCGAAAAAATATAGTAAGAAAATATTATGGTTGACTAATATAATAGTTTTTAAAGTTATGGTAAACTCAACCAAAATATGACATGCTATATATTATGGCACAAATTTTTTTTTTTGCTTTCATACTTAGAATATGCGTTTTAAATTTTTTGACTAATTGTTTTTTTATAGTTCGTTTATTCGTTAATTATAATATTAGGAAAATTCATAAAATTCATAATACTATTAAAATATATGTGTCTAGTATTTAAAATCTTATTTATTCTATAAATTATTTATACACATGTAAAAAAAATTAGAGATTTTAACTAACTGATTACTAGTAGTATAATAATTTAGTGGTAGTAAGAAAGAATGTATAAGAAGATAAAAGAAAAAATATGAGAGAGAAAATAAATAAATTAGTAAGAAGAGAAAAAAACAAAATTATTAAAATAATAAGAGTAATTTTGTCTCAAAACACGAAGAAGGGACAATGAGGTAAAGTTCTTATTAAATAAGTTGAGAAGGTCAAAGTGTAATTGAGGTGTAAATTCAGGAGATTTTTTGTTTTTTTTGTTTTTTTTGCATTTAACCCTACTTTTGAATTCCTCGTTTCCTTTACATGTCATGCATTGGTTGGGTTCTCCATTTGTCGAAATGGTACCAATTCTTCATTGCAGCGATATTGTTCCTTTATATAGAGAGATTCGAACTTCCAACTTGTGTCATTCCTGCTCCTCCAAATAATTTAATATATCTACTTTAGGCAACCGTTTATTATTGGGCAATGATATTGCCATAGCTAAATCCTTAATGCCATAGCAAAAGCTACCTTAAATGACATTTGTACCCTTAAAAACTCATCAAAATTTTTCATCCCAATTTTCTCTTTCCTCAAACATCCTCATTCTGCAACAGTCTCACTTCTCCATTCCTCGTTAGTTGCTGCTCCATTCTTGTAGGTCTCTAACCTCCATCTATTCTTTCCTTCTCCCACTTTCTCTATTTCCCCTCACCTAATTCCTCCCCTTTCTCCCTTCATTTTTCACTCGCACCTAATCTCTCTCCAGCTTCCTTGTATTTTTCTCTATGGTAATTTGGATTAGAATAGTATTACTAATTATAAACTGCTATCCGAAACAGTTGCCTTCATCAATCATCACCTCTTTCTCCGTTTCCAACTTATTCCAAACATCTCCTTCGGATTCAAGAAGCAACATTGCATATCAAGTGGATTGAGAAATTTCCAACTATTTAGGTGGGGTAAGAAAATTCCAAAAAATGATACTTATACATCATAGAGATTTACTAATCGAAAAAAGAATTAAATAAGAAATCAGAGAAAAGAAGAATTGGAAAATAAAGAAAAAAAGGAGTTGTACTTTTTTTTTCCTTGTCAAAAAGAAGAGGCCATACAATAACTAAAAACATTGGAGATTTGTAGGGTTAGGGAGAGGATGGGGTACTGTAGCGGGGCTGGTGTGGGGTAGGGGTTAATTAGCAAATTACACTTTTATAGGGCTGGTGTGGGAAAAGAGGGTAGGGAGGTTTAATTTACAGTGTTGGTGAGAGTTGGATTTGTGGGATGCAGAGGAAATGGAGAGAGGGATGGGGGAAAAAGGGGTATCACGGGCTGGCAGGGGCTCCAAGAGGTTGGAGGAGAGGTGTTTGTGGGCTGTTTTGATGGCTTTTGTAAAAGGGTAAATTTGTCAGTTAACTTAGATTTTGCTGTGGCAATAAGGATTTTTCTGTGGAAATATCGCTGCCCTTTATTATTTTTTACTGATAATTAGTTAATTACAAATTAAATTCCTTTTAATCAATATTACTATCCCAATTTGTCTCATCCTTTTCTTTCCTTATAATCTATTTCCCCTAATAATTTAGGATATTCGACTATTCGTTCTACAACTTAGGGAGCTATATATTCTTTAGACTTGCATTTCTAAATATTCATAAATAATTGTTTTCCTCTGATCAAATCACTCAATCAATATAATATTTAGTTTTAACAATGAATCTCTTAATATTTTTTGAACATTAATTAACCAAATAGTCTATATCATCTTGTGCTCTTAGAAATCACAAGGGAAAAGAGTAGCCTATAAATGGCCTGGGTCTAGATTTGGATCCGACCCATTCTAGACTCTTTCACTCCTAAGTCTGAATCTATATATAATTTTGATTACTCAGATTCGTTTAGTTGTTAGAATAAATGGATTGGATATGGCTCCAGTTGTTCTGATCCGATTAAGATCTGGATCCGATTAAAATATTTAATACATAATAAAATTATATGTATTAGTTATTCTATATGCACATATAATTTTTTTTATTCTATACACACATATATGTTGTAAATTGCGCCAATAAGGTTTATACTCTAATGTAAATTATATGCATAAATATTAATATGAACTAATTGTTTTTTTTTTTTTTTTTTTTTTTTTTACAATTACTTCAAAACAAATTTTTATAAAAAATTAAAATTTTTATATATAAAATTTGAAACATGTAAATAATATCAAGACCTAGTTTCGGATCTAAATCTATATCTAACAAGATCTGAGGATCTGAATATGAATCTCCTTGTTAGACCCTGTAGGTATCTAGATCCGGATTCAAATCCGGTAACAAAATACAAATTTGGGTCTGAATTTTTAAGTTCTGGCCTGAGATCTAGCCCATTTCCAGGCCTAGGAAGGAGCCCTTTCGTACAATTTTATTACAAATATGGTTAGTTGTACTTTACCCCTTAAACTTTAGAGTCGCTAACAATTTAGTCTCTCATGTTGTACTTTGACCCTTAAACTCAAACGGGGTCTGGAATTTTGGATAAAAAAACCAAATATACCCTTTAATTTTTTACCCTTTATCCCTTTAATTTTAGTGTCACGAATACTTTAATCTCTAAGATTATGTTTAGAGTATTTAACCCCTTTTTACGTCAACTTAGTATTTTGACTGTTCTATTTCAATTTTATTTATATTATTTTATCCTAGTTGTTCTCCATCCCTCTAGTAACTACTCCCACCACAACCACCAATAAAAAATAATGCACTTTCTCTTTTTCTTTTAAAAAAAATTCCTTTCATTGTAATTTGTCTAAATAATTCTAAAATTAAAGGTAATTCAAGATTTCTAGACTCATTGGTATATCTTTCTATTTAGCTAAAATTTTATCTTAATGAAGTCATTCTAATCAAGATAGCATACAACTACAATTGATTGTTAGTTATAAAAATTTGTGCTTAAAAAATAATGTAGGTAAGATTTTGTCATCATTTTTTAATTTATCCCATTCAAAAATCCATCAAAAAATCGAATTCTACTTTTAACTCTCTCTTCATATCAAATTATCTATGAATCAAGTTTAATCTATATGAAAATATGATTCATGATACAAAAAATAAAAAGTAAATAAAGCATAGAACAGAATAGGAATAAAATGAAAAAAAAAATTAGTTGGTATAATCGAAAGACTTAAATTATCAACAACTAAATTACTAGTGATACTAACTTTAAGAGGTAAAGCACAATTAATTAATCATTACAAATTCAAAGCAAAAGATGCTAACTTGTAACTAACTCCATTTCCATATATATTTTTTCTTTTTTTAACCTCCTTTTCCACTTTTCTTAACAAAAGTAAAGGAACAAGAGGTGAAAAATCTACCAAGTTCTAGTAAGAGGTCTGCCAAAATAGCACTTATGTTCACATAATCCGTACTTATTTATTGATGATAATGAAGTGTGTTGGTCCCAAAGCAACCTAAGAGGGGGGGTGAATTAGGTTTCTAAAAATTATGCTTTCACAAAGCAGTGAGTATTTTTAAATTTAAATGCAGAGATAATAAATTTAATAAAACAGTAAAGTAAAGAGAGAAAAATTAAACAAACAATACTTCCAAGCTAGCAAGCTTGAAGTATCAAATTTCTTGAATGCTTCACACACTTGGTGAGCCAATAATCTTTACAAAGTTGGGAAGTTCTTGCTCACACTAAAACTCTTTTAGTTGAGCCAAGAATCTTAATTACAACCACACTCTTGTACAAGATTATCACTCCACTCAAAGTTGAATTTGCACTCACAACTTCACACTAATACTACAAAGCACTATAGTCAATTTGCACTCAAATTACTCTTTTCTTAGGCTTGTATACAATGTATTAGATGATCTATTCAGGTTCTTAAAATTGTACAGCACCTATTTATAATAGCAATAAATAGAGCTTTCAACTACTTCTAACGGCTAAGTAATAAATGCACAAAAAATAGCCGTTGGGGGTTCGGACGTCCGAGGAGGTTGGAATGCGTCCGAGGAAGCGTCCGATCTTCTTTCAGTTTGTTGAGATGCTTCGTTCGGACGTCTAGATGTGTATAAGAGACAGGTATTAGATAAGTTTTGTACTGATGAACTTTATTTTCGTTGTAGCATCTTTTGTACTAAGAAGGAATTTTGTAATTCGTATTTTTGTGTAAAATGAAATATTTGGTTTTATAGTTGAGAAACATAACTACTCCCCCTTTTGACATCAATCAAAAAATACTCCCCCTTAGATCATGCAATCAACAATCATATCAAGACATATCAAATCATAGCAATATGACATTAATCAAAGGAAAGGACTCCTCCTTAGATTATGCAGGTAATTTGATAGAATTTGAAGCAATTCTTTAAACAAATAAAAAAATTCAAGATTCAAATACATAACCAAGATACAGAGTAGCTTAAACAAATACAGATGTGTATAAGAGACAGGATTAGAGTCATTGTTGACAAGACAGTTTTTGTCGAACAACAGATTTAATAGGATTGTTACCAACATCCACTTGAGTCATCCTCTTGGATAATTGTTTGGCGAGTCTCAAGCCGTCTGAACTTGCGATTTGTGCGACGTTGAAAAGAACTGACTTGAGTGCTCTTATACACATCTTAGTCCTCAAACGATTTGGTATGGAAGATTCGAAGATGGTGCGAAGTAGATGGTGCAGATGTGAATGGAGGTGGTTGAGGAGTGGGAGAAGGAGGAATAGCAAAATCAGATGTGGAGGCATGGGATTGTGATTTGGCAATATCAAAGGCTGCCTTAGTAAGCCATTGATCATTAAAAAACCTGAGACCTTTTCTTTCAATGTATGATTTATTAAAATATGGAGGATATTGTTTATTTCCTGTAAAGGGAACGTTTAGGACATCAAAAATTTTTGTGAGAAATTTCCCAAAATTTTATGGTCTATATGTTGTCAAGAGGAATACCTTTGAAGACACAGAAAAATAAGTACAGTTGCATTTTTCTGGGCTCAGTACGATGCCGTCAGTTGGCAACAAAAGATTTGTTACAAGGGTATACATAATATTTAGTTCAGGGGAGAGCGAGTAGTCTTGGCTTCGAAACCTGTTTAAAATGGACATTGAAAATGGCTCGAACTTCATCGATATCAAACCGAGTATCCTCGGAGGGCCATTTATCCAGGTGAAAAGAAGTAGGAAAAATCGGAGGGTTGGAGATCTCACATTCAAAAATGGTATTAATTATGTTTGATGACATGGAATATCTGTGTGATTAACACGAGAAATAAGGGTGCGAATAGTAGGACCTTTCCGAAGATTGGCCGTGAATTGAAGCACCATATCGTGATAAACAGGTAAATCAAGATGTACTAAATGACCCCAATTCTGTTTTTCAAAACACGATTTTATAATTGGAAGATTATACTCATCAAAAAGACTACTAAGAGGACAGAGAATAAAATTAATGAACGATTCTTGTTTTAAATTCCAGCGACAGGTATACCGCTCCGATGCCTTGGCATCGATAAATTTGGACCGAGTCGGAGTGGTGGAAACTTGGTATCTTTCATTAGTTTTCGGTTGTTAGAGGAACTTTCTTTCGGATGTCAGGACCGAAGAACTGTAGAGGAACCACCACGTGATTTCACCATTGTTATGGAAGAGAAGAAAATTGAAAAAACTTTGAAGATTTGTGAGATCTTGGACGTCAGATCCTGAAAGGTATAAGAGACAGATTTAAGGGCTAATCATCTCAACCCTGTAATCTTATTCACATCTAGATGTGTGGAAGTGAGAGTGTGAATTTTGATTGAGTAGTGAAGGGGAAAAATCGTATTGCTTTTAGTTTTCGGTGGGGGAAATAAGTCTAAAGGGGGAATTTGGATGGTTTTAATAGAACAGTCTGTACCGTTCGGACGGCCGAACGTTTGGCCTGCGTCCGATAAAGCGTCCGAAAGGTGAAGAACGGACGGCCGAAAGATGAGCCAGTGCGTCCGAAGTTTCTTTCGGACGAAGCTGTGCGTCCGGAAGATTTCCAGAGAGTTTAAGGAAAAATAGAATGTTGTTCGGACGAATATGAGCATCCGAGAAGTAACATATGCGGACGATCAGGCGTCCGAAAGATCAGTTGTTCGGACGAAGGAGTACGTCCGAACTATGAACCTATGCCAAATTTTTCTGTAAAATCCCCAAGCATTTTCTGAGCGATTCAAAGCGATCTAGAGCTAAGGGCTTTGTAAAAATATCAGCCAATTGGTCTGAAGTAGGCACATAATCAATACGAATTTCCTTTTTACAAACGAGGTCTCTAATGAAATGATGCTTAACATCAATGTGTTTGGTTCTAGAGTGCAAAACAGGATTTTTTGTGAGATTGATTGCACTAGTGTTGTCACATAATATAGGAACACAATCAAAAAAGCTGATATTTTTCAAAGTATGTTTCATCCAAAGAAGTTGAGCACAACAATTTCAGAAAATGCTTGGCTATTCGGCTTCAGCCGTAGAAAGAGAAATGGAATTTTGTTTTTTACTAAACCAAGACACAAGACAATTTCCCAGAAAATAACACATTCCACTGGTACTTTTTCTATCAATTTTACACCCAGCAAAATCAGCATCAGAATAGCTAATTAGATCAAAAGTAGAAGACTTTGGATACCACAGACCAAAATCTGTTGTTCCTTTTAGATATCTAAAAATTCTTTTGACTGCCATCAAATGTGATTCTTTAGGACAAGATTGAAATCTAGCACATAAACAAACAGTAAACATGATATCTGGTCTACTGGCAGTTAAGTAAAGGAGACTTTCGATCATACCTCTATAGTGTTTTTCATCAACACTATTACCTTCTTCGTCTTTATCAAGTTTGGTTGAAGTACACATTGGTGTACCAACTTGTTTGCAATCTTCCATACCAAATCGTTTGAGCAGCTCCTTTGTGTACTTGATTTGTGTAATAAATGTTCCTTCCTTCAGTTTGATGAATTTGTAGTCTGAGGAAAAATTGCAACTTGCCCATCATACTCATTTCAAACTCTTCTTGCATTAGTTGTGAAAAATCCTTGCACAAACTTTCATTAGTTGCACCAAAGATAATATCATCAACATAAATTTGAACAATTAACAATCCTATTAAATCTGTTTTTGTAAAAAGTGTGGTGTCAACAATACCTCTTTTGAAACCATTTTCTAACAAGAATCCACTTAATCTTTCATACCAAGCTCTTGGAGCTTGTTTCAAACCATATAAAGCTTTGGAAAGTTTGAAAACATAATTTGGAAGGTTCTTATTTTCAAATCCTGGAGGTTGTTCGACAAAAACTTCTTGGTCCTAAAACGTTCCCTTTACCCTTAAGAACCTCACATTGAAATAATTTTAAATTATTGAAACATGCAAATGCAAGAAACATGCGGATGGATTCTAATCTAGCCACGGGTGCAAAGGTTTCATCAAAGTCAATACCTTCTTCTTGAGCATAACCTTTTGCAGTACAAGTCTAGCTTTGTTTCTTATGATCTCACCTTTGTCATTTAATTTGTTTCTAAACACCCATTTAGTACCAATAACGGGATGTGAAGAAGGTCTTTCAACTAAGGTCCATACATTATTTTTCTCAAATTGACTAAGTTCATCTTGCATAGCAATAACCCATGATTCATCACTCAAGGCAACATCTATATGTTTGGGTTCAATGTGAGAAAGTAATGCACAATTATTGTTCAAAGGTTTATGAGAACAGTAGTTACCCCATCGGATAGATCACCTATGATTAAATCTTGAGGATGATTAGAGACGAATCTCCAAGCTTTTGGAAGATCGTTTTGAGCATCCTCATTCTTTTCATCATCAACTTGATGGTTGTTGATATCAACGCTTGATGTAACCTCTTGATGATCTTTATGAATATCGAGCTTTTCGAGCTCCTTTAAAATACCTGTGTCTTCATCTTCACACAAATTCTTTGAGATAACATCATTAGATTCATCAAATTTTTGTGACATGCACAACTTCTTCAATTAAAAGCGTTCTTCTATTGTAAACTCGGTATGCTTTCTTGTCACTAGAATATCCTAGAAAAATCCCTTCATCCGATTTTTTGTCAAATTTTCCAAGGTTCTTTTTGAGGAGCTTTAAAATAAAGCATTTGCAACCAAAGACTTTGAAATAGCTCACAACGGGTTTTCTACAAAAAATGAGTTCATAAGGAGTTTTATTTAAAGAAGATCTTAATAAAACGATGATTCGTGACAAAATAAGCGTTTGGAAAACAATTTTACAAATTTTTCAAATGCTTCGTTTTTGTGAACAAGAAATAATACCCAAGTAAACCTCGAATAGTCATCTACGATAACAAACGCATATTTGCAACCACCTAGACTAGCATATTGAGTGGGTCCAAATAAGTCTAAATGCAACAATTCTAAAAGTTTATGAGTAGACACAAAATTCTTAGGTTTAAAAGAAACTTTGACTTGTTTACCAAATTGACAAGCATCACAAATTTTATTTTTCAGAAATTTCAGTTTTGGCAAGCCTCTTACCAAATCTTTCTTGGCTAATTTTTCAATCAAATCCATATTAAAATGACAAAGTCTTCTATGCCAAAGCCAAGGATCATCTATAGAAGCGGTAAGACATTTTACATTGCTATTGCTAATTTTATCAAGATAAATCACATAAACGTCATTGTGCCTAGTGCCTTTGAACAAAACAACATGATTTTTGTCAAGTATAAGACATTCATGCTTGGTAAAGAAAACATATAGTAAATTTTTGTCACAAAGTTGACTAACACTTAATAAATTATAGTTCAAATTATCAACAAGAAGTACATTCTTAATCAAGGTTTCACCATTTTTACCTACATCACCAATGCCGATTGATTTTGCTTTGTTGTTGTCACCAAAAGTCCGAACGAAGCATCTGTTTTTGATGTAAGGTTTGTGAAGAGAGAGGCATCACCCGTCATGTGCCTTGAACATCCACTATCTATGAACCACTTAGCATTGTTGGCGATGTTAAGTACCTACACAATAAATCAATTGATAACTTTTGGTACCCATGTCTTTTTGGGTCCATGAGCGTTAGTGAGATTGCTTACTATCCATGCAACTTTCATTCCAAGTTTTTCATTTTTCTTGACATAACACATATTCTTAGTATGTCCATGTTGTTGGCAATATCTACAAACAATGCTTTTATTACCATATAAAGAAGATTTTGGTTTTACAATACATAGATCATCCCTTCTAAGCATGACAAAATTCTTTCTTCAAGTTGATTGCTACATTTCTATTTCTTTTCATATCAACAACATTTTCTTTCTTTCTAGCTAAGAGGGCATTCAAATCATCCATTCTTTTCTTCAAGGAGGCTTGTTCTTCCTTGACCTTTGATCTCACATGCATTCTTTTCTTCAAATCACAATTTTCTTGTGATAGCCTATTGTTTTCATTCACAAGTTTAGAGTTAGCATTCAATAAAGCATTTGACTTTTTTACTAATTCTTTATTTCTAGCATATGATTCTTTTAAACTATCATGCAATTTCAAAATGAAAGCTTCAAGATCATCTTCATCATTTTCGTCATTGGAGTCATAGTTAGAATTTACCTCATTGTCTCCAATAGCCATAAAGGCCATTTGTGCCGACTCCATTTCTTCTTCAACTTCTCCTTCGGAGTTGCAATCGTCCCATGTGATTTGAAAGTTGTTGAATCTTGGTTTTCTTCCTTCCTTCTTTTTCTTGGAGGGACACTCATTTGCAAAATGCCCGAGATAGTAAATTGACCGCACTCAAAGCATTTATCATTTTGCTTCTTTAGTTCAAGTCTTGACTTCCCTTTGAAATTATTTGTGTTTGCAGCTCCGCCTCTTCTCATTCTTCATTTGTTGATGTAATGTTTAAGAAATCCTTTGGTGATGAGTGCAAGATCTCCTTCATCAAGATCTTCATCTTCTAGATTGATGGAGCTGTTTTCATCTTCCTCTTGAGAGGTCTTTAGAGCAATGCTCCTTCTTGGCTTTGCTTCTTCATCATCCACAACCTTGGCCTTTAGCTTGAGTTCATAAGAGGTAAGAGAATTGATTAGTGATTCAATAGGCATTAAATTTAAATTCTTAGCTTCCTCTATGGCAATTGTTTTGGCATCCCATTCTTTGGATAGAGCATTCAGGATTTTTCTGTTTTTCTCACCCAAAGAGTACTCCTTACTCAAGGCTTCAAGATCCTTTATAATGTCATTGAATCTGCAGTACATTTTGTCTATATTTTCATGTGGTTCCATGGCTGAAGGACTTGAAGGACTCATACTTGGCAACAAGTAGAGATTTCTTTTGCTCACGAACATCATCGCTTCCTTCGTGAATTTCCTTCAACCTATCCCATATTTCTTTTGCAGAACTGCAACCCTTCACGCGGGTTGATTCATTTGCATCCAAGGCATTATATAGCACATTCATGGCTTTTGCATTCAACGTCAAGTTTGCCTTGTCTTGTGGAGTGAGCTCATTCCTTGTCTTTTCTCTTCTTCTATTTGTGTGATCATCAATGATAGATGCTTCAAATGGACCTTCATTGACAACATACCACAACTCAATGTCAATAGATTGTAGAAATATTTTCATTCTATCTCTCCAACTAATAAAATTAGCCCCATTAAACATGGGAGGCCTAGTAATAGATTGGCCTTCAAAAAATAGAGCATTGTTGGTTGCCATAGTTCTTTTCTCAATAGCAGTTTAAGCAATATGATGAGACCAAGCTCTGATACCAATTGTTGGTCCCAAAGCAACCTAAGAAGGGGGGGTGAATTAGGTTTCTAAAAATTATGCTTTCACAAAGCAGTGAGTATTTTTAAATTTAAATGCAGAGATAATAAATTTAATAAAACAGTAAAGTAAAGAGAGAAAAATTGAACAAACAATACTTCCAAGCTAGCAAGCTTGAAGTATCAAATTTCTTGAATGCTTCACACACTTGGTGAGCCAATAATCTTTACAAAGTTGGGAAGTTCTTGCTCACACTAAAACTCTTTTAGTTGAGCCAAGAATCTTAATTACAACCACACTCTTGTACAAGATTATCACTCCACTCAAAGTTGAATTTGCACTCACAACTTCACACTAATACTACAAAGCACTATAGTCAATTTGCACTCAAATTACTCTTTTCTTAGGCTTGTATACAATGTATTAGATGATCTATTCAGGTTCTTAAAGCACCTATTTATAATAGCAATAAATAGAGCTTTCAACTACTTCCTAACGGCTAAGTAATAAATGCACAAAAAATAGCCGTTGGGGGTTCGGATTTGGACAAGGTTTCTATGCTATCCTAGGTCTGTCTCTTATCTTCATCTAGATGTGTATAAGAGACAGGCATGTCACTATTCTATAGGGTAAACACTTTGATGTTTTCCAATCCTTATTTTGTCTGGCGTCGAAGAAAAGGCAGTAGAATCCCATTCTTTCGCGGTTTGTTCGGACGTTGCAATGCGTCCGAGGTGCTTTTGACCTAGTTCGGACGGTCCTGTGCGTCCGAAAGAACTGTTCCTGCAAAATCTTGTTTTACAGAGTTAAGTGTTTATGTCATCATCAAAATAAGGATTGGAAAACATCAAAGTGTTTACCCTATAGAATAGTGACATGCATCCTATAAACGCTATAAAGGAAATCCTATAATACGACATTAATGCTGATGTATACTTACATGATTGATCTTAGAAGGCCGGTTGGTGGACTAGCTAGGTCTAACCTTCTATAGGTTAGAGGCTCCGACCCTGAATGAGGGAACCTCTACATGTACGAATATTAGATGATAACATGCCAAAACTTAGAACAAAATAAGATACATAAAATCATACTTATCCTCCTTAAGAAAAACAAATAATACAATATAAAACCTATGGGCCTTGCATATTAATCTCTCTTTGCATGTTGAAACCTCCCGTGTTTCATCAAATGACACCCTCTATGAGAATCGAGCGAAAAAGCCTATCCCTAAATTTTCTTCATCACTCTCGAATTCAAAACGAACATTGTAGCAAGCTTACTCACTTCTTAACACTTTCTCTTCTTTATATTGGAAAGCACAAAAAGAAAGCAAGCAGGAAGACTATGCAAAGCAGTAAAACTACACAATCTTCACATGAAACTATATTACCTGAGTCTGTATCCGCTCCTAGATCTGTGCAGTAGACACTAGGACCAACACAGGAAGAAATGTGATAGTTTCTTTCTGAAAATTTCCAAGCCTTCCAAACCTTCATGGAGACTATGAACAAGAAGAAAGAAATTTCCCTCGGTGGTACTAGATTTCCCCGACCAAGACGATGCTATTGGCAGTAATCTTCATCATTCCATGAAACCCAAGATGGAAGCGTTGATACATCAAACTCAAAGGCAAGATTTTGTCTTTGACAGAATGAGTCCTAATCCAAAGTTAAGATGGAACAAAAATTTCAAGAGATCAAAGAGAAAAACACTACTAATATCATAAAGTTGGCATTGATTGATAAAGATCCATGCACAATAGCCATCCAAACAGAACAAATTCATTTTAATTTAAATAGTTGGATCTAGATCCTTACAAAGGGACCACTGATCCCGTTGACCACATAGCCCATGTAACTTAAGTTAAAAAGTTGTATGAGTACTTTGATGCCATCACATGCAAGCTTTTTTCCACCACATCAAGAGAATCATCTCATAAGTGGTTCAAGGAGTTACCTTCTAACTCTGTTGATTCTTTTGTTGATCTTGCTAGAAAGTTCACTAGATACTTCATGAACAAGCAAGTTGTCTAGAAAGAACCTGCATGCTCACCTCATGAACACCTGGAAAAAACCATCCGAATCCTTAAAGTAGTACCTCGATCATTTCAATAACGAGGTTATCTTAGTTCGAGATGTTGACGAAGTGATTATGATTATAGCCTTCATGAGTGGAATGAAGCCCGGGAACTTCAATGTAAAACTTGCTACTAGAGTTCCTAAGACTTTCAATGACCTTCTTTGGAGGGCTAACAGTCATATTCGTGGAGAAGAATCGAATCGAACATAAAGGCAACTCTATGACCTAAAAGGAAAAGAGGAAGAGAATCCCTAAGCCTGGATCTAGCAAGGCTGAACATAAAGAAGGTACTAATAGCAAGAATAGTAAAAAGTTCAAAAAGAATGATCAGTAGAGTGTTGCACCTAGAAGTTATCAAAATAATAACCAAGGAACATTAGCTGGCAGTGTCACATTTCCAGGGTTGAACATTTTCTGACCCTCACGGACCCCAGTTCTTCCTGACACAGATTCCATCCCTCTAAACACTTATTAGTATAGAAGATTTTGTTCCAAATCCAAAATGAATGAATCCTCTAGCCTCATCCTTCTTTGTGGACAAATCAACATAAACAAGATAGATCTTGCTATTGTGCGCATCATGAAGACCTTGGAAATAACACTAAAGACTGCAATGATCTGAAGATTAGTATAGAGCGAGCTATCAAGGATGGATTCTTGCAAAAATACATGCTCAAAGCATCTAATCAGTTTAGATAGAATGGTATCAGAGTTCAGAATGATACTAGGCCTCCTAGGTCCCATTACCCGACCAAAGATACCATCAGAGGGGGCCTCCTGCGGACAACCATGATGTTGTAGGAGTAATCAATATGATTGTAGGAACTAAAGAGTTCACTATTGGGAAATGGGAGGGTGAATCAGACATCATTGTTGCCATCACCAGAAGTGGAACCGGGAGAGAATCAGCCAATGCTAAAAAGTGTTATTCTAGACCCATGTCACCTTGTGAGGTACTTCCAAAAATACCTTTTGTCAATTAGAGCTTCTATCAGTTTTACAGATGAAGATCCAGTACTAGATCGGTATCCGCATGCTAACTCGATAGTTATCCATATCAAAGTGGGAAACTATAGAATACATCAAGTATTCATTGATGGTGGAAGTTTAGTAGACATCACATATTGGCACACTTGGAAAAGAATGGGTATTAGTAATGACCATATCAAACCTATCTATAACCCACTTGTTGGATTTACAAGAGACTCGATTATGCTTGAGGAGAATGATGTCTCTAAGTCTTTTAGAGTCCTCCCAGATGGTAGACCTACATGATTAACTTTTTCTTGGTTAAAATGCCTTCCCCTACAATATGATATTGGGACAACTATCACAGTATGCCTTCATTATCTTACCTTCAATCTATTACCAAGAGATTAAATATGCCATGTGTGACAGATCATAGGAAAGTATATATAGGAATTAGCAAGAGGCTCGAAAACGTTATATGCTGTCTCTAAGAAGCATACCAATAAAGGAAAAGACTCTTCAAGTAACAAAGTAAGGAGTACTCCTGGCGGTAAGAAATAGAGCAAGGATGAGAAGTCGAGCTCATGTATCCTAGTAAAAGATGTAGAGCTAAGTGATGAGAAGAAGAAGGAAATACAACTAGAACCTGGAATTCCAATAGAAGAAATTGCCTTAGATCCTTATACCCTGATTGGAAATCGAGAATCTGTATCATTCTCCCTGCTGAATTAAAAATTGATCTAGTCAGACTTCTAGACAAGTACAAAGATCTCTTTTCTTGGTCCATGGATGACATGCTAGGCATTCCTCGACAGGTTATTGAACACAACTTAGTGATAGAAACTACATACAAGCCTGTCAAGCAGAAAAAATGACTCTTTGGTCTACAACGCAGTTCGGTCATAGATATCGAAGTGGATATGCTATCAGCAACTCAAATAAGTCGTAAAGTTTTGTATTCCGCTTTGATGTCCAATCCTGTACTTGTAAGTAAACACGATATAGACTGGCAAATATGTATCAATTTCACTTCTAATCTTAATAAAGTCTGGTCTAAAGACACTTACTCATTGTCTCAGATCGATATAGTCATTGATTCATTAGTAGGTTTTGTAATAAGACATTTCCTAGATACATACAAAATGGTACCACCAGATCTTCCTTAGCAGCAAAGATAAGGAGAAGATCTCCTTTATCATTAACAAATGGACCTATTGCTACCAGACCATGTCCTTTGGGATGAAGAATACAGTAGATAGCCACATATCAGAGGCTCGTGAACCAGCTTTCCAAAAACCAGAACGGAACAAACATGGAGGCTTATATCAATGGGATGGTGCTGAAGAGTTGATCCCATGAAGATATTATCAGTAACTTGAGGGAAACCTTCGAGACACTCAGAAGTGTCAACACAAGGTTGAGCCCCTACAAATGTACCTTTGGTGTTCCTTCAAGAAAGTTCTTAGGCTTTATTCTCTATAAGAGGTATTGAAGCTAATCCAAAGAAGGTACAAGCAGTATTAGACATCAAGCCTCCATACAGTTAGTCAAAGAGATATATTGTCTCACTAGAAAGATGGCTTCACAGAATGAGTTTTTATCTAAATCAGCTAAGGAAAGGTTGTTGTTCATCCAGATACTTCGAAAAGCCAACAACTTTAAATGGACGGAACAATGCCAACAAGCATTTGATAAGCTAAAAGAGCATCTAGCCAATATGCCAACCTTAACTGACTCGCAACCTGAGGAGACCTTGTATCTTTATCTATCAACCTTTGAAAACGCAAACAGTACAGCTTTAATCTCTAAACGAGACTAGGTAAAGAGGCTAATTTACTTCATTAGCAAATTCTTTCAAGGACTAGAAGTAAATTACTCATCGACTGAAAAAATGGCTTTCTCTCTTGTTGTGGCTGCTAGAAAGTTAAGGCCCTACTTCTGAGGACATAAATTCATTGTCTACACCAATTTTTCTTTGACAATTATCTTGGAAAGCCAGACATTTTAGGAGGAATGCTTAAGTGGTTGATAAAACTTCTTGAACATCCATNTAATATAACATTTAAGTCGAGACCAACCATAAATGCTCAAGTGTTAGCCGATTTCATTGCGGAAAGCACAGCTCCACCATAGCAAGTCAGCTCAATCTCTCAAGACCTGAGCTCGGCAAAAACTAACCAAAATTATTCAGTCTGGGAGTTACAAGTTGATGGAGCCTCATATGAATCTGGATTAAGAGCTGGAATAATCATCCGATCTCTAGAAGGGCAATGTTACACGTAAGCTCTCAGATTTAACTTTCGGCTACCAACAATAAATCCGAATATGGGGCCATTTTGTCCAGTTAAAATCTAGCCAAAAGGATGGGTATCCAAAGAGTCAAAGTAAATAGTGATTCCTTGCTAGTGATCAACCAAATCATTGGTAACTTTGAGACTCAAGGGATAATCTTACAAAAACATATTCGGAAGGTTCGACAACTTAAGGAATCCTTCAAGGAGGTAGAATTCGTCAAAATTCCCCAAGCGAAGAACAACCATGGCGATGTAATAGCGAAATTAGTGTCTACCATATATTCTTACTTGGCAAAAGAGCTATTGGTGGAAGTTCAGATTTATAGGCCGATCGACAAAGAAGAAATTCTATATGTCAAAGAAGACCAAGGATGGATGACACCGTTACGTGATTACCTACTCTAGGGAATTCTCCCCGAAGGAAGGATGGACACTCTAAGGCTTGTAATTCATGCCATGAAATACGAGATCATTGAAGGTACCCTATATAGGAAATAATACTTGTCTCCCCTTCTTCGATGTCTAGCTCTCGTAGTGTTCGGTGAATTATTGATTAGGTTTTTGAAAATGATGAACAAGTATAATAATAAAAAGAAGCCTTAACTATCCTAATCAACTCCCCCACTCTCACAAGTATATGAGGTGAGTTTGTATATAGGATGAGTAGGGACCGTTCACACGAGAACGATCAGAACAAGTATTAGGTTCACAAACCTATTTACTAGTTAGACAAATAAATCAAGAGTTTTTGACTAAATCTAAACTATATTTTTAGTTTAATCACGAGAAATTAAAATAAAGACAAGAATATAAAATACTATTCCAACGAAAAGCAGCTAAAAATAATTGACTAAAAACCTAAATCAATCTATTCTAGTTGTAAGAATTTAATCAAGAACAAGAATTTAAATTAGTCTACTCCATAAAAGCAATTAAAAACAATGAAAATTTTGGGATAGTTATAGATCAGTTGGGGTCTGCTGACTATAGGAATAAGGTTAAAATGATTGTGGCAAATTTTGATTGGTCATCCGCACAAAGTATTTGTCAGATTTAACCTAATTTACTTTAAAGTGGTAGATTAAATATCTTCCAAGTTTACTTGTTAAGGTAGTTAGAAAATGTACAATATCTCGGAGTTTTCTAAATAACTTTGACAACAGAATGTAGTTTAATTGATAAGTCACTCTCTTACAACGTCATGAATTTGAGACTTTGAATTACCAAGGTAGATACGATGTCCCACCATAGATCGTCTTCAATTTTTTTTTTTTTTAAAAACAAATATAAGTTTCCTGAATAACATTATTGTTTACCTTGGAGGTTTTGTATCCGGCTACAATTACATTGATCACATATACAACATTCAGAAAATGCATGTCCTGATCCTTTGTAACTCCTTAGTAACAACATTTATATCCAATCTTTCTCGAGGAGACTTAGATGAACAGTTGATACCAATTCTGAGAATTGAACTCAAGCATTCAACCATTATTCCCTTGTTAATATCAGCCTCATTATCTTCACTTGATGACAGCAATGAGGGGTCCAAGATCTCCATTACTCATTCAGGCAAGGCGACCTTGACAAAGTTATGCAAATCACAATCATCACTGAAAATTTGGTCTGTTGGTCTTTTTCTTGTGAATAGTTATAATAAGATGATTCCATAGCTGTAAACATCTCCATTCATTGATGTCTTTCCCGCCAAACCGTATTCTGCATTATACAGATGTCATTTGTTCCAACATTTTGAATATGATTGTATCCATGCCAAAAATGACTAGCCTAAGATTTTCACAGTGAAGAACATCTCAAGAATTGTCCTATACTGAAGTCTTTCTTTTCTTTTCTTTTCTTTTTAGGTTAAAATGTGACATTTTTCAAAAGCCAACAAGTAAACGGAATGAGTAAGTACAAATTCAGCAATATTGAAACTCATCTGTGGCAGAAAATGTATGTGCTTTTTTTTTTTAAAAATGTTTTTAGGATAAATTCATTGATTTGAACCATTTCTTTCTGGAAAGCATGGAAAAACAAGTACAAAAGAAGCAAAAGAATAGGTACCTGGTGGAGCATATCCAACTGTGCCTTTTACATTTATTGACGTTGTTTCATAAATTCTAGATGTGAGGATCCTTGCAAGGCCAAAGTCACTAACTTGAGCAGTCATGTTGTCATCAAGAAGGTTATTGCTAGGCTTTAGATCACAATGAACAATTGGATTTTGGCAGTGGTTGTGAAGATAATCTAGAGCAGAAGCCACATCGATGGCAATATTTAGCCTTTCAAGAAAGTAATGAGTTAATTTTCTCTGATGCAGCCACTCTTCCAAACTTCCTTGAGACACGAATTCAAGAACTAGTGCCAAGAATACTCAACTACTGAAGCAATTAAGAATTTAAAGGCAATAAGACAAGAACAATAATTAAAGAATAAGAACGCAATGAAAACAAGAATTGAATTGCATAAAAATAAATCCAACTCAGTAATTGCAGCGAAAATCAACGTTGATGATCGTTGAATCTTGAATTCTAGACAAGAGAACAAAATTCTGGCTTGAACACTTGAGAAATCTACCCTACGGCTAAATTATTGTTCTAACTATTGAAAACTAAACAACTAATGGTGGTTGATGATTGATCCTTGTTTTCTTCCCTTCTCTTGGTGTATTTATAGGTAAAATTACAATTTTGGGGCTCTAGAATGATAACTACATGAATTTTCACGAAAACAGGCCCACAGGTGGATGTTTCTTGAAAAATAAGCAAGCCTATCAAACATATCCGACGACTCGTGCCTGGGTGCTGAATATCATAAATGGCATGCCTAAATGCCACTTCTAGAATCAAAGATTGGAGCTACTGGAGTTGGTGCCTAGGAGTTGCAAATCGATAGTGCCTAGGGACTCCAGGCAGCACCTGCTTTAAATTCTTCCTCGATTTTGACCATGAGGCAAGCCAAATTTGGGAAACCTCAAAATATGAAACTTGAAGCACTATGTTTTAGCTTTCCGAAACATATTGAATAACCCCAATTGGAGCTCAATACTCAATCTACCAAACTGTGTCCAAATCACTCATTGCTGGTGCACATAATTCTAATTTTGCAATTTTCTTCCAATTTTGTGGCCAATTTTAACTGTTTCTTTACTCTAAACCTACAAAACTCAAAATAAATCATTTTTTCTCATAATTACTCAATTCTTGCTTATACATAACTAAAAATGAGGTAAACGATACATAGAATATACGATATTGACGAGCTTATCAATTACCCTACACTTAGTTTTTGATTGTTCTCAAGCAAGACATAGAAATACACTCAAATTACAAACATACTCAATACATATCGTCAATTGACCACATAAATAACCAAGAGCCAAACCATCATAAGGAAAATAGTCAAATAATAATAAATTCCCATACATGAATTCCAGTGTAGGTGTGTGCATAGCCACGCAAAAATAACTTTTACGACGCTCAAATCAAATCATGTAAACCCTTTGAATTTTTCTAAACACTCCATAGCTTACTCTTCTTACATTTCTCCACTAATGTAGACAATTGACTCGACTTAAATTATGTAGGACTTTTTTAGCTTAAAACGTAAGTCTAGGGTCTTAACTAACAAAGAAAGGGAAAAGGATAAAAAAATAAGAAAAAGATTTTTAAATTAATGTGTGCCTCATTAATATAAAACTTCTGTTTGAACATTAAAGCACCCATCTTTCAAAGAAGTAATCCCATACTTAATTGAACAAACACCCATAAAATTTTATGCAACAAACAAAATAAAATCCTACTTTTTATTTCATCCAGTCTCGCCAATTACACTCTGTAAAAATCTCTTCTTTTTTTTTTTTGAGTCAAAATGTTACTTCATTTTCCATCTGTTTTTTTTTTTCTGATTCCCCAAAAACAGGGTACTAGTTATAGGAACTACCCGCCAAAAATATCCACACAGGTACCAGTGATAGGCACTACCTGCTAACATTCTAATGCAGGTGCCAGTGATAGGCATGACCTGCAATCTTTCAACACAGGTGCCAGTGATGGGTACTACCTGCTATGGTCAACAAATATTTTTTAACACCCCTATACCTTAAACTGTACACCATTCAATCTACCACTCTCATACAACTAACGTTCATCCTTATATCCCCTTAACAATTTATGTGGCATTAAAGCTCTTTAAGGATATTTAGAATAGCTCACAAAGGTAGATAAAAAATGAATAAAGAAGAAAAACATCTATGGTGCTTCTGTCCGTTCAAAAAAAATTAAGTCTCAACTAAGGTTTTATAGATAAATTTTACAGTAGAGTTGGCTTGAAAGACTTAAACATCCAAAGTGTGGAAATGCCTACCCTTATCTTTAAATCAAATCAAATTATCTAAAATTTCGCCTAAAAAATGAATAAAGCAAGTAACTGCAGTGCAATATAAGTGAATTTACACAATTATCTCTTAGTGCCTAAAACCTACAACATTGCAGGGCTTTTAATGCTCAAAAATTAGAAATCGTGCTAGGAAAATATTAACATCGACTACCCAACTCATGACAATTTAGCTCAAAAATTATCAAGTAAAAAATCAAAGAAACATGCTAAGCAATTTGTGAACAAAATCTTCAAAAATTTGAAATGCTCTCAAATCAAAAGCTAAGCTACAAATATGAAAGAAAAATTTGAACAAACTGTACGAACAAACCGCAAAACAAACAGAAATTAAGAATACTCCCCACCCCACACTTAGAGCATAGCATTGTGCCTAATAAAAAAATAAGGAAGAGAAAGGGAAAAAGGGAAGCTTCTCTGTCAATAAAGAATGTTGGTGCTGTGTATTTTGAACTAAATATCCTTGAGTAGGCAAAGTTGAAAACATCAACTACTAAAAATAACAAAACATAAAAACACTTAAGACATTAAGAAAAACAATAAAACCAAGAAACTAAACAAAAACATAAGAAATAAAATTAAGAAAAAAACATGAGTTGCCTCCTATGTAGCACCCTTGGTTATAGTTTTAGGCCCGACTATTGCACTCCAACTCATGTGAAACATGCCAAGGTGGTTGGCCACCCCTTTCCTTTAGGCGTCCACGGGAAAAGTTTAGTTCCACTCTTCTTAACTGTCATTTCTTGATTCTCCACTGTTCCTTGAAGAAATCAACGTTTCCTTGTAGTCACCAAAGCCAATGTCCTCAGTAGCACATCCAATTGTTTTTCAAACCATTTCCTCTTCTTTTTACGCTTTTTAAACTTTTAGACATCACAAACTTTTTGATGCTTTGCACCACAGGATGATCCTTTCTCACCCCACACATATCATCGGGTAGTTTTGATTCTTCATTTGACCAGCCTATACAAGGAGATGTTCTATCAGGTGAATGATTGGGACATTTTTCTTCAAAAATAGGAAAATTATCATTATAATAAAAAAAGCAATTTCATTCGATTCATTTTCAATTTGTAAAATCAACTTTCCTTTATTAACATCGATCAATACATGTGTGGTTGATGAAAATGGCCTCCCAATAATCAATGGTATTTCATTGTCCTTGCCAATGTCCAACACCAAGAAATCATTGAGAAAAACCAACTTCTCTACTTGGACATGCACGTCCTACAACAAGTCATATGGTTTCCTTTCGGTCAAGTCTGCGAGTTGCACTCTAACGTTAGTCAGTTTGGCGTTGGTGATTCCTAACTTATCATAAATGGATTTTGGAACAATGTTGATACTAACCCCTAAATCACAAAGTGAATGATATTGCGTTATTCCTCTAATATTCACTGTTATTGAAAAGTTACCAGGATCTTTGAGTTTAGAGGTAATCTCCGTTGAAAAATTGCACTACACTTGGCATCGAGATAAATTAAGTTCTCACCATCATCCCATTTCCACTTCCTTGCTAACAAATCCTTAATAAATGGCCTGTAGTTGGGCATTTTGGTGAGCACATCAACCAAAGGAATGTTGACACTAACCTTGTTGAATATATTGATGAACTGTTGAAATTGCTTGTCTTTTTCCTCATTTATGGAATTATTGAGCCTTTGAGAGAATGAAATCTTTACCAAAGAATGCAAATTCAACGGCTCCACTATGTGTTTCTTTTTTAGCTCCTTGTTTTCATCCACTTTTATCATCTCGTCATCATCACAACCAACTTCATTCTTCTTCTCAATCACCTTAGAGTTTTTCTTCTATTCTTCTTTACCATCCTCTTGTTTTTCATTCGGCACAACCAACTCTTTTCCACTTCTTAGGGAGATTGCATTGCATTGCTCTTTCAGGTTTGGGATTGTATTACTCGGCAATGGTCCAAATGGTCTCTTATTTTTTTGTCGAGCTTTTTGTCCCAGTTGTAGCTCAAGGTTTCTTCATCATGGTAGCCCGTAAATTTTCATACCCCTTTTGTAATCTCTCAAAATCCCTTCTCATATTATCATCATTGGGTATATCATGAGTCACATATGCATATTAATTTGGATTTTGAGATAGTGGTCTTGGTGGTGGAGGTTGGTATGAGTTGTGTTGATAAGGTGAAAAATTCTAGGGATTCCCGTGCTATGGTGGTTGGTGTGGTCTAGACGACAATGATTGGTTGGAAATTTTTTGTTGAAGTCCATTTGATTGAAATGATGGATTTTGGACATTTGCTTGATTTGTCCAGGAAAGGCTGGGATGGTTCTGCCCAGACGGATTATGTGTTTCCATATTTGGTGGATTGATTTCTTTTGGTGGGATTATGATTGGAAATGAATTGAATCTGCTTAGCTTGCATCACTGAAGTATCACAGAAGCCATTTTGGTGATTTCCTCCATAGAAGCACAACTCAAGATCCCTTGGGATGTTGAACCGATGGAGTTCGCAGAGCTTTTTTCATGATTCTTTACAGCTTTGGTCAAGTTTGTAATGATACTTACCATCATATTCTCCTGAGATATAAAAGTGTCATAGCTAGGCATACCTCCTTGATGGACGTTAGCTTGATTCACTTGTTGTTATCCAACTTCGAGAGTTATTGTTCCATGATAGTAATGAGTGGATGCCATTCTCTCCAACAACTCTTGTGTTTCCTCTAGAGTTTTGTAAGGGAAAGAACCTCCTACACTTGCATCAACTATCAATCTCGTCTCCGGAAAAAGTCCATTATAGAAGCTTTGGCTTGTAGCCATAGAGGTATAGCATGGTGCGGGCACTTCCTCAATAGCTCCTTGAAGCGGTCCCATGCTTCACCTAAGCACTCTCTCCAGTGATTTGTCTTAATGATGTGATCTTGTTTCACAGTTTAGCGGTCCTACCCGGTAGAAAGTATTTGGCTAGGAACTCTTGAGCGAGTTGGTCCCATATTCTGAAAGTATCTTGTTTATATGAATTCAACCATGACAGACTTGATCTATCACGTAAATAAAAATGGAATGCTCTTATCCGAATACATTCGGAGTGGAATCCATTGCATCGGAATATATCAATGACTTCCTCGAATTTGATTAAGTGCTCATGGGGATCTTCATTGGATCCTCCTCCATATATAGCATGTGCTTGGAGCATTGGTATTAGTGTAGGCTTGATTTCAAAGTTGTTTGCTTGCATGTGCAACCAAGAAATGCTAGAACTCACCCGCTCGAAATTAGTCTCTAAGATATCAGGGGTTAGCATTAGCATTAACTTGGTTGCCATTGTTGCCTACAACCTCCTCTCGTTCATTAATAGTGCGGTTTGGATTCCCCATTAGATTGTCACATTGGTTTGAGTCTTGTCGTCTGTGGTTTCTGCTTATAGTCCATTCAATTTCCAAGTCAATCAGTTGAAATGATTAATTGGACGAACGAGTATCTACCATAAACTATGATAAAAGAAAATCAAAGATCAACTATCGAAGAACAAATCCAAAATCAAAATGAGAGAACAAGGAATAATTATAAATAAATTAAAAAAGAAATAAAAAAATCTAATCTAGTAGGACTCACTACACCTAATATTGTTACCAAACAAAAATACTCCCCGGCAACGGCACCAAAAACTTGTTCGGTGAATTATTGATTAGGTTATTGAAAACAATGAACAAGTAATAATAATAAAAAGAAACCTTAACTATCCTAATCAACTCCCATACTCTCTAAAGTATACAAGGTGAGTTTGTATATATGGTGAGTAAGGGTCATTCTCATGAGGACTATCAGAACAATTATTAGGTTTACAAGCCTATTTACTAGTTAGACAAATAAATCAAGTGTTTTTTTACTGAACCTAAATTAAGGTTAATCACCAGAAATTAAAATAACGACAAGAATGTAAAATACTATTACTACAAAAAGCAGTTAAAAATAATTGACTAAAACCCAAAATCAATCTACTCAACCTACAAGAATTTAATCAAGAACAAGAATTTAAATTAGATGTTTACTCTATAAAAGCGATTAAAAACAATGAAATAAAACCCTAACTACTCAACTATTGAACCAATTAAGAATTTAAAAGCAATAGGACAAGAACGATAATTAAAGAACAAGAATGCAATGAAAACAAGAATTGAATTGCATAAAAATAAATCAAACTTAGTAATTGCAGCAAAAATCAATATTGATAATCTTTGAATCTCAAATTCTTGAGAAGAACATAAAAATTCTAGCTTGAACACTTCAGAAAATCTACCCTACGACTAAATTATTATTCTAACCATTGAAAACTAAAAAACTAATGATGGCTGATGATTGATCCTTGTTTTCTTCCATTTTTTTGGTGTATTTATTCATAAAATTAGGGTTTTGGGGATCTAGAATGATAAGTACACGAATTTTCATGTAAACGGGCTCACGGGAGGACGTTTCTTGCAAAGTAAGCAAGCCCATGAAACCTGTCTAACGACTTGTGCCTTGGCACTGCATAAATGGCATTCCTGGTTGTACCACTTCCTGAATCAAAGATTGGAGCTACTAGTTGTGACTAGGTGCTACAAATTGGATGCGCCTGGGTGTGCCTGGCAGTACCTACTCCAACTTTGTTCTCAATTTTGGCCATCATGCAGGCCGAATTTGGGAAAATGTAAAACATGAAAGTTTTAGCACTATGTCTTAGCACTTCAAAACATCTTAAATCACCCAATTGGAGCTTGGACCAAAAATTTATGCTCAATCTACTAAACTGTGTCCAAATCACTCCTTACCGGTGTACATAAATTCTAATTTTGCAATTTTCCTCTAATTTTGTGATCAATTTTAACTCTTTCTTCAATCAATCCCCACAAAAATCAAAATAAATCATTTTAGCTCATAATTACTCAATTCTTGCTTATACATCACTAAAATGAGGTAAACGATAAATAAAATATATAATATTTACAAGTTTATCACGTAGAAGCTAAATAGGTATTTCAAGAAATACATGAGGGCATTTATGGAAGCCATGTAGGAGCAAGCAGCCTGACTAGGAAAGCTATTTTGATGGGATACTATTGGCCGACCATGAAGAATGATATTCATCAGCCATTTCAAGCTGTCACAAGTGTCAAATTCATACACCTATCCCACGAAGGCCAGCAGTGGATCTCAATGCAATCACAAGTTCTTGGCCTTTTTAGCAGTTGGGGATTGACATATTTGTCCCTCTCCTGAAAGGAATTAGAAGATGCAAATTTTTGGCAGTTGCTAGATTATTTCTCCAAATGGATTGGAGGCCGAGCTACTTAAATCGACTTTAGGAAAAGGTATAAAAACTTTCTTTTACAAAACAATATGGCATACTTCATGTTCTTGTCTCAGCCAATGGAACGCAATTTGTGGATGAACCATTCAAATCTTTTTGCAAAGATTTGGAGGTCTAGTTATATACTATTTCTGTGGGACACCCACAAGCAAATGGTTAGATTGAAGTTTGCAACAAGACTCTTCTAATAGGAATTGAAGCAAGACTCGACATACAGAAGCTAAGGGAGGTCGGATTAAGGAACTGCCAAGTATGTTGTTGTCTTACAGAACTACCCCACGCACAGATAATGGCATGACTTACTTTAGGCTTGTTTATGGCACAGAAGCTGTGACTCTAAGAGAGATTGGAATGCCTATATCATGAGTAACCCATCGAGACAACTTTTGTTAATGAAGACCAAATGGAAGATCTCGATCTCTTAGAAGAAAAAGACCCAAAGCTTCCATTCTGAAGAAAATTACAAAAAATGGCAATATATTAAAGTATGAGTTTGGTAGAGGTACTTTTGACCAGGCGACCTTGTTCAATCAGGTTGATGGAACTAGAAAGCTGGACGCAAATTGGGAAGGACCCTACTAGATCATGGAAGCTTATCCTTCAAGATTATATAAGTTGGTTTATCACCAAGGAAAACTTCTCCCTCGGACTTGGAACATTGTGAACTTGAAAAGAGATTACTTGGGAAACTAAGTACGGGGTAGAAGATAGATGTTCAGCTAATGGAAATAGTCACTGCATATTTAAAAGTAAAAATATCAATGAGAGATGTTCTTTAGAAAAAGCTTGCCAAAAGCCTATTCCATTACAAATTATTTATCCTTTTCCTCACCAGGTGGAGCTTCGAGAGCAAGTGGCAGCAAAGCATTCAATAAATTTTCGGCTGCATATGGTCTTACGAAGAGATCCATAAGCTCATTCAGAAGAGTTTCCATCACATGAGATTGGTAATCCGGAAAAGAATTGAAATTCAAAGGGAGGTTAGGAAATCTATCTTGGACCCCCTCCAAGACATTATTGAATATTAACCTTCTAGCATGCCAAAAAAAAGATTGTAGATCCCTTTGTTGACTCCTTTTAGAAGATGTTCTAGTTTAGTAGGTTTAGCTTCACCCTATTGGGAGCTAGACTCATTAATAGCTAGTTGTACTTCATGAAGGGTCTTCTTCAGTTCTTCTAATTCTCTCTTGGCTTCTTCAGCCGCAATAGTTTGGACGTTCACTTTCCCAATCAGCTGGATGATATTACCAATTTTAGTATCGTATTTCTCTTGAAGCTTGGTCAGAGCCAATTCTTTTTGAATCAAAGTCTTTGACATAGACTGTACAGTGGAAGTTTGCCTACTTAGATTATCCGTATAGGTGAAAATCCCAAGGCTTTCTTTCAAGAGACGATGTTGAAGGATGCAAATGTCTTGTTCAGCTGTCCAAAATAGAAAAGACTATGAGATAGCACAGGAAAAAGAATAAAGAAATGTCATCATCATATTACAACTTATAGATAGGAGCTTATCATTAAATTTTTTATCAGTTGTTCATGGAACAGTCTGTGAAAGGTCTTATAAACATCAAGGAGCATGGTGGAAAGCAACCTTTCACGGGATTTCCTTAGAGATTTCATGCATCATTTATGTTCTTATCAGAAGGAGAGCAAGTATCTGGATCTGAGGAATGACATCCTGCTCTTTCAATCGCCTTCTTCTTTGATGAAGATGGAAGAGTAGGGTCAATGATCATTTGAATCTCTGGTTTCCAATTGAAAGGAGGCAATTCACAAAAATTCTACAACCCTTGTCCTCTTCCTATCTAAGCGATATAGGAGTTTAGATGAAATTCTCTTCATAGGTATATCTCCTGGAACAACATGAAAGGGAATTGGTTCAATCGATTTGAGAATTCCAACTTCAATGGTCTCAGAAGCTCTTTTGTGAGTTGTATTCTGGCTTTCTTGGACTACTTAATTCTTCCACCTCGTCTAAACCCAAGTCATGTTCTTGCATCTGGTAAAAAGAAGTACATCCTCCATTTTTTGAAAAAGGAGAGATATCAGTGAATGAAAGCATAGGAGGTTTGGCGTGATTGAGAATGGAAGGTGTGAGAGCCCTTAGCACTGGAGGTTATCTTGTAAAAAGCTCTAAAACTATTGACCGCATAGATTCTTATCCGATGCTTGCATAATATGTAAAAATAGATGGCAAATCTGATGGTGTTAGGAGCCAATTGGGATATGCTAATCCCAAAATGAAGACAAAGTAAAATAAAGAAAAAGAGGGAATGGGAAGACGAAGAGCAGACCATAATTGATCCTTGAAGATAGTCTTGAATTCCTTTAGTAGAGCCTCTACTCCATTCCCTCATTGGGAAATTAGAGAGTAATCTCCAAAGGAATGTAATAACTTTAACGAATCATTTGAATACGAGCTTCGAGAAATTAGCCTCTAGAATCATCGAAGGATTCAAGATCTGCAGCATCAAAAATATGCTCAGACCCAACAATAGGAGGTTTGGTACCAGATGCCGAAACCATCAAGATGGAAATATCAAGTAGAGTAGAAAAGAAATAGCAAGTAGATACCAGTTGCTCAGAATCAAAACAGAGTTTGAAGAGAAAAACAGAATGGAAATAATTAAACCCTAAATAGGTTAAGGTACAAGCCTTCTAGGCTTGTTCATCAAACAACAGGAAAACCCAAAAAGAGAAAAGTAACTACCACCAAAATGGATAAAAGACGTGGCATTGAATGTGTACGATTATCGAGGACATGACTCTTATAATTTACTCATAGCGCAATCATGACAGTAATTGTTCAGCATGCAAGTTGTTCAAAAATCACTGAAAATATATGGCCAAGCTAGCAAAAGATGCTAAGGAGTCACTAGCCAAATCCGAGTGGAAATTTGATCATAATATAAAAATATAATGCTGACCAATAGACCCAAGGGTCACATGATTACTCTAAACCTAAAAAAGAGCTATAGTTCAGTTGTGACTAAGCAAACAAGATACATTGACTTTGTCAAAACTTGCTGAAGTACCTTAAGAGGTTCTAAAAGACCAAAAAGAAAAAAGATACATTGATTTGGTTAGAACTCATCAAAGTGTCCTAAGATGTTCTGAAAGGCCAAACAGAAAAAATATACATTGATTTGGTTAGAACTGGCCGAAGTGCCTAGAAGTTTTGAAAGAATAAACAAAAAAGAAAGATACATTGATTTGGTTAGAACATACAAAAGTGCCTTAAGTGGTTCTGAAAGACTAAGCAAAACAAAGAAGTATGTGGACTTGGAGATTTGGAACTCGCCAAAGTGCCTTAAGTGGTTCTGGAAAACCAAAAAAAAGAAAAACAATATTGATTTGGCTAGAATTCATCGAAGTTCCTTGCAGAAGTTATGAAAACCAAGCCAAATAGGATAAATGAGATATGTCTGGCTAGAGGCTCGTCCAATTATTTTAGAAAGCTCTCTTAAAGACTAAAAAGTATGAGCCTAAGTATTTTCTAGAAAACATGCAAAAGGCATAAGATTGGCCTAAGTTCAGGTTAGAGACGCTAAGAAAGAGTTGGCCTAAGTTTAAGTCAGTTTATCACTAAAATTGCACAGTTGGCTAGGGATTCGATCAGTAATTCGACAGAATATATCAATGACAACAGGTCTAAGTTTGGGTCAACACCATAAAAATGAATTGGCCTACAAATAAGTTAGTTTGCTTGTCCTTCCAGAAGGTTAGAGACTCTGAAAGATGTTGGCCTAAGTGCAAGTCAACTTATCAATGGAATCACACAGAAGTTGGCCTAAGTTTTCATGTCAACGAATCAATAGAACATATCAATGATGATCAGTTTAGGCTTGGGTCGGCACCATGAAAGCAAGCTTGTTAACAAATAAGTCAATATGCTTGTTCTTCGAGAAGCATTAATGCAAGTACCGTCAAGATCGTGTTGGATGGTCTGACGAATAAATAAAAATAATAAAAATAAGCAACAAAAGCAAGAAATCAGATATATGTTATTTCATTTCATGAATTGATGAATTACAAGATAGAGCTCCCCCTTGAGATAGTAGAATTACTACAATACTATTACATCAAAGATCATCAAATCTGCTCTAGAAAATTAATTCTTGAATGCTCATCCAAGGGTCTTAAGATGTTCCTGCAAAGTCAAGGGTCTTTTTAGATATTCTAGCTTTGGAAAAACCTGAAAAATGAAATAAAGAGAAAGAAAAAACTACCTGGCTACATGTCAAAGACCAAGTGATAAGAAAAGTCATGAAGAATAATGGAAGCAAAGATAGAAATATTTGGTGAGTCTGAAAGGCATAACTGAAACCTATTTATAGCCAAAAGAAAGTTGAAATGACGGGACAAGAATTGGCCAGATTGCGGCTCCCACTACTCATATTTTTCACTTACTAGGATTAATGATATTATACAAAATCAAGGATGTTGGCCCAAAGTAACCTAAGAGTGGGGTGAATTTGGTTGTATGAAAATAATTTGAAACTTTGCATAGTAAAAACTTAAATAAGGCACAAGTAATAAATGAAGCAATTTAAAGATCAAAGAAATAAATGCACAAGGATAATTAAATGAAAGTTAAGATTAGGATTGAGAAAATCAAACCAAATTCCCAAGCTTCACAAGGTTTGAGTGCATATCCACTAATTTATACCTTTTCAATGCAGGTAAGACAATAATAACCTTCTTGTACACCAAGTAAGATCACTCTTGCTCACACTAAGTACCTCATGTTGAGCCAAGAGTTTTACACACAATCTCACATTTGTACAATTGTTATCTTTCCACTCTTACCACTTGAAGATCACTCACTTGGTCACTTTTGTTTCCACTAACACAATAGAAAGCCTATTGGCACTAAAATAGCTTGATTAAATACTTGCATTAATTGTGGAAATTTTCTATATTTATTTCAGACTAAGGAGTGTTTATAGGTGCTAAAAATTGACCTGCAACTACCCTCCAATGTCTATGCATTAAATAGTAAAAATCTAGCCACTAAACTCTTCGGCCGGCCGATGCATAGCCACTGCGCCTAATAGTCTATCCGAACCCTCAAAAAAGTCTTGCTTTGAGGATTCAGGAATCAAAGATGGAGGAGGCTTTGAAGAAGATGAAGAAAGGAAAGCAGTTGGCTTCGATGATATCCCAATCGAGGTATGGAAATGCTTAGGAAAGAAGGGCATAAGTTGGCATACCAATCTTTTCAATAAAATATTAAAGAGTAGAGAGATGCCTAATAAGTGGAAGAAGAGTATTCTCATACCCATATTCAAAAATAAAAGGGGATATACAAATGCCATTATGCGAATTACAGAGGTATTAAGTTAATGAGCCATACGATGAAATTTTGGGAAAGGGTGATAGAAAGAAGGTTAAGAAATGAGACTAAGGTGTCCAATAATCAGTTTGTTTTTATGCTAGGGAGATCGACTACTAAAGCCATAAATCTCTTAAAAAGACTTATCGAGATATACCGGGATAAAGAAAAGGATTTACATATGCTTTTTATTTATCTTAAAAAGGCATACGATAGAGTGCCTAGAGAAGTTATGTGGAGAGTTTTAGAAAAAACAAAGGAGTTAGAGTAGTATACATAGAATCAATAAAGAAGATGTATAGGGATGTGGTTACAAGTGGGAGAACACCAGGAGGGTTGACATGAGAGTTCCCTCTAAATATAGGTTTACACCAAGGTTCAGCTCTAAATCCTTATGTATTTGCATTGGTCATATATGACCATACAAGGAACATACGAAAGAAATACCATGGTGTATGTTGTTTGCAAATGACATTGTGTTAGAGATCTCTTCTGGTAGATGAAATAAAAGATGGGGTTAACGCTAAAATCGAGGTTTGGAGAGCGACACTTGAGGCAAAAGGTTTTAGAATTAGTATATCAGAAACAGAATATATGGAATTTAAGTTTAGCAAAGGTGCACGTAGGAACAGAATAAGGGTTAGTATCGAAAATCAAGAGATACCCATAAGTGAAAATTTTAGATATTTAGGCTCAGTTATTTTTAGTAATGTTGGTATAAATTGAGATGTTACATATCGGATACAATCGGGATAGACTAAATGGAGAATGGAATCGGGAATATTATGTGACCGCAAAATTCCTTTACAACTTAAGGGTAAATTCTATAGAATGGCAATTAGGTCAACGATGCTCTATGGGTCTGAGTGTTGGATAGTTAATCACACACATGAACAAAAGATGAGAGTAGTAGAAAATACGAATGTTAAGATGGATGTATGGGTACACTAGGATGGACAAGATACGAAATGAGCATATTCGTGAGAAGATTGGAGAGTAGCATCGATTGATGAGAAGATGAGAGAAACACGCTTAAGGTGTTTTGGTCATGTGTTAAGACGACCAGTATAAGCGCCTGTCAGCTGAGTAGATTTTAGAGAGAGTAGTCAATATAAGAGAGGTAGGGAAGACCAAAAAAGACTTGGTGGGTAATTTGTAGGAAAGACATAGACCATCTAGGAGCAGGATATGGTCCATGATAGAGCGCAATGGCATAACAGGATTCATGCAGTATACCCTATTTAGTGGGATTAAAGTTTGGTTTGTTTGTTTGTTATATATATCAACTCATTCACTTCACTCAAGATAGCCAATTTAATCCTTCTTTCAAACCAATCAATTGAACTACTCAATTACTCATGATTATTTTCTCGAATTATCCATTATAATCATGGCATGTATTATACAAGTCCAATTCCATATATTAGTTCAATACGCAATTAAATCAATGTTATATGATTGCTTCTCAGATGAATCTTAGAAACAAATCATCAATTGTATCATTAGGAGGTGTATAAGAAAGCATTAAAATTCACAATACACACTCATAAGGAATAAAATATTGAATCTTTAATCCTAAATCAAATAATAAATGTAGTCAAAAGGTACATAAATTCCTAACTAGTAAATCTACTTTATATAAAGAATTAAAGGACAAGGAATTGAAATAGAGCATCTTCAGTAACTTGGGTAAATAACATCAATGGTTGTTGAACTTTTGACCATGTTCCTATTGAGTCCCTCAACTTCTAAAGTGTCTATTAAGTTTCTAAAATTATAAATTTGTTCTAAATGTCCTTCAAATGTCAAAGTCAAGTATGGTAATTTTTACTTTGACCCCTAAAATTTTTATTTAATATCTATTTCCCCCTTTAAGATTAAAAAATAAGGCCTTCAACCATTTTTAATAGTTTTGGTAAATATTAAATAATGGACCAATTCGACCAAGAAAAATGACAACACTACCTTTATAGAAATTTCTATAAGTTAAAAACTACAAGAAAGTATTTTGTCTTTTCTATGAGTCTAGTACTTTTATAAAGTCAAGAATGTAATTAAAATGATAGATTTTGATAATAAAAAGGCCTAATTCTACATTCCACTGCTAAACTTGTACATGATTCATACTTTGCACCCAATACTTTCTTTTCGATATTTTATACCACGAACTTTCTAATTCGCCCACTTCAATCCAAAATCTAATTCTATCAACAAAATTAATAGCTTTAGGGTGCGTAAACAACATACCCCCTTAATGGAGAATTTCAACTTAACGGTGCAAGAATTGGTGTTTTGTTGAGGGTGTTAGATTTTGCACTGAAGATGGAAGAATTAGATAAATCTAGGTGCAAACTATCCAAAAAAGGTATATGGTGCAAAGTGAGAATCATATACAAGTTTGGGGGTGCAAAGTGAAGTTAAGTCTAATAAAAAAATTACAAAGCATAATTATAAATAATTATTCCAATTTTAATTTTTTATTTTTCATTCTTCGTTTTTGTATTTTGTTAGATGCACAAATTCTGTACATAGTTATTCATTTTTTTTAAATCTACCATTGGAATTCAAATAAGTTAATTAAACAATAATAAAAAATAATGTTACTAACAATATATTAGAACATGCACAATATACGAATAAAACGTGTTAAAATATTAATTTTGTCATTTATTATCTGTTAACAAGTCAACAGTTAAATATTTATCAAAAATTATTAAAATGGAACATGTTTTCCTAATTCTAAAACTTGGAAGGGGTAAACTGACAAGAAACTAAACCTTAATAGGGTAAATTAAAATTATCCTAATTGCATTTGGCTTTAGGGACCATTTAAAACCAAATTGAGAAGTTTATGGATATCATATATACTTTTAAAAATAAAGGAACAAAATAAAAGCTTCAATAAAACTTCAGGGACAATAAGAGTCGTTTACCCTTAAGTTAAATAATTCAATAAAATTTTATTTGAAGACTGAATGTTGGAAGAAAATAGATGTTGAATATTTAGTTGTGAAAATTATTCAGGTTTCAGACATCATCTCTCGACTGTCTACCCCAATACTTGCACACATTTAATTGCCTTCATGGTGTTGTATTTATGAGTAGGAATGTATACTTAGGGTTTATGTAGTGTTGGCACTTATAATGTAACACTTTAATCCTTCACTCCTTGACTAATAATTAATAAAACCTCAAAAAATAGCTTGTAAAAATAACATAAATTCATACCGATAATGGTGATTATGATTTCTATTCCAATTTCGATTTCAAATGCAAACCAAACATCTCCTTAGTTTTCTTTCATCAAATGAACATCGGATTATTTTTTAACACCCTTTAGCTAAAAAAATTTGGTCATTGTATTTAATGAGAAGTTCCCTAATAATCTAGCTTTCTCTTAAACTTTTTGTCACCAAAAAGAAAAACTTAGTCCCCTATTTGGAGTCGAGGGTACATTAATTGGAAAACATGCCCCCCTATTTTTGCTTCGGATCCTGTATCTCACTCTTTACCCCAATCTCTATTCCATTTTCAAGATCCTATGTTTGCTGTGTGTATTTTGAATCGCTAATGATCTTCTATCCCACACACTCTATCTCACTCTCTATCCCACTAACTAATAAATTGCCATGATTCCTCTACTAAAACTCATAAATAACTTAAAAGGAATTCGGACTGTTCATTACATAGTAGGATAAGGAGTCAATTAGGAAGTGAGATAAAAGATCTTTAGCGATTTTGAATCAGAAGTATTAACAATATTAGAGTACACGTGACTAATATATAAAGGATGTGATAGCATATTACTTAGGAGGTGTTAAGTTTATGGGTATAAGGAGAAGAAATGAGAATCAAGGTTAATGATATCCATCGATGTTGTTTGGTTGATTACTATGGAAATCATTATGTGGGAATGAAACTGTTAGAAAATTCACACTTTCATTCCCCACGTGTGACATAGGTTTCAAATTTATGAATTTGTCAACATAATGAAATTCATTCCTTATTCAAACCAAACAAGTAAAGGGAAATGATATAAACCCTATTAAAACTGATAATAGAGTTTATGATTCCCATTCCAATTCTGATTCCTGAATATGAACCAAACACCTCCTTAAGGATTGGCATAGAAGATCCTATAGAACTTATTTTGTCAAACGGTGGGTCACTCATCTCATTTGAGATGTTCCCATCATTAATAATAAAAGTAACTATTAGAATTACTCAATAATAATAATAAATAATAAAAGAGGTTATCCTAAATGAGGTTTCTCATCGTGCAAGTCCTCTCTTACTGTTGGCCCCAAAGTAACTTAAAGGGGGGAGGGGTGGATTAGATTTCTTAAAAATTACTTTGCAAAATAATCAACAATAAAATTTTTCAAACTATCAAATGGATAGATAGTTATAAAGACAACTAAGCTTATGGAATATAAAAAGGGTAAAGAGAAATTAAACAAGCAACACTACCAAGCTACCAAGTTTGAAGTGTTAATCCACTAGAATGCTTCACAAAATTGGTGACTCAATAATCTTCTAATGTACACAAAGTATTTAGGACAATCTTTCCTCACACTAATTCACTTTAGTTGAGCCAAGGATTTTACTCTTAACCTTATTTTAGTACAAGACTATCACTCCACTCAATATTTTTGAATTGCACTTCAATGTACACACTAATACAATATTGCTCAATTGCTAATTTGCACTCAAATTGCTTTTCTACTAGCTTGTACTCAATGTGTAAAAGTTTGTTTACAATATCAATAGAGTTGGTATTTATAGGAGCAATAAATTTGGTTGTAATTACTTCCCAACGGCTCAACAATAAATGAACAAAAATGCCATTATGAGTTTCGGACGTTCGATATTTTGCTGTGCATCCGACCCAGCGTCCGATCTCACTTAAGTATGTGTGGTGATGCCATTCGGACGGCCAAGTATGCATCCATTCCATCGTCCGAATTAGATGTATGTGAGAGTTTCACACTTCGAACGATATATTTTGGCCGAGTGATTTTAATGATATATCAGGGAATAATTGTTTCAGACACTCTTGTTCAAACGTCCGAAGCATATTTTATTCGGACGGTTGTATGCATCCGTTGAGGAGCTTGAAAAAAATTCTCCTCTGCCTATCCGTTCGGACGGTGAAATGCGTATGTTGAAACCTTTATCGGACGTTCCTGTTCGTTCGAGAAATGTAGTACAGTTCGGACGGTGTACTTCGTCCGAAAGCCTTGTTTCCAGCAGACAAAATAGCAGACCTACACAGTTTGATTTCAGCGTTTAGTACATTTGTCATCATCAAAATATGGTTTGGGAATCATCAATCTCCCCTTTTTTGATGATGACAAACTATGATAAAATAGATACAACCAATTTCTGTTACAATTAACAGATATGATCAATTAATAGATAAATCCATGCATATTAAACAGATACAACCAATTTCTATTACAATTAACAAATTTGATCAATTAATAGATAAATCCATGCATATTCCTACTCCCCTTTTTGACATCATCAAAATAAGCTCCCCCCTAAGAAGGTGCACTGTTAATAGTTTCATAAGAATGTGTGAATCATCAATAGTTTCACAAGCAGATCAACAATAGTTTCATAATCCCAATAGTCAATTAATGAGAATAATGTCAATAATTACACACAAGTATCAATCTATTAGCAAAATGCAAACGAGATATCCAAAGAAGAATAGAAAATCTAAGTGGAGTCGTTTTTCTTCTTGGAACGTTTTTCGAGCATGTGCTTTTTGGTGGGTGCAGCGTCATCAGTAGCTTCACTGTCAGGATCACCCGAATCGCATCATTGCATGACATAGTTGAATGTGTAGTCAACGTCCTCATCTTCGTCATCATCAGTGCCTTGAGTGGTAGTTTTGTCAGCAGCACTTGAGCTGTAGTGTCCTCATGATCAGCCTCCTCATCATCATTGTCATTTGTTTCATTGACATCACTTTTAGAGGATGATTCAAGAGTGTACTGTGACTGTATGTTGGCAAATAGAACTTGAGCGGAAGTAGACATGCCCAAGCTAAGCGCCTCTTGCAGGATAGTCTGACGAGTTTTACAGTGAGATTCTTCAACTTGCGATTAGTTCAACACTGAAAAGAGCTCATTTGATCGCTCAAAGAAGTAAGAAGGCCTCAAATATGTTAAAGGGATGGCTCGGAAGAAGAAGGACGGGAATCATGGAATGGTAGAGTTGTTTGAGGAGGAGGGGAATGAGGAAGTGAAAGTCCTGAGGAAGAGGCTTGAATTTTAGACCGTTCAATCTCATAAGCAGCTTTTGTAAACCATTGGTCATTAAAAAATCAGTCCCTTTCGCTCAATATATGCTTTGTTGAAGTAGGGAGGGTATTGTTTTTTTCCAGTCAATGGGATGTCAAGATAATTAAAAACTCTTGTAAGGAATTTGCCGAAGGAAATGTTTCGGCCAGTGTCAGTTAGAAAGAGTTCCCACAGATAACAGAAGCGATAACCAAAATCAAGTGGAATTCCCTTGAAAATACTGTAAAATAAGTAAAGCTGCATTTTCCATGGCTCAGTGCGATGCCCATCCTTTGGTAATAGCAAATTTGTGGTACCAGAGAGTACAAAATGTTCAGTTCAGGAGTAAGTAAAGTAGTTTTGGCTTCCGAGGCCTATTTGAAATTGACATTGAAGATTGCTCGGACCTCGTCAATGTCAAAATGAGTATCCAAGGCAGGCCATTTATCCAGTGAGAAAAAATAGGAAAAATCATTGGGTGAAGGAACCTCACATTCCAAAATGGTGTTTATGACATTTGATGAAATTTTAAGATTTTTGTTGTTCACTCGAGATATTAATGTGCGAACAGTGGGACCTTTCCTAAGATTAGCTGTGAATTGGAGTACCATGTCAAGATATACAAGTACATCAATATGTACTAGGTGACCCTAATTTTGTTTTTCAAAGCAGGATTTGACAATCGGTAGATTAAACTCATCAAAAAGACCTTGGGAAACAAGTCTTTCAACAACGATGGATTTACTAAGAAGAGATGTGTACCGTTCAGATGCCTTGGCATCAATAAATTTGGGAAGAGGAGAAGTGGTAGAAGTTTATTTGTGGAGGATTTGTGGACGTTTACCCTTGCATCTGAGCCTTCCCTTTTGATTTTTATCCCCGGGTTGCTGTTGAAGAACCGTCTTGAGATCGAACCATTGTTATTTTTGAAACTTGAGAAAAAAAGAAAAAAGTAGTTTTGAGCAAAGTTGGTGGAAATTCGAAGAAGTTTGATGGTAAAGTGGTGAAATGGAGTACAATAGAGATGATTAACAATTTGGGAATGAAAATTGTTGAATCAATTTTGCAGCAGGGAAAAGAAGATGAAAGAATTTTGGAGAGAAAATTTTTTGCCAGACTAGGGTTCGGTGGGTTGAGTAAGTCGAAGAGAAGGAAAATGAACAGTCTTAAACGTGCAGAGCAATCATTCAGACATCTGAACGATGTGTATGCGTCTGACCCTGTGTCCGAACCATGATGAACAGACGGTTGAACCTCTGTGCCAGTGAGTTCGAGAATGTCTCGGACGATGAAGAGCATCCCTTAGGATTTTAGTGAGTTAATGAAAGAAAAGGGTGAGTGAGAGTACGGACGATTAAAAGCATCCAAGACAGAAAGGAAGGTTTCGGACGTGTAAGAGCGTCCGACAGAGTATGTGGTTTCAAACGATCATGTGTGTTTGAACACAGAATTTATACAGATATGAAATTAATGATGCCCAAACGAGTTCTGAGAGATTCAAAGCGATCTAAAGGTAAAGGTTTAGTAAACATATCAGCAAGTTGATCAATTGAACACACAAATTCAACACAAATTTCCTTTTTGCATACAAGATCTCTAATAAAATGGTGCTTGACATCTATGTGTTTGGTTCTAGAATGCATGACAGGATTTTTTGTGAGATTAATTGCACTAGTGTTATCACATTTTATAGGCACACAATCAAAAATAACACCAAAGTATTTTAATGTATGTTTTATCCACAAAAGTTGAGCACAACAGTTTCCAGCAGCAATATATTCGGCTTCTGCCGTACAAAGTGAAATAGAATTTTACTTTTTGCTAAACCAAGACACTAGAAAGTTACCCAGTAGAGAAATGACACATACCACTAGTACTTTTTCTATCAATTTTACAACCAGCAAAGTCATCATCAGAATAACTAATTAAATCAAATGTGGAGGATTTTGGATACCAAAGACCAAAATTCATTATACCTTTTAGGTATCTGAAAATTCATTTTACAGCAATTAAGTGTGACTCTTTAGGACAAGATTGAAATCTGGCATATAGACAAACAGCAAACACAATATCCGGTCTTCTAGCTGTTAAGTAAAGTAGGCTTCTGATCATACCTCTGTAGTGTTTTTCATCAACACTATTACCTTCTTCATCTTTGTCAAGTTTAGTTGAGGTGCATATTGGTGTCCCGACCTGTTTGCAATCTTCCATTCCAAATCGCTTGAGTAGCTCCTTTGTGTATTTGATTTGTGTGATGAACGTTCCTTCCTTTGTTTGGTGACCTTGGAGTCCGAGAAAAAAATTGTAATTCTCCCATCATGCTCATTTCAAATTCTTTTTGCATCAAGTTCGAGAATTACCTTGCACAAGCTTTCATTAGTTGATCCAAAGATAATATCATCAACATAAATTAGAACAATTAGCAAACAATTAAAATCAGTATTGGTAAAGAGAGTGGTATGAACAACACCTCTTTTGAAACCGTTTTCAATCAAAAACCACTTAGCCTCTTAGACCAAGCTCTAGGAGCTTGTTTCAAACCATACAAAGCTTTGGAAAGTTTTAAAACAGGATTTGGAAAATTTTTGTTTTCAAAACCCAGAGGTTGTTCAACGAAAACTTCTTGATGAATAAAACCATTTAAAAATGCACTTTTAACATCCATTTGGAATAATTTGAATTTGTTGAAACATGCATATGCAAGAAACATGCGAATAGATTCTAAATGAGGAACGGGTGAAAAGGTTTCATCAAAATCAAATTTTTCTTCTTCAGCATAACTTTTTGCAACAAGTCTAACTTTGTTCCTAATAATTTAACCTTTATCATTTAATTTATTTGTAAAACCCATTTTGTTCTGATTCATGGTACGGGTTGAGTTGATGGTATTTCAACTAAAGTCCATACATTGTTTTTCTCAAATTCGCTAAGTTCATCTTGCATAGCAAAGACCCAAGATTCATCATTTAATGCATCATCCACATATTTAGGTTCAATATGAGAAAGTAATGCACAATTACTTTTCAAAAGTTTATGAGATCGAGTTTTTACCCCATCAGAAGAATCACCTATGATCAAATCTTGAGGCTGACTAGAAACAAATCTCCATGCTTTAGGAAGATCTTTTGAAGTATCTTCGTCCTTTTCTCCTTCTTCACCTAAGTGATTTGTATTGTCCACATTGTTTGGAGAGATCCCTTGATGTTCTTCTTGAATAGTGAGGTTTTTGAAGCTCCTTTTGAATACCTACATCTTCATCTTCACACACATTCTTTGAAATAATATCATTAGTTTCATCAAATGTAACATGCACAACTTCTTCAATAAAAATTGTTCTTCTATTGTATACTCGATATGCTTTCTTGTCACTAACTGGGTATATCCAAGAAAAATTCCTTCATCCAATTTTTTGTCACATTTTCCAAGATTTTCTTTGATATTTAAGATAAAACATTTACAACCAAAAACTTTGAAATAGCTCACAACGGGTTTTTTACAAAACAAGAGTTCAAAAGGTGTTTTATTTAAAATAGGGCTTAACAAAACTCGATTCAAAATGTCACAAGCCGTATTAACGGCTTAGGCCCAAAAATAATTTGGTAAGTCACATTCACTAACCATAGTTCTAGCTGGCTCTTGAAGTGATCTATTTTTTCTTTCAACAACACCATATTGTTGAGGCACTCGAACAACAGAAAATTCATGTGAGATACCGTTGTGATCACAAAATTCTGGAAAACCTCCGAATTTAAATTTGGCTCCATTATCACTTCTCAAACGGATGACTTTTAAATTCAACAAATTTTGAATTTTGGAAAACAATTTCACAAAATTTTCAAAAGCTTCATTTTTGTAAACAAGAAATAGTACCCAAGTATACCTAGAATAATCATCAACAATCACAAATGCATATTTACTACCACCGAGACTAGCATATTGAGTTGGACCAAACAAGTCTAAATGCAATAATTCTAGGGGTTTAGAAGTAGACACACAATTTTTCGGTTTAAAAGACACTTTAACTTGTTTCCCAAATTGACATGCATCACAAATTTTATTTTTCAAAAACTTCAATTTTGGTAAACCTCTTACCAATTCCTTCTTGGCAAGTTTTTCAATTAAATCCATGTTAAAATGACAAAGCCTTCTATGCCAAAGCCAAGGATCATCTATAGAGGCGGTTAGACATTTTACATTGTTACTACTAATATTGTCAAGATAGATCACATAAACAGCATTGTGCCTAGTACCTTTAAACAAAACAACATAATTTTTGTCAAGAATTAGACATTCATGTTTGGTAAATAACACATATAGATTTTTATCACATAGTTTACTTACGCTTAATAGATTGTAATTCAAATTATCAACAAGAAGCACGTATGGTATTTTTAATCAAGGTCTCACCATTTTTACCTACATCACCAATGCCGACTGATTTTGCTTTCATGTTATCCCAAAATGTTACTTTTCCATTATTTTTGGATTTGAGGTTTGTGAAGATAGATGCATCACCGGTCATATGTCTTAACCACCCACTATCTATGAACCATTTTGCATCCTTGGTGATATTCATTTCCTACACAAGAAATTGATTGATAACTTTTGGTACCCACATTTTCTTGGGTCCACAAGAGTTAGTAAAATGACTACAAATCCATATGGAATTCATACCAAGTTTTTCATTTCTCTTGACATAGAAATTATTTTTCACATGACCATGTTGTTGCAATAATTGCAAATAACATTTTTATTTCCATATAAGGATGATTTTGATTTTGCAAAGCTTAAACCATTCCTTCTAAAGGTGACAAAATTCTTGTTGATCAACACAAATCTATTCCTTTTAAAATCAACAATATTTTCCTTTTTTCTATGCAAAAGAATAATTCAAGTCATCCAATCTTTTCTTAAAGGAGGCTTGATCTTCTTTGATCCTTGTTTTCACATGCATTCTTTTCTTCAAATCACTATTTTCTTGTGATAACCTATTATTTTCATTCACAAGTTTTGAGTTAGCATTTAATAGAGCATTTGATTTCTTAAAGAACTCCTTATTTCTAGCATATGACTCCTTCAGGCTATCATGTAATTTTAAAATGAAGGCTTCAAGATCATTGTCATCATTTTCATCATTAGAATCATAATTAGAAGTTACCTCATCATCACCAATGCCCATAAATGCCATTTGTGCCGTTTCCGTTTCTTCTTCAACTTCTCCTTTGGAATTGCAATCATCCCATGTGATTTGGAAATTATTGAAGCGGGACTTTCTTCCTTCTTTTTTCTTCTTGGAAGGACACTCATTTGTAAAGTGTCCGGGTTGACCGCATTAAAAGCACTTTTCATTTTACTTTTTCATTTCGAGCTTGGTCTTCCCTTTTAAATTAAGATTTGAGTTTATAAATCTACCTCTTCTCATTCTCCTTTTATTGATGTAGTTTTTGAGAAATCCTCTTGTGATGAGTGCAAGATCTCCTTCATGAAGATCTTCATCTTCTAAGTTGATAGTGCCATTCTCATCTTCTTCTTGAGAAGTCTTTAATACAATGCTTCTTTTTGGTCTTGCTTCTTCATCGTCCACCACTTTAGCCTTCAGCTTCAATTCATAGGATGTAAGAAAGTTAATTAGAGATTCAATAGGTATGGAATTTAAATTCTTAGCCTTCTCTATAAAGATTTTTTTGGCCTCCCATTCTTTCGATAGAGCATTTAAGATTTTTCTATTCTTTTCACCCAAAGAATACTCCTCACCCAAGGCTTCAAGATCCTTAATGATGTCATTGAACCTACAATACATTTTTTCAATATTTTCATGTGGTTCTATCTTGAAGGACTCGTACTTGGCAACAAGTAAGGATTTCTTTTGATGTCGAACATCGTCGCTCTCTTCATAGCATTTCCTTCAATTTATCCCAAATTTCTTTAGCAGAAATGCATCCCTTGACACGAGTTGATTTGTTAGCATCCAAGGCATTGTATAGCACATTCATACCTTTCGCATTTAAAGTCAAGTTTGCCTTGTCTTGTGAAGTGAGCTCATCCCTCGTCTTTTCTCTTCTTCTATTTGTATGATCATCAATGATGGTAGCTTCAAAGGGACCTTCATTTACAACATACCACAAGTCAATATCAATAGATTGCAAAAATATTTTCATTCTATCTTTCCAACTAGTAAAATTTAACCCATTAAACTTAGGGGGTCTTGTTATAGATTGACCCCCCCAAAAATAAGGCATTATTGGTTGCCATAAGGCATCTTTACTCAAATGTAATTTAAGCACAATAAAGAGACCAATGCTCTGATACCAATTGTTGGCCCCAAAGCAACCTACGAGGGGGGATGAATTAGGTTTTTCTTAAAAATTACTTTGCAAAATAATCACCAATAAAAATTTTTAAAACTATCAAATGGATAGATAGATATAAAGACAACTAAGCTTATGGAATATAAAAAGTGTAAAGAGAGAAAATTAAACAAGTAACACTTCCAAACTACCAAGCTACCAAGCTTGAAATGTTAATCCACTAGAATGCTTCACAAAATTGGTGAGTCAATAATCTTCTAATGTACACAAAGTAGGACAATCCTTGCTCACACTAATTCACTTTAGTTGAGCCAAGGATTTTACTCTTAACCTCATTTTAGTACAAGACTATCACTCCACTCAATATTTTTGAATTGCACTTCAATGTACACACTAATACAATATTGCTCAATTGCTAATTTGCACTCAAATTACTTTTCTACTAGCTTGTATTCAATGTATAAAAGTCTGTTTACAATATCAATAGAGTTGGTATTTATAGGAGCAATAAATTTGGTTGTAATTACTTCCCAACGGCTCAATAATAAATGCACAAAAACTAGCCGTTATGAGTTTCGGACGTCCGATATTATAACTATGAGCGTCCAACCCAGCGTCCGATCTCACTTAAATGTGTGTGGTGATGCCGTTCGGACAGCCGAGTATGCATCCGTTCCATAGTCCGAACTAGATGTATGTGAGAGTTTCACACTTCGGACGATATATTTTGTCCGAGCGGTTTTGATGCTATATCAGGGAATAATTGTTTCGGACAGTCTTGTTCAAAGTGCATTGGAAAGATAAGAGAGAGAGCTACAACTTTCATGCTTTACATATTACCAAATTCTAAAAGCATCTAGGTCGAAATTGAAGTCAGAGGTGAAGGGTAGCATTAAGCTCAGTGCTGAAGCGTTGGGGATGTGCAGTGCATGTTCGCAAAGTCCAGAAGGGAAATTTTTAGAATGTGTTCGCATGCACATGTATGCAATCAGACAGCGTATGTGCACCAAAAACAGTGGTGTTCCATGAATTTTAATTTTTTGCAGATTTCTTCGGTCGGTTGGACTACTTTTTATACGATTTTACAGTCTTATCCTTAGACAATGGATTGTAACCCTAGTATGCATTACAAATACCCCATGTAGGGTGATTAGAAGAGATTTGACACTTTATTTTCTCATTTTAACTAGGGTTTTCAGTAGAAAAAATTCTTGGTTATTCTTTCATGGCAGTTAGTGCCTAAACCCTTTTTCTTGGTAGAGGGATTTGAAGCCATGGTCAATTCTACGATGTTGTGAGAATTTTTGTTCTTCAGCTTATTCAATTTTATATCAAGTATTGATTATTTTTTTTGTGATTAATTTTACGATTGTTATTTTTAACTTGTTATTGCCGCAGAAAAATTAGGTTATGGAATTAATCTACTGCTAGATTGTTTTAACCACGTATGCTTAATTCAATCTATGAAGCTACTAAATTTGATACTTTCTCAATTAATGTTATTGAATTAGGAAAAATAATCAACTCATTGGCATAACCACGTGTGTTTATGTTTAATTATACTAATTGTTCTTGTTGATTTTAGTGCTTCTATTAATTAATTTTTGGCACGAAAAGTGTCAGGATTAAATTAATGGTTAGGTTAATTGGATAGCATGCTGAAAATTAGCCAACTTTAGAAAGAATGAAGAATCAACTTTGAATTGGAATTTTGGTTAATTCTTCAATTAGTTCTTCGTATAGAAATTGAATTATATTTGGTGTCAAGGATCGACTAGTAAAATTGTCAAATTGTCATGGTGGATATGACCAAAACTAAGATTCTTCTTACATTGAATTCCTTCCAATTTACTTTATTTTTTTATTTTTCAGTTTAAAAGCATTTAAAAACCCTCTTTTTCGTTTAGCACAAGAATAAACTCCATTCTCTATGGGACAACTTGGACACACCACTACTACATTATTAATGAGAATTGTTAATTTTGGGTGCCTATGACAGTGCGTACCAAAATTGTGGCGCCGCTGCCGGGGGAACAGTTTGAATTATTTTAGTGCTATTTATTTCAGTTTTTCTATTCTTTCATTTCATTATTATTTTTTCACTAATTGTGTATGCCAGTGATGCGATACAGTGATTGACAAGTTGAATTTCAATTTGATCCGAAAGTATAGAGTACGCTACGTAAATTAGGGTCATAATTAAAGGAACCCTAGTTAGGGAAAGGTTAATTGTTTAATTTCATCTTTGCTGGTGATAAAAAACAACACAAAGAGATGAACATGACTCAAAGAACTCCAAGAGAATTAGCAGTGCCCACATTAAATCTACAACCTTTGTGCATTACTTATCTTGAATTGGATGCAAATGTTACAGTTGAATTAAAATCTGTGCTAATCCATCTATTACCTTCCTTCCATAGATTACCAAGTAAAAATCTAAATAAGCATCTTGAAGAGTTTCGCGCTGTTTCCACGAGTATGAGACCCACTGTAGCGCCAAAAAAGCATACAAAATTGAAAGCATTTCCATTCTCGCTCAAGAATGAGGCAAAAGATTGGCTGTTTGATTTACATTCGGGTAGCACTCAACCTGGGAGCAGATGAGCAGATTATTTTTGGCAAAATATTTTCCAGGTCCTCTCGGACTTCGAATATTCGAAAAGAAAAATGTGGCATAAGGCAATTCAACAATGAGTCCTTGTATGAATATTGGAGCGCTTCAAGAAACTGTGTACAAGATGTGCACATCATCAAATAAATAACTTTTCATTAATCTAACAATTTTACGAAGGTTTGTTACCGAATGAGAGGAACATGGTCAACGCTGCAAGTGGAGGAACGTTAGATAATTTGACCCAAACACCACTCGTGGGCTTATATCGAACATGGCTGCATGTTCTCAAAAGTTTGGGACACGATGTGATCAACCTCTCAAACGTGTTAACGAGGTAAATGTTTCATCATTAGAACAACAAATGGCTAGTTTAACTTATTTTGTCCGACAATTGGCTTTAGAAACTGCATAGATAGCATACCCTGCGGCATTTGCTCAAACGAGAAACATTCAACTGATGTGTCCCACATTACAAGAGGAATCCCAAGAGCAGTAAATGAGGTGGGAGGATTTTCGGGGCAACCACATAAAAAAATATGATCCCTACTCCAACACATATAATCTAGGATGGAAGGATCATCCTAATATATAGGAATCCAACAAATTTGCTATTCCGCTACCAATAAGCAACCTAGCATATGGTTTCCCCATTGATTGCTGCTCTATGTTTGGAAAGCGGTGTTGTGATTGATCTTTTCGAGAAAAAATTGAAGCCTAGAAAGGTAAATGTATTGGAGGGTATAAGAGCTCCAATTGCATGGAGTCAGTCCCAAATCTCTACATCACACGCAGAAGAGGCTGCTGATTTTGATGATGAGCCGAGGCCTGTGCCTGAGCCAAAGCAAACTCAGGAAGAGTTTCTACAACAAAACTTTGCGAAGCAACAGCGGATGAGCCATCTTTTTGATTCGTTTATTCGATACTAGTATAGCTGGTAGTAAACCATGGAGGCTTGCAAGATGGCCAGGGAACGGGGAGAGGATCCATCGACGTTTTCACCTTTTCCTTTTTTCCCGCAGGATTTGGGGCCGCATGATCCAGCACGACCTTTTCATGCCCTATGTTTCTTGCCATTTTCTTTATCTTTTAATTTTGACAGTTGATTTCTCCGACAATTTTAATTCCTAATTTAATTTATTTGACATTGTAGTTAGTTAATATCCTTTTAGCTAGGTTTTAATTTTCATCATGGTATTTTTGTGTTTTTCTATCATGTATTCCCTTAAGAGAGTAAGTATTTTCCTGATTACTGTAGGATCCTTTTCTACAATATTCTTGTTTTTCTAATTGTCTCAAGGGAATTATTTGTTTTGTTCTATTTTCTTTAGTGTTAATCCAGTCTTTATTCACAACAAGGGAATATTTATTGAGGATACTACTCCAAAAAAAAAAAAAATCCAGAGAAGCTTTTCTTTTTCCCATTATGTGTTTTTATTTTTGCATTGATGACAATGCTTACTTTTAAGTGCGAGATGGGGGAGTTATTTGCATTTTTAAGTTGTTTGGTATATTTTGCTTGATTTTACTGCAATATTTTGGCTTTCATTCCTTTTATATGAGAGCTTGTCAAAATTTTTGAACATTTTTTGTGAATATATTGACAATTTTTTGCTTAACGAGTTTTCCCATGCATGAATGAGTAGTCGGTGTTAATATTTTCTATTTATGATTTTCAAGATTTCTGAGCACAAAGCATGATCGCTACGTTAGGTAAAGTTAAAAAATGAAAGGACAACCAAGCAATAATTGATCACACTAATTCACCGTAGTCTACTTAACTTCTGCAAGTATACGGAGCTGATAGTAGTATATGATGAATGGGTATTGTTCCCACAAGAATTGTTGGCAAGCAAATATCAAGATTTACGGGTATTTATATAGTTAAGCAAAAATCAATCAGTGAGAGATGAAACAACACTAATCAAATCCATAGTTAAACTCAAGTAAACAACACCAAATTAAGCTAATTTATCTACTAAAACAAGTAAAGGATACTAAGCAATTATGAAATTAAGAGACTAGCTACTAAATTCTAACGAAAGCAATTAACTCTTGCTTAAAAGCACTTAATTCAACTCTAAATTGACCAAAATGAGGCTAAAATTAAAAGCAAGTAAGTTACCCAGTTAAAAAGACTACAAATAAGAACCTTGAAGACTAAAAGTGATCATTTGTACACTAGAAATTGGAAAAAGTTAAAATTGATTTCCAAATATTTGTGAATTTTTGATGATAATAAAGAAAGACCACTAAAAATTAACTAGAAATTAATGCAACGATTTGAGAATTCTTAACTAAAAAGCAAGAAATTAACAAGAAACCTAATTTTTCGAAGAAACCCTAGATTGCAAGAAAAGAAATTTTCACTAAATTGAACTAGAAAGCAAGCAAAAATTATATCTACTCGAAGCTAATGAATACAACTATCTAATCAAAAATTAAACATGCAAAGAAATTAAAAGATGATCCAAGAAATGATTAAAGAGGATTTTTCATTCAAAAGAAACTTGAGAGTCAAGTTTTCCTATTCTATCCTAAAATCTACTAATTTCCTACTTTAGATAAAGATTGCTATCTATCCCACTTACTCTGTTACAATTTTTGAAGTAGCTTAAATAGTGTAGTATTGTACAAGGCAAAAATTAGAAATTGTTTGTTGGAAGATGATAACTCCAGTAAACTAGAGTTACTTTCCTTTAAATTATAGCTTTTTGATAGTTTAAATTCCGAAATTAGATAAGTAATTGAAGAATTTAGTGAATTTCTTTCATATGTATTTGTATTTTTGTTTTTGAATTAATTATGATAATTTTGTGTTAAATTTTTAGTTTAATTAAGTGCTTAATGGTGTTAATATTATGCAGGTTAAAAATTAAAGGTTAGAAGCTGGAAGGAACAAAGCTCAAGGGACCAAATTGCAAAATGGATGAAATGAAGATTGCTGGAAGGAGAATCGAGATCACGGTCTCGACTATTCTAGACCGCGATCCCGACTCAGGAATTAGTTTTACTATTTTAGAGTTGAGATCACGGTCTCAAATGTTCTAGACCGCAATCTTGACTCGCTGAATGCTAAGTGGGTTATAAGGGCAATTTTGTAAACTTCCAACCCAAAAACCCTGATTTTGCCTTGTATAATGTCGCACTATTTAAGCTAAGTAAAATTACTTTTAGAAAGGGAGTGTTAGATAGTTTTAGAATAGAGAGTTTTAGATAGTTCTAGATAGATTAGGATAGCTTAAACTACAAGTTACTTTTTCTAATAGAAATTTCTCTTAACTTTCATCTTAGATCTTCTTTAAATTTCTTGTCAAGTTTAAATTTTTATTAGATAATCGTAGTGGGTTCTTCTTAAGTTTCAAGTAGATATAATTTTTATTTCCTTTCTTGTCCAATTTAGTGAGAATTTCTTTACTTTCAAATTAGGGTTTTTAGGAAAATTAGGGTTCTTGTCAATTTCTAGTTAATTCTTAGTGGGTTTCCTTAATTCCAATCAAAAAATCCAAAAATATTTAATGTCCTAGTTTATCTTTATCTAATTTTTACTTTAGAAATGAATGCTTTTAGTATTCAATTTTTCTTGGGTCTTCTTTAGTCTTTTTAGTTGATTGATTCTCTTGTTGTAAATTTTAGTTTTAATTAGATTAGATTAGGTTAGAATTAAAATTATAGCTTTCAATAGAATAGTTATATCATCTATCAATTGATTTTGCTTGACAACACAACGCCCTTAAACCTTGGTAATTGCAATCGACAATCCTTGTGGGAATGATCCCTACTTCCCTTGCTACTAGTTGACAACCATATACTTGCGGGATGCCACGTAGTTAGTAGTAGGATTTAGGTGTTTCTTTGAAATTATAACCAGGTGTTAAAGAAGGCATCAAGTTTTTTGGCACCGTTGCCGGGGATTGTCTTCGATTTTTGGCAATATCAAGCGCTTTATGGGTCTTGTAGATTCAGTACTTTAGATTAGTTTATTTTAGTTTTTAATTTTGTTGATTTTTATGTTTGATTTGGTTGTCTTGTGGAATTGACTTGGAATTCCAATTGACTATTTGCCTTGGTTTTGTGTTGTGCATGGTAAGGCAAATCGAGCTCAAGAGCCATTCATTTGCTTAGACAAGGAAAGGGAGAAAGAGCAAAGACAAATTCGAAGGTTGAGAAGGGTACAAAAAGAGCAAGGAAGGATAGAAATGGCAAATGCTAATGCTCATCAAGGGAATGTGCACATGGAGAAGGAAGAAGAAGAGATAGGTGGAAATAATGGAATGGGTGGCTATAGGAATAAGAAATGACATGAATCTTGAATGGAAGACCAATGAGGGAGTATGCTTTACCTAATTTTGATGGGGTGAACTCAGGCATTGTACGGATGCCCGTGCAAGCCAACAATTTCAAAATCAAGCCCGCCTTAATCCAAATGCTCCAAGCCCATGCCATGTTCGGAGGTGGACCAAATGAGGAACCCTACACACACCTCATGAATTTTGAAGAAGTCTTGGATACATTTAAGTTTAATTCAGTACACCCGGATTGTGTTCGGATAAGGGTGTTTCCTTTTTCTCTTCATGATAGGGCAAAGTCGTGGTTGCAATCTGGACATGCCCAAGGAACATTCACTACTTGGAACCAACTTGCTCAAGAATTATTGATGAAGCACTTTCCTCCCGCAAGAACCGCTAAATTAAGGAATGAGATTACGTCGTTCAAACAAGATGTTGGTGAAAGCCTAGGGAAAGCTTGGGAAAGATTCAAAGAGTTGCTAAGAAAATGCCCGCATCACGCCATTCCTTTGTGACTTCAAGTTCAAACTTTTTATAATGGTTTACTTCAAGAGACAAAATCCATTGTACATGCCTCCGCCGACAGTTTTATCTCATATAAGACTCCGAAAGAAGCTCAAGAGTTGTTAAATAGGATGGCATACAACCACTACCATCATGGACCGATAACTCCTCCGGTGGTTCAACACCAAGCTAATCAAGCCAATGCAAGTAGTGGAACGTTGAATTTAAACATGCAAGACGCCCTTTTAGCTCAACAAAGCATGTTCATGAATGTGATGAACAACATGGCAAAAGCGTTGTAGAATCTAGGGAAACCTAAAGTAGTGTAAATGCTATGACTTCTTCTCTAACTCAACCAAGCATGACATGTGATTTTTGTGGAAGCGGCCATGCCAATGGGAATTGTGAGATTCCATATGGAGCTAATGAGCAAATCAATTTTGTGGCTAATCAACCTTCATTTCCAAGGAACCAATCCGGAGCTTATGGGAACACTTACAATCCGTCTTGGAGGAATCACCCAAATTTCTCCTGGAGTAACACCAACAACCAATCCAACCCTCCTTACCAACCAAATCCCCCACCTCAAAATGCCCAACACACTCAAGCCCCGAATTCCTCATCTAGACCTTATCAACCGCCACATCAAAGAAATGTCCAACTCAACTCATATCAAAGTTTTCCCAATCCTTCGTTTCAAAACCAACAACAAAGACCTACATTCCATTATGCAAATTCTTCCCAACCCATGTATCATGATCAATATGCTCCTAGAGAGAATTTAGGTGAAGAAGGTTGGATAAGAGAAGCCGAGTAATTGCTAGAAGAGAGCTGGATAGGAAAGCGTAAGAGCATAAAAGAGATTATGAGAATTTGAAGGCTTCGACAAGAAATTTGGAGATTCAATTGGGGCAATGGGAAAGGTTGAATAATGACAAACCTATTGGGGTATTTCCGAGTGATACTATTCCAAACCCCAAGGAGCAATGCAATGCCATAACCCTAATGAGTGGAAAAGAATTGGTTGAATCTAAGGAAAAGGAAAAGGTGGAGGAAGGAAGCAGAGAACAAAAGTCCAAGGTAGTTGAAAATGAAAGGGAAGTGGTTGATGATGAAGCCAAGAAGGAACAAAAGAATGAGATCAAGGTATCCAAGAAGAAGCATGTAGAGGAACATTTGAAGATAGATCCATCAAAAAATCTTATACCCTCAAAGACTCATTGATCCACGAAAGGAGGGAAAAGAGAAGCAATTAACCCTTTCTTGGATATGTTGAAAAAGATTAATGTCAACATTCCTTCGATTGATGTCCTCACCAAGATGCCCAACTATGCTCGTTTGATGAAGGATCTTTTGGAAGGAAGCGAAAGTGGGATGATGATGGAAAGTATGCCTTGATGCCCACTATAGTGCCATTGTTCAAAGGCGTTTGCCCCCTAAACTTAAAGATCCCGGTAGTTTTATGATACCGGTGAATGTTGGAGGGAAAACGTGGCATTGATCACTTTGTGATTTAGGGGCAAGCATAAATATCATGCCCAAGGCCATCTATGACAAGTTAAGGATAAAAAATGTCAAGCCAACTAATATCACACTCCAATTGGCGGATTTATCCGAGAGGAAACCATATGGCTTGTTGGAAGATGTGCTGTACAAGTTGAAAAGTTGGTATTTCCCGTTGATTTCTTTGTGCTAGATACGGGTGAAGAGAGTGAGATTCCATTGATTCTAGGAAAGCCTTTCTTGTCAACCGCTCATGCATTAATTGATGTGCACATAAGGGAAGTTGATCTTACGAGTTGAAAATGAATCAATTGAATTTGATGTGAATTTGAATATGATGACAATATTCCCATTGTTGAAGAGAAATGTGCTAACCAATCTCTTAATTCTGTCCTTGCTAGGTCAAATGAAGAGCAAAATGAAGTGAGCCAAGTCAATTTGCTCAAGCAAGTGTTAGAAATAAAGGAAAATCTGAGAAATTAATTAAAAGAAAAACCACCCTATAAGGGATGTGTGTTGATGAATGATGAAGAGAGTTTTGCAAAGAATAAGCACAATGGTGATCAAGAAATTGAGAAGGCATAATAAGAAAAGAAAATGGTTTGAGAAACAATTGGAGATGTTAATTGGGGCACTAGCGATGGCTAAGGCTAGAAAAAAGGACTTGTGCGAAGATCAAGCTTCAATCATGAAGAAAAAAGGGGATCAAACTTTTTTCGTGAAAACCAAAAGGAAAATGATGATCAATCATCCTCAATTACTTGGAATGAGGGTCATGCCATAGTCAAGCTAGTGACTATATAAAAGCTCTTCTTGGGAGGCAACCCAAGACCTGTCTTTAATTTAGTTCATATTACTTTCTTTTATTGTGATTTTTAATTGTCTTGATTTTGAGTGAATTGGTTTGCATTAGAGAAAAAGAGTTGAGTTTTTAAGTTGAATAATTGGTGCTAAAGAATGAGTGAAAATTGTCATCCTAACTTGTGAATTTTTTGTTTGTAGGTTATCCTTGTAAATAGAGAAAAGTGGTCAACAGTGAAGCAATTTCGGCTAAGTGTAAAAATTCACTTTGCAGAAATTGAGCTTGAGATCGCGATCTCAAATTTGAGATCGCGGTCTCAACCTCAAACTTCTAGAGGGTAAAATGGACATTTGGTTCGAGACCGCGATCTCAAATTTGAGACCGCGGTCTCAACTCTAAACTTCTGCAAAGGCTTATTTTACACGGATTTGAGATCGCGGTCTCAAAACTCAGACCGCGATCTCAAACTATTTGAGACAGTGATCTCAACATCAGTTCAGATCGCGGTCTCAAAACTGAGACCGCGGTCTCAACAATAGTGATTCCAGAAAGTTCTAAAAAGAAGATCAACCTTGATCATTGAACTAATTTGATGGATGATGATGATTTTCCCTATTTTCATTGGACACCATAGCTTTTAATTACTTTAGATTATGTTTGTTTTATTTTCAGTTTTTGGAATTGAAGTGTTTCAGTTTTTCTTTCTTTTAAGTAGTTTGGCTAATGGCCTTAAGTTGATGCCAAGTGATACATTTTGATGCTTTATGGATGAAATTTCTTTTGGATTATTAAACTTACACTTGGTGAAGTTTGGTTATTGCCTAATAAGAGTAATATGGCTAAGGGCCCTAAGTTGATGCCATGTTTGCATTAGTTGATGAGTTGAATGGAATATTGATTTTGTTTGAAGCTTACTTGGCGAGATGCATGGCATGGTTGCTCTGGACATTTTTACTCAATTTTAATTCTAGGCTTAAAAGTAGGACATAGTTAAAGTAGTTTTCCTTATTTTTGGGTTTTGTCTTGATGTTTAATTTTGGGTGAGTGGAAGTACTATTTATTCATCAATTAGAATAAAAGAGACAAGTTTGGGGGTGTTTATCTTTTTGTTTTGGAAATGGTCACTTTACACATTTTGTTGCCAGTTGATGATTAATGGATGGAAAGTTGATCAATTAGGTACTCAATGATGATAAATTGTGATGTTCAATGCTTTGTGATTGAAGTATATGATTGATTAATTTCAAGAATTTTTTGTGAGTGAGTAGTTCATTTGCAATATAAAGAATTCATAAACTTAGCATTGCTATTTTTCAAAAAGAAGTGATGAAATTTTAGGAAATTTTATTTGAAATGTTGTTTCTTATAAATCACTTATATTATGTGGTTAATGAACTGTCTTTCGGAAAGAAATGAGTTAAATGAAGTAGAAGGAATTTTGGGACATTTTGTGTGTTTGCATAGGGAATGTTCTTTTAACTTGTGAATAATTGATATCCGAGATTAATTTTTGGTTTAGGGCCGAAAAAAAATATTCAGGAATAAGGCGAGTACGGGATTCCGACATGCACCCATGTTGTTTCTCCGAAATAAGCCATTAGAGTAGTAATAAAGCGAGTACGTGACTCCGACATGTACCCATGTTGTTTCTCCGAATTAAGCCATTAGGAATTGCGTTTTTCATATACCAATATGTTAAGGAGTAAATTTTTGTAATACTTATCATTAATCTCATATTAATTATTCCTTGTTAGAGGTTTATTCCCAAAATGTGTGACAATTGCATTTAAGTTGATTCCTAATTGAACTTCTATTTTCATAATGCTTAGTCGAGAGAGTTGATTAACTTTATAATATTTGTGATTTGAGAAGTAATGATGTTTCAAATGAAAACAACTAAAACTTTTGGTAACTCTTTTCGAGAATGGTAATACTTGTTGATGTGAAATCTTGTGCAGTGAATGAATTTGTGCTTCTCTGTAAAATGAAATTTCAATTTTGGATTGATTTACTCATATTCTTCATATCACGTAGTGTTGAACATTTCTTTGGAGAGATCGCTTAATTTTTCTAAGTACATCCATGATTCATCAAGTGTCACGTCAACTTTGGAGGTGTTTGAATGTTAGTAGATTTCATTTATTGTTAATCTTTATTTTGCTCAGGACTAGCAAAACACTAAGTTTGGGGGGTGTGACAACTCTAGTAAACTAGAGTTATTTCCTTTAAATTATAGCATTTTGATAGTTAAAATTTCAAAATTAGATAAGTAATAGAAGATTTTAGTTGATTTCTTTCATATGTATTTGTATTTTCATTTTTGAATTAATTATAATAATTTTGTGCTAAATTTTTAGTTTAATTAAGTGCTTAATGGTGTTAATATTATGCAGGTTAAAAATTAAAGGTTAGAAGCTGGAAGGGACCAAATTGCAAAATGGATGAAATGAAGACTACTGGAAGGAGAGTCGAGATCGCGGTCTCAACTATTCTAGACCGTGATCTCGACTCAGGAATTAGTTTTACTATTTTAATGTCGAGATCGTGGTCTCAAAATGTTCCAAACCGCGATCTCGACACACTGAATGCTAAGCTATAAGGGCAATTTTGTAAACTTCAAGCCCAAAAACCCTGATTTTGCCTTGTATAATACTGCACTATTTAAGCTAAGTAAAATTAGTTTTAGAAAGAGAGTGTTAGATAGTTTTAGAATAGAGAGTTTTAGATAGTTCTAAATCGATTAGAATTTTCTAATAGAAATTTCTCTTAACTTTCATCTTAGATCTTCTTTAAAATTCTTGTCAAGTTTAAATTTTTATTAGATAATCGTAGTGGGTCCTTCGTAAGCTTCAAGTAGATATAATTTTTATTTTCTTTGTTGTTCAATTTAGTGAGAATTTCTTTACTTTCAAATTAGGGTTTTTAGGAAAATTAGGGTTCTTGCCAATTTCTTGCTTTCTATTCAAGAATTTTCAATTTCTAGCTTTAATTTCTAGTTAATCCTTAGTGGGTTTCCTTAATTCCAATCGACAAATCCAAAAATATTTAATTTCCTAAGTTTATCTTTATCTAATTTTTACTTTAGAAATGAATGCTTTTGGTATTCAATTTTTCTTTCTTCTTTAGTCTTTTTAGTTGATTGATTCTATTATTCTAAATTTTAATTTTAATTAGATTAAATTAGGTTAGAATTAAAATTATAGCTTTCAATAGAATAGTTCTATCATCTATCAATTGATTTTGCTTGACTGCACAACGTCCTTAAACCTTGGTAATTGCAATCGACAATCCTTGTGGGAACGATCCCTACTTCCCTTGCTACTAGTTGATAACCGTATACTTGCGGGATGCCACCTATTCAGTAGTAGGATTTAGGTGTTTTTTTTTTAAATTATAACTAGGTGTTAAAGAAGGCATCAAAAGATCACAAGGTTGCAAAAAGATTGCCCTTACAACTTATCAATCAGGCAGTCGAGATTTTAGGGCATTTTCATGAGTCAAGATCGCGATCTGGACTCTCTTCTTAGCATTCTTCTATTTCTTCCATTATTACAATTTGGTCCTTTGAGCTTTGTTCATTCCAGCTTGCAATTTCTAATTTTGACCTACATAATATTAACATCATTAAGCAATTAATTAGGCTAGAAATTTAGTACAAACTTGTCATATTTAACAAGAACGAAAATACAAACACATATGAAAGAAATTGACTAAAATCTTCAATTACTTACCCAAAGTCCGGGATTCAAACTATCAAAATGCCATAATTCAGAGGGAAATAACTCTAGTTTATTAGATTTATCAAAGCTGTACATTAATTTTTGTTTTGGGATATTTAGAGAAATTTATGTTGACACAATTATGTTACATCCCAAAAACTCACTTTATTACATTTTCGAAACTAATTCTTAGACGACCTGATTTATTTTAAATATGAGGGTAGTGCATTTTTTGTTTCTTAAGCATTTCTAGCCAACCATTTTAACAATTATTTCTAATTAATTTGCTTGAGCCTTATTCTTGTGAAAAGAAACATGATTCAACTTCTTTCACTTAAACTCAATTTATGACCTACCCGTATTTAGTTTAATATTTATTTTATTTTTTTTTTCCTAAAATTTTCATTTAAGAGGTTTATGGTGAACATTATAGTTAAGGGGATATACGGGTGGAAGTTTGTGAAAAGTGGGTGGTGTACACTTCTGGAGCAAAATAGGGTATCGACAAAAAATTTGTTGAATAATGAAAAATAATAGTGGGACTTTTTATTATTTATAGGCAGTGCCTATCACTTGTACCTGTATTTGCAGGTAGTGCCCATCATTGGTACTTGTGTGCTTATATGTTGAGGGTAGTGCCTACCACTGGTACCCGTATTGTGAGTAGACATAAAAAAATAGAATAATGATGTGATGTATACATGTCCAGAAGAATGTTGGCATGTTTGGCTATCCTTATTGGTTGTTCATAATTTCTCATGGGTGTTTGTTACTTAGGTGTGGGGTTGTGGATGTAGGATATTTTGCAAGGGAAGAGAAGTTTTCTTTTAATGTGTAGGCACCATTACTATAAAGTCTATTCTCTTGTTCTTATTTGTTATATCCTCTCTCTTCTTTGCTTAACTAATATCGTAACCTATTGTTCGGGATAAAAGTTCTACCTAATTTAAATAGAATCGGTTGTCTAGATTAGTAGAGGGGTGTAAGAAGAGTGAGCTATGGGGTGTGTAGAAAAAAAATTTAGGGCCTTTATGATTTAATCTAGATATTTTCAAATCTAAGTTTTTGAATGGCCATACACACATACACACGAATTTCATGTTTTGGTTTATATTAGCATTGCAGCTCTTGGATTCTTAGACTACTCTGCTTGGTGGATTGATTATTGATTATTTATGTGGATATTTGAGTGAATATGTTTAGTTGAATTTTGTTATGCTTAAAAGTTTTAATTTTATGTTTGCTCGAGGACGATCAAAAGCTAAGTGTGGGGTAATTTGATAAGTTCATGATTGTGCTATATTTTATATGTCATTTACTATGTTTCTATGCGTTGTAGATAAGATTTGAATTATTATTGAGCTTTAATTTGGTTGTTCTTAGTTTTTGTACAGTTAAAGCGAAAAAGAGCTAAAAAAGATGGAAAAGATGAAACAAAGTGCTAAGGGCGGAACATGTACGATTATGACGTTATTCTGGATGATGTTTCCTATTTTAAGTGTAACTTGCTAGTCCCAGCTCCAATTGAGGTGATTCAAGGTGTGTTGGATAAGAAAGAGAGCCACAACTTTAATGTTTTACTCTTTCCCAAATTTGAAAAGCATCAAGGTCAAAATTGAATCCGAAGGTAAAGGGTAGCATTAAGCTCAGCGCACAAGTGCTGGGGATGTGCAGCGCATGTGCGTTGAGTCCAGAAAGGAAGTTTTAAAAATGTGTTCACGTACACATGCATGTAATTAGACATTGCATGTGCACCCAAAACAGTGGTGTTGCGTGATTTTTTTAATTTTTGGTAGGTTTTTTCCACTGATTGGACTCTTTGTCATACGATTTTAGGTTCTTATCCTTAAACAATGATTGTAACCCTATTACAAGTACATTATAATTACCCCATGTAGGATGATTAGAAGAGAGTTGAGACTTTATTTTCTCGTTTTAACTAGGGTTTTAGCAGAAAAAAATTCTTTGTTATTCTTTCACGGCACTTAGTGCCAAAAACGTTTTTCTTGGTCAAGGGATTTGAAGCCATGGTCAATTCTACTATGTTGTGAGACTTTTTGTTCATGAGCTTATTCAATTTTATATCAAGTATTGATTATTTTTTCTGCGATTAATTTTATGATTGTTCCTTTTAACTTGTTATTGCTCCAGAATAATTAAGTTATTGGAATTAATTTACTGATGGATTGTATTAACTGCGTGTGCTTAATTTAATCTCTGAAACAACTAAGTTTGATAATTGCTCATAAGTGTTTTTGAAATTAGGGAAAATACTGAACTAATCGGCATAACCGAGTGTGTTTATGTTTAATTAGCCAAATTATTCTTGTTGATTTTAATGCTTCTATTAATTAATCTTTGGGACATGTCTGGATTAAAAATTAAATTGGATCACGTGTTGAAAATTAGACAACTTTAGAAAGAATGAAGAATCAACTTTGAATTGGAATTCGGAAAAATTCTTCAATTAGTGCTTGATATAGAAATTGAATTATCTTTGGTGTCAATGATTGACTAGTACAATTGTCAAATTGTCATGGTGGATATGCCGAAAACCAAGATTTTTCTTAAATTGAATTACCTCCAATTTACTTTATTGTTTTAGTTTTTAGTTTAAATGCATTCAAACCCTTCCCCCCCCAATTTCTTTTCGTTTAGCACAGGAAAAAATTTCGTTCTCTATGGGACGACTTGAATTCACCACTACTACATTAATATTCGGAATTGTTAATTTCTAGTGCCTACGACGGCACAGACCAACTTGCAAATTGAACAATAAAAGAATGGGAGCAATTGTTGATTCAGTAATTTTTTTCAAGTTGTTAACACTGTAAACCACTCATTTTAAGCTGCTATATATTGTGTGAAAACTTTGCTTCCCAAACCTATCAATAGTTCCATCATTAATTAAGCTACAAACAGTTAATTTCACAGCATAGCCAAGTTTTGATGGATGTCCAATTATTAGATAATAAATACTTCTGCTACTGTTTTCCTCAAGTTTGTTAGATACTCGTATTTTTCACCTATGCATCACACAAATTTGCATGACTCAATTTTATACTAAATAATATCGTTAAATTATTCTTGTAGGATCGGATCCAATAGTCATTTGTTATGGCACGGATAGTGATAATCTTCCACCACCATTGGAAGCTATTGATCTATGCAAATCGAACAACACAAAAAAAATTATAATTTACACTCCAGATAAGGATATCCTTTTTGCTCTAAGAGGCTCTAATAGTGAGATGATGATGGCATTCTAAATGACGACATCGAAAAACTTGCAGATCCGTCCTTTGCAAGAAGTTGGGTGTAAGAACACATTATCCATTATTGGCCACAAGTTATATTCCACTACATTTCTGTTGGAAACCAAATAATGCCTTTTCAACTACCTTATGACAGAGAAACTTCTTCAATAGCACCATATGTTCTCCCTGCCATGAAAAACATCTACGACGCAATTTCAGCTAATGGTATGGAGCATCAGGTAAAGGTTTCAAGTTTTACTGATTTGGGGCTAATTGGACTCTTCTACCCACCATCCGCTGGTGGTTTTCATCATGAAGTCTTATCCTTGATACCGTCCAATTATTGAATTTCTAGAGCATAATGGAGCTCTTCTGCTCGTTAGTTTGTACAAGTACCAAAATGTTTTCAACGCAAATTTGGCCTCTTTGTATTGGTCTCTAGAAAAAGTGGACGCCTCTGATTTGGAGATTGGAAGACTGGATGGCCATCAAAGGTAGTGAACGAGGAGCATTGCTTGTGCATGCTCAGATGTTCTACTCAAATTTGGTTAAGCATGTCCAAATCGGAACCCCGAAGAGACCCCGGAAACCCGTTGAAACTTACTTACATTGCTTGTTTGATGAGAACAAAATAGGTAATAGGGTATGTGGCGATAAACATTTTGGACTATTCCTCCCACATAATGTTATGTTTTAGGACGAGATCTAATGTTGATCTAGAAAAGGAATTTAGAAATTGAAGTGCGAAAGTTTTTTTACTAATCTGAATTGCACAACAAGACCAATCTAAATGCCTATTTATAGTCCTACAAATAATCAAATTGTAGAAAAATGAAAAACTAATTGTAACCTAATTTGACTAAATATTGAGAAATTTATTCATGATTTTTGCTAACAAATTAACTAATATTGAGATGATCTTGCAGAATTTTGTTGGAGTAGATTTTGAATCATATCTCCAACACTCCCCTTTGATTCAAAATCACATACTCTTCTTTAACTTATTTGAAATGCCTTTTTTTCATTCTTTCCTTCTGAAAAATTTGCCTGTAATGGATTTGAAGAGAAGCATTTTTCGTTGATATTCACTGAAAGATGTTCATTTCCAATAGAGTCATAAATAATACATCTCTTAATCTTGAAAATTATAGAAAAATTAATCTCGCTTTTCAAGTAACTGCCTAAAACTCAACAAATTTCGATCAATTTTAGTACATATAAAACATCAGTAATAATCTTGACTTTTAAACCATACTGAATAGTCACATTACTTGCCTTTTACGTTAATGTACTCTCAATTTCCAATTTTTGTCAACTATATAAGCCAGCTTCCAGGGGTGGTCTGCTTGCAAAATAGGTTGCTACAAATTATTGCTCCTGCAGATATTGTTCAACTACAACATTAGCTTCGCCTTGCTATTTTTGAGTCTTGCATACCTTTTCCATATGACCTTGTTGACCACAGTTGTTGCATTTGATATCTGATCCCCGCCAATACTTTTGCTGAGGATGATTTCTCTTTTTGTAATAAGGACAAGATGGATAAATTCCACCCTTTTGATTGTTATTATTGCCTAACTTCCATTGTTGATTGTTTCCTTATGCCAGATAGACACCTTCTATGACATTTTCTTTTCGAAAAGTTCTTCTCTGATCATCCTCCTTTCGAAAAACGCTCTTTTTTGTTCTTGACCTTGTGAGGCATTTACTATGACATCCTCTTTTTGAAAAGCTCTTCTCTTATCATTTTCTTTTCAAAAATCTCTTCTTTGTTCTTGACCTTATATGACATTTACTAACTCCTACAAAGTTATTTAAGTAAGATCTTTAGAATCTTCAAGGGAAGAGATCTTTGCTTCAAACATTTCTGGTAGGCTCACCAATACTTTTTCTAGAATCCTTCTGTTTGGAATCTCTTCACCAATAAGTTTAATTTTGTTGACGACATCTAGGAGCCTTTGACAATACTCTTTAATGTCCTATTTCTCATTCAGCCTTAGAAGTTCAAATTCTCTACTAAGATTCAAAATATGCATTTGTCGATTTCTTTCATTGCCTTGGAAAGCTTCTCGCAAAGCATCCCAAACCTTTTTGGTAATATCACAAGCCATAATTCTTATGAATACTTCGTCTATGACTGCACTGTACATGCAAGTCATTTCTTTGGATCTTTTCTTTTCTCGTCTTGGTGCTCTCTTATTTGAGCGAGGATTGGATCTTCAGGCAATGGTTATTATTCATTCTGCACCATTCCCAAAGATCATTAGATTCTAATTAAGACTTCCTTTTGACAACCCAAACTTGGTAAATCTATCCATTGAAAGTTGGAGGGTTAGATGGAAAACTGTTTGTCATGATGTTTAATTTGGACTGGAAAAAAAATAATTCTCACCCATTCATTTTTCTTTAAAGAACACAAGCCCCTTAAGATCAAGGATGCTTTGATACCACTGTTATATTTTAGGAGGAGAACTAATGTTGATCTAGGAAAGGAATTTAGAAATTGAAGAGAAAAAGTTTTTTTATTAATCTGAATTGCATAACAAGACCAATCTAAATGCCTATTTATAAGCTTACAAATAACCAAATAGTAGAAAAATAGGAATTAGTTGTAACCTACTTTGACTAAATATTGAGAAATTTATTCGAGATTTTTTCTTACAAATTAACTAATATTGAGATGATTCTTGCAGAATTTTGTTGGAGAAGATTTTGAATCATATCTCCAAAAGATAAAACTCCCAAGTTTCGCATTTCCTAATTGCATGCAGTTGGTCAAATTTGTACTACTTGGGAGAGGATCCCCAAAATAGTTTGACAGTCTTCTACGTCATCCATTGGTTTGTCTATTTGAGTATTTATTGTACTGCTCGGGAGAGTTTGTTCTATCTAACATCTATACAAGAAAGAAGTGAACTCCCTCCAATTGCCATGTGACAGTTCGTCTGCTGATGTAGAGAGTGTGTGTGTGTGTGTGTGTTTTTTTTTTTTTGTTGAAAAATTACATTTTATGTCCCTCGTGCAATGCATAGTCATTGAGTGTCCTGAGATAATTTTGTCGATTTACCATCATTTTTCTATGTACATACTTAAAATTTCAAGCTTTTTCATATGAAAATACAAAAATATCCTTTAACAAACAATAGTGTTTAACTATAAACGAGCAGTATAGTCAAATGCCCGAACTAGTAACTTGGAAACTCTAAGTTTTTAATGTTCAAACTCATTCCATTAATTCCAGACAATTGCCCAAAAGATTATATAAGGCCGTAAGAGAAATCCCAGATTTTTTGTGGATATCACTAGAAATCTAGGATTCTTTTCCCTTTTAGCTTTTCCGTTTCCCTAAATTGGCTTACAAGTCTCTATGACCCAGTACTATCTGTTATTGCTCTGTCTTTGTGCTTATTTTCTTAATATTTTCCCCTTTCTTTAATCTGCTGTATGTTGAAGACACCAATATCTCGCTCCTTCTCTGATTTCTTGCAAAGATCCATGTGGTAGATTGAGATAAAACAAACATGGTGCCTCTATTTCAATTCTATATAAGTAAAGTTCTCATATTTTTGTTGCTTTTGTTTCTCATCTTTAAATTTCAAATCTATACAAATAAAAATAAAGTTCTCATCAAGGGATGATTTAAGACCTTGAGATGGAAGGTAGATAAAGTTTGGTGTCTCACATTTCTACCTTCTCTCACATGAATGATGCTGCTAGTAACTTAAAAGGTTTCATCTTAAAAGGTTCTGATAACTCTATTATGCTAGTGTTATTCTACTCTAAATTGTATATTTTGATAGTACAAATCCCAAATTTTGAGCAATTAATGTAGGTTTAAGTTAATTCCTTTCAAATGCATTTATATTTTTGTTCATGTTAAATATGTTAAGTTTTTATTAAAAATTTAGCTTAATTAATTGTGTAATTATGTTAATTTTGTGCAGGTCAAATTTAGAAGTTGGAAACTAGATTAAACATGCATGAAGGACCAAAGTGCAATTATCATAGAAAAAAGAGGTTGCTGGGAAGAGAGTTGAGATCGTGATCTCAATTCCCAGATCACGATCTCAACTCAGAAAAATCACTTAAAACATTAACGAGTCAAGCTCGTGATCTCGATTCTCAAATCGCGATCTCAACTTGTGGATGGTTAAGTAATAGGGGCAATTTGTAATAGTTCAGGAACCAGTTTCTGATTTTGCCTTTATAAGCTGTACAGTTTAAGCTACTTTTAAAAATAATTTTAGAAGTAAGTAGGATTAGAATTAGATAGTTAGTAAGTGCTAGGATAGTTTAGGATATCTTGAACATCAAGCTTCTTTTTTAAAAGAAATTTCTCTTTAATTGTCTCTTACATCTACTTTTCATTTCTTAGCAAGTTTAAATTTTGATTAGATAGTTGTAGTGGGTTAATCTTTAGCTTCAAGTAGATATAATTTTTACTTGATTTCTAGTTTAAATTAATAAAATTTTCTATGCTCGGAAATTAGGGCTCTTAGAAAAATTAGGGTTTTTGTTAAATTCTTGCTTTTTAGTTAAGAATCTTCCATTTCTTGCATTAAGTTCTATATAATTTTTAGTGGGCTTTCTTGATTTTTACCAAATATCCAAAAACATTTTGATTTCAAGTTTAACTCTTTCAATTTCTAGTTTAGAATTGGTAATTTCTCGCTTTTCAATGTCTTTTTATGGTGATTTCATTGGGTTAATTTAGAGACACTTGCTCTTTAATTTTATTTCTATTTCAATTAGTTTAGATTAGAATTAATTGCTTTCTTTACTTGCTTTTACTAGAATAGATTAAGTAGTTCCTCAATTTCGTAATTATTTAGTTCACTTATTTTCTTTAGTAGATAATCTAGCTTAAAACTAGGTTTTAATTTCTCAAATTGAACTATGATTTTGAGTAGAGTAAATTCACCACTTATTGTTTGATCTTGCTTAACTACACAAAGACTCGTAAAACTTGATAATTGCCTTCCAACAATCCTTGTGGGACGATACCCACTCATTCTATACTACTACCAACTCCATATACTTGTGAAAATAATGTAGAGTGTAGTGGTTTTGTGATGTTTCTTATTGCTTGTTTGCTTTAAATTGATCTCTACTTAAGGACTAAACAAGTTTTTAGCACTATTGCTGGGGATTGTCCTTGGTTTCTCGCAATATCAAGCACTATACAGGTCGTGTAGATTAAGCACTCTAGTTTAGTTTAGGAACAACTTTAGTTGTTAATTTTGTGTATTTTTATGTTTGTTGGATATCTTGTGGAATTGACTTGGAATTTCAATTGGCTATTTGCCTTGGTTGTGTTATAGTGCATGGTACAAGGTGATCAAGGGCCATTCATTTTCTTAGACAAGGAAAAGGAAAGAGAGCTAAGGGAAATCCGGAGGTTTAGAAGGGTACAACAAGAGCAAGAAATGATAGAAATGGCAAATGCTAATGCTCCTCAAAGGAATTTGAACATGGAAAACGAAGAAGAAGAGGTTGTTGGAAATAATGGGATAGGTGGCTATGGGAATGGAAATGTCATGAATGGGAATGGAAGGCCATTAAGGGAATATGCCTTGCCGAATTTTGATGGAGCGAACTCGACTATTGAAAGGATGCCCGTGCAAGCTAACAATTTTGAGATTAAGCCTGCATTAATCCAAATACTCCAAGCTCTTGCCATGTTTAGGCGTAGTCCCAATGAAGATCCCTATACACACATCATGAATAATAATTTTGAAGAAGTTTTGGACACTTTCAAGTTTAATGAAGTACATCCGAATTGTGTACGAATGAGGGTGCTTCTGTTCCCTCTTCGGGATAGGGCAAGGTCATGGTTGCAATCCCACGCCCAAAGAACATTTACTACTTGGAATCAACTTGCTCAAGAGTTCCTTGCAAAACACTTTCTGCCTGCAAGAACCGCCAAATTGAGGAATGAAATCACTTCCGTTAGTGAAAGCTTAGGAGAAGTGTGAAAGCGGTTAAAGGAGTTTCTATGGAAATGTCCTTATCACGCAATTCCTTTGTGGCTTCAAATCCAAAGATTCTATAATGGTTTGACTCAAGAGACCAAATCCATAGTGGATGCCTCCGCCAATGGATCCATCTCATACAAGACTCCGGAGGAAGCTCAAGAGTTGCTTAATAGGATGGCATACAATCACTTTTATCATGGACCTATGACCTCACCGCTGACTCAAAACCAAGCTAATCAAGCCAACGCCAATAGTGGATTGTTAATGTGAATTTGAACATGCAAGATGCTCTTTTGGCACAACAACGTATGCTCATGAGTGTGATGAATAACGTTGCAAAGGAGTTGGAAAATTTGGAGAAACCAAGTAGTGTAAATGCCATGTTTTCTTCTCCAACCCAACCAAGCGTGGTATGTGATTTTTGTGGAGGCGGTCATGCTAATGGACAATGTGAGATGCCATATGGGTCAAATGAACAACTCATATATGTGTCTAATCAATCATCATTTCCTAAGAACCCATCCGGAGCTTATGGGAACACATATAATCCTCCTTGGAGAAACCATCCTAATTTTTTATGGAGCAACACCAACAATCATTCCAATCCTCCTTACCAACCAAATTTCCCACCTCAAAATGTCCAACACACTCAAGCCTCAAGTTCATCGCCTACATCTTATCAACCGCCACATCGAAGGAACTTTCAACCCAAGTCATATCAATCTTTTCCTAATTCTTCATTTCAAAACCAACCACCAAGGCCTCATTGTTTTCAATATGCAAATTCATCCCAACCTATGTATCATGACCAATACACCTTAAGAGAGAATGTGGGAGAAGATGGTTGGACAAAAGAGGCCGAGTACTTCAGAAGAGAGTTGGATAGGAAAAATAAGGAACACAAGAGGGATTATGAGAACCTGAAAGCATCTACAAGGAATTTGGTAATTCAATTGGGCCAATTGGCGAGGATGAATAGTGAGAGACCTTTAGGGATGCTCCTAAATGATACTATTCCAAGTCCCAAGGAAAAATGCAAGGCCATCACCCTTAGGAGTGGTAAAGAGTTGGAAGAAAGGGTTGGGAAAATGTGTTGAAAAATGGATAAAATGAAGGAGTTGAGGATGAAGAGAAAGAAAAATAGGAGTCTTCAAATAGGCAAGACAAAATGATGAATGAGTCTATTAAGCCCAACTCACCAAGCATTGAAGGCAAGGATCCTAAGCATCATGAGCCGAAACATGTTAATTTGACCTTTCCTCAAAGGATAAAGGAATGAAGAAAAGGCAAAGAAGTTCAAGAAGTTTCTTGAGATCTTCAAAAAGCTTGAAATCAACATTCCATTCATGGGGGCACTTGAGAACATGCCCATCTATGCTAAATTCATGAAACAAGTTCTCACTTCAAAAAGGAAATTGCGAGATGAAATCTTATGCTTAACGGAGAATTATAGTGCACTCCTTACAAAAAGGTTGCCACCAAAGCTCAAGTACCCAGGATCATTTTCTATACCTTTTGAGATTGGGGGTTTACAATTTGGGAAAGCATTGTGTGATTTGGGAGCCTCGATAAATCTCATGCCTTTTACGGTGTTGAAGAAGTTAAATGGAGGACAATTGAAGACAACAAGTATCTCATTGCAACTTGCGGACCAGAGCATAAATTTCCAAAAGAGATAATTGAAGATGTGATTCTGAAAATTGACAAACTCTACCTTCCGATTGATTTCTTTGTGCTTGAAATGGAAGAGGATAAAGAGATGCCAATCATTCTTGGAAGAGGCCTTTCCTTGCTACCAGTTGTGCACTTATTGATGTTCAAGAGGGGAAGTTAGAATTCTGAATAAATGATGAAATTGTTACATTTAATGTTTTTAGCTCATTAAAGCTTCCTTCAATTTTTTACGATGTCATGAATATAAATGTGATAGATGACTTAATTGATGATTGTTGTGAATGCATCTTTAACAAGTAAGCAACTTGATATAATGATTGTGGTGATTAAAATGCATAAAGATGCCATTCCTTGGTCCATTGATGATATTAAGGGAATTAGCACTTCCATATGCATGCATAAAATCTTGTTGAATGATGGAAATAAATCAGTAAGGAAACCTCAAAGGAGATTGAATCCTACTTTAAAAAAGGTTGTGAGGAAGCATGTTCTCAAACTTTTGAAAGTTGGAATTATTTACCCTATTAGCGATAGTAAGTGGTTTAGTCCCACTCAAGTCATTCCAAAGAAGGGTTGTAGTACCGTAATCACAAGTGAAACCAATGAGCTCCTAATCCGTTCTAGATTGGTTACGGGTTGGTGAATGTGCATTGATTTTTCAAAGTTGAATGATGCCACCCGAAAGGATCATTTTCCTTTACCTTTTAATGATCAAATGCTTGAGAGGTTGGCCGGTTTTGCATATTATTGTTTCTTTAATGGTTATTCTAGTTATCTCCAAACTGTCATTTGTCTGGAGGATCAAGATAAAACAACTTTTACATGCCCATTTGTTACCTATGCATATAGGAGAATTCCCTTTGGGTTTTGCAATGCACCAAGCACATTTCAACGTTGTATGTTGAAAAGAGCACAAAGATCTTCATGAATGATTTTAGTGTATTTGGTGTCTCATTTGACGATTGTCATGCAAATTTGTCCAAAGTGTTGAAAATGTGTGTACAAATTAATTTGGTTCTCAATTGGGAAAAGTGTCAATTCACTGTGATGGCAGGAATTGTTTTGGGTCACAAAGTTTCATCAAAAGGGATACAAGTTGATAGGGCAAAGGTGGAGTGTTATTGAAAAGTTGCCTTCTCCAATTAATGTTAAGGGGGTAAGAAGTTTCTTAGGTTATGCGGGCTTTTATAGAAGATTCATTAGGATTTTTTCACATGTTGCTAGACCTTTATGCTTATTACTACAAAAATATTGTCCTTTTCATTTTGATGATTCTTGTTTGGAAGTTTCAATGAGTTGAAACATACTCTTGTGATTGCATCGGTAATTGTAGCGCAAAATTGGTCTCTTCAATTTGAGCTTATGTGTGATGCTAGTGACTATGCAATAAGTGTCGTTTCATGTCAAAGGGTGAATAAGATGTTGCATGTCATCTACTATGCAAGTAGGACCTTAAATTATGCACAATTTAATTATTCTAGAATAGAGAAGGATCTACTTGCTCTAGTCTTTGCATTTTAAAATTTTAGATTATATTTGATTGGATCAAAGTTAATTGTTCATACCGATCACTTCGCATTAAAATATTTATTTTCTAAACAAGATGCCAAGCCACGTTTAATTATTGAGATAGATACTTTTGTTGCAGGAGTTTGATTGGGAAGTGGTTGACAAGAAGGGTGTGGAAAATAGGTAGCTGACCATTTGTCAAGGATTGAAGCATCTAGACTTGTCAATTATGATGAAGAAGCCATCAATGAAGAATCATCAATTGAGAAATTATTTGAGGTGAAGAAAGTAAGTCCATGGTATGCAGATATTGTGAATTATCTGGTGGCAAGGGTAATAGCAAAGAGGCTAAATTTCAATGAGAGAAGAACTTAAACATTACTTTTGGGAAGAGCCATATTTGTTCCGAAGGTGCAATGATCAAGTCCTTGGGAGATGTGTCTCGGAAGGTGAAATTACCGATGTGTTGAGACATTGTCATTCATCTCCTGTTGGTGGACACCATTGAGCTCAACAAATGGCTTTCAAGGTTCTTCAAAGTGGTTCGTTTTGGCCAACTATGTTCAAGGATTCCTGGGAATTTGTGCTCAAGTGTGACGAATGTTAAAGGGTGGGATAGACAAATATTTCAAGGAAAAATGAAATGCCCCTTCATGTCATTGATGAGTTGAAGGTATTTGATGCATGGGGAATTGATTTCATGGGACCATTCCCGGTCTCATTTTGGCCAACAAGTACATTTTGGTTGCGGTGGACTATGTGTCAAAATGGGTTGAAGCAATCGCCACCGCAACCAATGAAGCCAAAGTGGTCACCAAATTCCTTAGAAAGAACATATTTTCTTAGTTTGGAGTGCCTCCGGCTATCATTAGTGATGGGGGCTCTCACTTCAAAAATTCACATTTTGAGGACTTAATGACAAAGTATGGTGTGAAACTCAAAGTTGCTTTAGCTTATCATCCACAAACATCAGGTCAAGTTGTGGTTTCAAACCGAGAAATAAAAAGGATCTTAGAGAAGACGGTGAATAAGGATAGGAAAGATTGGACACTTAAGTAAGATGACACATTGTGGGACTATCAGACGTCATTTAAAACCCCCATAGAAATGTCCCCATATCGTATATTATATATGGAAAAACATGTCACTTGCTATAGAACTTGAGCATAGAGCATATTGGGCAATCAAGAATTTGAATTTTGATTTAAAGGAAGCCTATAAAAGGAGGATGATTGATTGAATGAGTTGGATGAATTCCGGAGGGAAGCATTTCAAAATTCTTTGATCTATAAGGAGGAAACTAAGGCATGGCATGACAAGCTCATCCTACGGAAGCAATTTAAAGTTGGTAATTTTGTGCTACTTGACAATTCAAGACTCAAGTTATTCCAGTCAAGGTGGAGTGGCCCCTTTGAAGTGGTGCAAACTTTTTCTCATGGAGCGGTGCAAATAAAAGAGAAAGAGGGAGCTTTCAAGGTTAATGGTCATCGGCTCAAACCCTGCCTTAGAGGAATCATTGAAAGCGGTCGAGAGATCGTCCAAGTTGTGTAAGAATGAAGCCCTTCCAGAGTCAAGCTATTGACTATAAAAGAGCAATTCTTGGGAGGCAACCCAAGTCTTTGATTTAATTAGAGTCTTATTGTGTTCTTTTAGGTTGATTTTTTGTTAGTTTAATTTTGAGTAAATTATTTGAATTCGGTTAGAATTTTGTTTAAAAATCTAAGTTTTATTTAGTTGAATAAATGGTGCTAAGGACTGAGTGAATTTGTCATCCCAACTTATTAATTTTCTGTTTGTAGGTTGTCCTTGCAAATGTAAAAAAAGTGATGAAAAATTGAGCAATCTTGGCTAAGTGTAAAATTTAAAGTTGAAGAAATTGAGTCGAGATCGCGATCTCAATTGTGAGGTTAACAGTCATTTGGTTGAGATCGTGATCTCAATTCCAAATTTCTGCGAAGGCAAATTTTGCACCGAGTCAAGGTCGCGATCTCGATTCTGAGATTGCGATCTCAACTCAATCGAGAACGCGATCTCGAAATGCAAAAACATTTAAAACTCTTCTTCTTCTTCTTTTCTCACAAATATATTTTATTTTCTTCTCCCTACCCAAAAACCCTCAAAATTCTTCCATATTCTCCACTCAAAAATCATTCTAAACTCCACAATCACCACTCACATCATCTCTCCTCCCTATAGGAACATCAAAGCAAGCATCTTGGAGGAGATTTCTTGGAGAAATGGGGTTTGCAAGGAGAATTGACACAACAATTTTTTGGAAAATTTCAATCCGTAAATGGGTAACATCTTTCCCTGGATTTTGAATTTAAATTGTCAATATTTTGAAGATAGTTGTTGGGTTTTTGTTCATGATTGTGTAGTGGAATTATTGATAGCCAATTTGTGATTTTTGAGCAAAAATTTGTTGGAATTTCTTGAAGGAAGAATTTGATGTTGAATTGCTCAATATTTTGAATTATTGGCTTGATATTTGAATTGGTATGAATTGGGTTGAATTATTTTGAAGTTTCTTGTCAATTTGTGCATTTGATTTTGTGGCTGTGAATCTTGAATTAAGGGTGAATATCTGAATTGTTGATTGAATTGGACTGTTATAATGACTCGAGGAGCTTATGGTGGTGTCGAGACGTAGGGTTAGATAAGGGAAAGAGGAAATGGGTCGAGAAAAAGAAAATTCGGAGAGGGGACTAGTAGAGAAGGGGGCTCGAAACAATCTTTTGAATGAGGCAAGCAGGTAGAACCTCAGTTCTCGAGCAATAGAGCTAAACAGTTATACAAGAATAATGAGAAACATGAGGTGATTAGAGAAAGGAATTTACACCTATCAGTGCATTGGGAGGCTTATGAGGATGCTACAAAAGCCATTGAGGAACAGATTAGGTTGAGGCATTAGAAGGGATTTACCGCTCCAGTTGACCTCGGGGCTTCCCAGTTAGTTAAGGAATTCCATTGCAATATGTGTGAACTGGATGATGGAAAGGTGTGAATACGGGGGGTGTTAGTGGATATTGGTGCAGACTTGATCAATGCTTACTTCAATATACCCCCAGTCTCTTCTAATCAGTATTTGGCATTTTTTAATAACAAAGAGAAAGACATTAATTCAATTAAAAATGCCCTTTGTGATAGGAATGTGTGGACTGGATTAAGAGTACTTCTTTAACACTGAACAGAAATTTGCATGGTAAGGACTTTCACTGGTCAAGTTATGGTTTTATTTCATTAGCTGTCGGATTTGGGGGTCCAATGTCGTGAGTTTTATCCAAAGGGATAAAGTACTCGTACTTTATGCTATTATGACAGGGGTGCCTGTGAATATTGGTCACCTTATCAGTCAGGGGTTTTTGGAGAGTGGAAGGTGTTGGCCCCAAAAGCAACCTAAGAGGGGGGGTGAATTAGGTTATCTCTAAAGACAAACCTTTTTATGTGCTTAATAGAAATTCAAACTTTGTGCACCAAATGAAAACTTAAGCACAAATGAATACAATAGATATTCAACAGTTTAAGCTTAAAGAACAAATAAGAATATTGAGATTAAGAGAATCAAACCAAACTCCCTAGCTTCTCAAGCTTGGAGCTTGCAATTACAAAGAGCTTCTCACAAGGCAACTACCAAGTTCACAACTTGAAGTTCAGCCCCTAAATTAATTGAGTCTCTTCAAAGTAGGTGAGACAATAACCTCTTGTACACAAATGAGGATCACTCTTGCTCACACTAATTTCCTTTAGTTGAGCCAAGAGTTTTACACTCACAACCTCCCTTTGTTACAATTGTTATCTCTCCACTCTTACACTTGAAGAACTTTTACACTTCTAAGCTCTTTTCACACTACCTACACTATTACAACACTTGTACCCACTATTTCTCCCAAATAGCTCAAGAATTGTTTGTAATCAATGTAGAAGTCTCGTTTTACTTAAATCAGACCTAGGGGTATTTATAGTTGCCAAATATCTGCTTTCAACAACTTCCCAACGACTATTTTCTGTCTACTGGAAAACTAGCCGTTGGACCTTTCGGACGGCCGATACAGCAAGAGTGCGTCCGAACAAACTAGCCGTTGGACCGTTCGGACGGCCGCTGCTAAACCTTGCGTCCGACACTGCGTCCGTTCTCTGAGGGTATCCGTTCGGACGTCCGAGGAATTCAAGATACATGCGTCCGATCGAAGCAAAGTCTACTATACACATCTACGGACGCTGTTCTTCATCCGAGGCTTGCTTCAAATTCTTTGTGTCGGACGATTACCATCGTCCGAAGCTCTTGTGGTTGTTTTTGTTAGGACGATCATTTGCGTCCGAACCTACCTGTTTTTCTGCACACTTGTTATCAAACTATTAGTATGATTTGTTTCATCATCAAAACATGATTAACATAACTGGGGTTCAACAGAAGGTACGAGCGACCTATATTTTATGCTCCAAGTCTGATTCACCATCTTTGCACTTTAGCAGGGTGTCAAATTGATCCTTTGGAGCCATTGACACATCCAATAGGAAGGATCAATCGAAAATATGTTTATAGGATGGTGAAGGAGTATGAGAAGCACCACCAAGAAGAGCAACCTACCTAGCCATAGCCACCACCACCTCAGAGTACTTCTATGATTTCGATGCCCCTAGGATATGTGTTTAATACTCCGGTGAATGATGAAGAGAGGAATGAAAACCTTGCAAGGATTTTGGACGTACAACCAGATGGTAATGCACAACAACTTGACCCTAATTAGAGAAGCTTTAAGGACTACCTCATTGGGCACATGGGTTCAGCCACCACCACCTCCGGTTTGGCACTTTGGTCCACCTCGTGGACAGTACTACACACCACCTACAGCTTTAGCACATCAAGGAAGATCCAGCCAAGCAGCTGCGATTGGAGAGGATCAAGATGATGACCATGAAGAAGCCCAGCTAGTGATGCTGAGGAGGGTCAGGAAGATATGGATTGAGAAGATTGATGCCATCAACTGCACTGTGCACTGATGATCTCCAAGCCTTGCAATTGAACTTATTTTGTGAATGATGAACAATTTCTTTGATTCTTATGACATTACCACCATGACTTTTGATTACCTTTGTTTTATTTTACTTTCAATCTTTTAGATTTGACGTAGTTTAGTTTTTTCCGTTTTAGTAGATTGGCTAATGGCCTTAAGCTGACGCCAAGTAGATAATAAGTTATTTAAATGCTTCATGGATTGAATCTTTATGGAATTTCTTGCTAGATACTTGGTGTAGCTTTGGTCTTGATTATTGCCAAATAGGAGTAGCATGGCTAAGGGCCGAAAGCTGATGCCATTTCTACATTTGTTGATGGATTGAATTGGGTATTGATTTTTATACAGCTTAATTGCTGAGATGCATGGCACGATTTACTACTCTTAGCATTTTTACTCAATTTTAATTCTTAGCTGAAAATTAGGTCTTGGTTTGAGTAATTTTTGTTATTTTTGGACATGTCTTTAGGTTTCATTTTCAGTGAGTGGAAGGATGATTTATTCATCAATTGGAATAAAAGAGATATGTTTGGGGGTGTTTATTTTATTTCGTGTTGGGAATGGTTGTTTTTTACATATTATTGTCACTTGATGTACAATGGATGGAAATTGATCAATTGGGTACTCAATGATGATGAATTTTGACATTCAATACTCTATGATTGAAATATCTGATTGAGTCAAATTTTACAAATTTTTGTGTTAGTGAGTAGTTCGTTTGCAACATAAAGATTTCATAAACTTGGCATCGCTATTTTCAAAAAGAAGTGCTGAAAAATTAGGAAAATTTATTTGAAATGCTGTTTCTGGTCAAATCACTTATATTGTTTGGTTAGATGATTTATCTTTTGGAAATAAATGATTTAAATGAAATAGGAATTTTGGAACATTTCGTGTGTTTGCATAGGGAATGTTCTTCTAGCTTGTGAATAGTTGATATTCGAGATTAATTTTAGGTACATTTAACTCCTTTTCCTTGGTTTAGGACCGATTGAAAAAAAAATGTTGGAATAAGGCGACTACGGGATTCCGATATGTACCCATGTTGTTTCTCCAAAATAAGCCATTACAGTAGTAATAAGGCGAGTACGGGATTCCGACATGCACCCATGTTGTTTCTCCGAATTAAGCCATTAGGAATTGTGTTTTAGTATACCAATAAGTTAAGGAGTAAATGTGTGTAATACTTATCATTGATCTCATATTACTTATTCCTTGTTAGAGGTCTATTCCCGAAATGTGTGACATTTTCATTGAAGTTGATTCCTAATTGAATTTCTATTTTCATGTTGCTTCGTCGGGATAATTGACTAACTTCATAATATTTGTGATTTCAGAAGCATGTTTTAAATGAATAGAACTAAAACTTTTGGTAATTCTTTCTGAGAATAGTAATTCTTAGTGATGTGAAATCTTGTGTAGTGAATGAACGTGTGCTTTTTTGTAGAACGAAATTGCAATTTTGGATTGACTCACATAAATACTTCACATATCATTTAGTATTGAATGTTTCTTGAGAGGCTCCTTAATTATTCTAAGTATATCCACGATTCATCAAGTGCCATGTCAATTTTGGTGGTGTTTATGTGTTTTAGTGTTAGCAGGTTCCTTTTAATTATTATTTTTTTGTTTTGCTCGGGATTAGCAAAACTCTAAATTTGGGGGTGTGATAACTCTAGTTCCTACTCTAAATGATGTCACATTTTGATAGTATAAATCCCGAATTTGGAGTAATTAATTGTAGATTTAAGTTAATTCCTTTCATATACTTTTATTTTTGTTCTTGTTAAATATGTTAAGTTTTTATTAAAAATTTAGCTTAATTAATTGTCTAATTATGCTAATTTTGTGCAAGTCAAATTTAGAAGTTGAAAATTGGATTAAACAAGCTCGAGGGACCGAAGTGCAATTATCAAAGAAAAGAAAGGTTGCTAGGATGAGAGTCAAGATCGCGATCTCAATTCCCAGTTAGGGAAAGGTCAATTGTTTAATTTCATCTTTGCTGGCTCAAAGAATTCTAAGAGCCCACCATAAATCTACAACCATTGTGCATTACAAATCCTGAATTAGATGCAAATGTTACATTTGAATTAAAATTTACACTAATCCATCTATTATCTTCCTTTCATGGATTAGCAGGTGAATATCTAAATAAGCATCTTAAAGAGTTTCACGCAGTTTGAATGTGTATGAGAATGCCACAGTAGTGTTAGAAGAGCATATTAAATTAAAGCATTTCTATTCTTGCTCAAGGATGAGGCAAAGGATTGGCCGTTTGATTTACATTTGGGTAGCATTACAACCTGGGAGCAAATGAACAGATTATTCTTGGAAAAATATTTTCCAGCCTCTTGGACTTTGAATATTCGGAAAGAAGTTTGTGGCATAAGGCTGTTCAACAATGAGTCCTTGTATGAGTATTGCAGCGCTTCAAGAAACTGTGTGCAAGCTATCCACATCATCAAATAAGTGACTATTTATTAATCCAGCATTTTTACGAAGGTTTGTTGCCGAATGAAAGGAACATGGTTGACGTCGCAAATAGAGGAGAGTTAGATAATTTGACCTAGACACTGCTCATGGGCTTATATCCAACATGGTTGCGTGTTCTCAAAAGTTCGGGATACGACGTGATTAACCTCTCAAACGTGTTAATGAGGTAAATGTTTCATCTTTAGAACACAAATGGCTAGTATGAACTTATTTTGTACGACAATTGGCTTTAGGAACTGTGCAGACAGCACAACCATGCGGCATTTACTCAAACGAGAGAAACTCAACAGATATGTGTCCCACATTACAAGTGGAATCCCAGGAGCAAGTAAATATAGTTGGAGGATTTCCAGTGCAACCATGAAAAAATTATGATCCCTACTCTAACACATATAATCTAGGATGAAGGGATCATCCTAATTTAAGATACAGGAATCCAACAAATTTGCTATTCCGCTACCAATAAGTAACTTAGCTTATGGTTTCTCCATTTGATTACTGCTATATGTTTGGAAAGCAGTGTTGTGATTGATCTTTTCGAGGAAAAACTAAAGTCTGGAAAGTAAATTGTAATGGAGGGTATAAGAGCTCCAATTAGACACACTCTGTTACAAACCTCTACATCACACGCAGAAGAGACTACTGATTCCAAAGACGAGCTTGTGCCTATGCCATAGTTGACTGTGGAAGAGCTTCTGCAACAAATCTTGGATGACCAGAGCAACAACGGATGAGTCATCATTTTGATTTGTATATTTAATACTAGTATAGCTAGTACCAAACCATAGAGGCTCGCCAGATGGTCAGGGAACGGGGAGAGGATGCATCAACGTTTTCACCTTTTCCTTATTTCCTGCAGGATTTGGGGCCGCATGATTCTTGAACTTTTCATGCCCTATGTTTCTGGCCATTTTCTTTGTCTTTTAATTTTGCCAGTTGATTTCTCAGACAATTTTAGTTACTGTTTTATTTTATTAGACATTGTAGTTAGTTAATATCCTTTTAGCTAGGTTTTAATTTTCATCATGGTATTGTTGTTTATTTCTGTTGTGTATTCCCTTAAGGGTGTAAGTTTTTTACTGATTATTGTAGGATCCTTTTCCACAATATTCTTGTTTTTTCTTTTTGTCTCATGGGATTATTTTAAAAATGCATGAATGTTTGAAAGAATCATATGTTAGAAACAAAGAGTTAAAAATTAATATTAATGCTTTATTGAGTGAAACCTCGCTTAAACTCAAAACTTGTGCAAGAAAATAATAGTTTGACAAAAGAAAATGATGCATTGAAGAAAAAATAAATGTGAAAACCAAGATCAAGGAAAAACAAACTTTATTAAAAAAGAGATTAGATTATCTGAATATACTTTTGCAAAATAAAAAAGAAAATATTTTGAAGAGAAAATGAATAGAAATATGCTTATCAACAAAAATTTTATCACTTTTAGAAAAGATGGTTTGTGCTTTGTGAAGTCAAAATATTCTTTTGGCAATCAGAATATTATTTGCAATTATTGTCATCAACATGGACATGTGAAAAATGATTGCTATGTTAAACAAATGAGAAATTTGGAATGATGACAATTTGGGTGATCAAGCGTGCTACTAACCCAATTGGACCCAAAAAATTTTGGATACCAAAAGTTGTTGCTTAACTTTGTGTATTGGTATGCTTGGAGAATACCAAGGAATTCAATGAGAATCATCAATGGAGGGTGTTCAAAGAATACGAGTAATACAGATGACATGAAAACAAAATCAATTGAAATGGGTAACAATTTTTTTTTTGTCAAAAATGTGCTTTCATTTGATAATGTGAACTATGATCTCTTGAATACTAGTCAATTATGTGATTGAATTTGTTTTCCTTATATTTTAGAATGTTTAGTTATAAGTACCCCCAATTTTGGTCTAAATTAAGTCTCTTATTGCAAAAAAAGAAAAAGAAAAAAGGGAGCATTCTTTTTTCAAATGGCTTATATGTTAGAAATTAATTTGATTCACAAGAAATTGTATAACATATGCTTCATTTGATAAGGAATTAGGGGTGTTCATGGACCGGGTTGTGATACCCAAAATATCCTTGTCATACTTTAGTCATGTTAATATTGAGGATTAGAAATTTTTGAGGTCAATTTATAATTAGAGCAAAGGTTGGGGGTCAAATCTAAATAATTAAACTAGTTTATAAACTACTAAACAATTTTCTACTTCTATTTTCCCAATTCTTCCACTTAAAGCAAGGTCGTTTCACTTCCAAGAGCTTGAAGGAGGAGGAGAAACAGCAAATTCAACCACAAATTTCTAGAATTGAGCTAAGAAATTCCTTCTTTCTTGAGTTCAATTAGCTAAATTGATAGAGAGATGGGGTTTAGGAATTTCTCAAGAATATTGTGGGTTTCAAAATCCTTGCTTGTGGTGATAATTTAATGGTTAGAATTGGTGTAATTGGATTTATTTTCTTGCTCTTTATTTTAAACCCGTGGATGTATGTGTTGAATTTAAAAGATTTGGATGGTTTAATAACCAAGAAAAAGGCAAGAAATTTGCTAAATTCGTAGCTGAAAATTCTCAGAGAGCACTGCGTAACTTTAGAAAATTAGTCATATCTCAGCGTACGAATATCAAAATTGCACACCGTTTGTTGCGTTAGAAACTAGATTCGTAGTCCTTCAAAACGGTATACAGATACTGTTCTTTTTCTCAGTATATTAACAGCAGTTCGTCCATAAAGTGGACTGAAAATCAACGTGTTTCTGCAGCAGAGTATTTTCTGAATTGCGAGCCATTTTTGAGCAAGTAGTGTTCTGAACTGTGAAATGTTATCTTCTTGAAACATCTAGTAAATTGAGTCTAGTTTCTATCAGAATAAGTTTTGTGGCTTTTGGATGAATATAACTTGAGTTATGGTCATTTTTGTTCAGCACTGTCGATGCTGAAAATATCATAGCTAGCCATGTTATGCTATAGATCGTGCCTTATTAGAATTTAATGAGGCTAATATTATTGTAGATTACCTTTTAGGTTATAAAGAGATGGTTTATGTTCTGATTTTATTATTTAGGAAGGATTAACGAGAGTTCAAGTAGCTTGGGTTTCGAATTGGAAGTATTTTGATTACTTGGTAAGTAGCTTTTTCATATTTCTATTATTTTTAAAAACCGATTTGTTAAGTACTTTTATACTAAATGATTGTTAATGCTTTGAAAATCTATTTCTGTATTAAATTGGATTGAGCATATGGATAATTTCTGTTTGGTGATTATATGTCTGTGAATGATTGTTTACTATGCTATCTTTGGTATCATTGGTTTCATTAAACTAGTAAAGGAATGGGAAAGGCTATTGAATTGCTATGTTAAAATGTCGGTATGGCCCTTCCACGGGATACAATAGTGGACAAACGGCCCTGTCATGGGTTATAATAGTGACCTTAGTATGATATCTGGAGCTACGTTTAACTGACATATGGCCTCACCACGAGTAAGAATAAGGGGTTACGGCCCTATCACGAGTTATAATAGTTACCATAGCATATTCTATAGCTGAAAGCAAATGAAAAAGAAATAGATTGTAAGAATTAAATAGAACAAAATATGAGAAAATGTGTCTATTATAGTTGTGTATGCTATGCATATATGGTGCTTGATTGTGGTTGGATTGTTGTGAAATGATTTTTATGAAATGCAATATATACTTTTAACGTGCTCAATCCAGTGGAGATATGAGTGAGTTACTTACTGAGCAAATGAAGAAAGCTCCTGTGCTCATCCCACTTACCTTATTCCCTTGCAGGTGATCACGTTTAAATCATTTTCTGGCAGAGTTTTGATATGTTGCCGGGTAGGATTAGTTTTGTTATGTTTCACCTTGTATAGAAGGCTTTGTGTAGTTGTATATATATTAGCCTATGGTGATTCTAGTGTGATGTTGTAGTTGTGCTTTCCTTCTAGGTTGAAAACTTATAATGTTCATGGTTTGAACTTATGTAAATATTTGTGCTTGTGTTTATATAGGTTGTGTATGTATGTTTTGGCAATTGTTACTTATAAACGTGATAGATGGCTTTGCATCTTCTTGCGAGGGTATGCCGGTGCCACACTCTAAATTACAGGTTGTTTTAATTATGCCGAGTTTGGGGTGTGACACGGGTACCCGGTCCATGAGTTGTGGAGTGATCCGAACCGGTCTTACCGGTTTACTATTTTTTTGAACCATATCCGGTCCATACATTTTGGGTAACCGGATGACCGGTTATTCGATTGAAGCGAAAAAGAGTTCGGGACCCGCAGATACTCGAACCGGTGTGACCCAAAAAAAAAAAAAAAACTCCTCCAAAAACCCCTAAAATTAAATGTTCATATCAAGTCAACTTTATGTACTTATAAAATAAAACAAAATCTCTTTTCCAATTATAGGCAATTTATTACAGGTAAATACAACTAACTAAAATAAAAGTACCAATTTTACAAAATCCCATTTCCAAACTAAAATTATAATTTAGACAAATATCTTTTTTTCCTTAAATTATCAAATATCCCTTTAGACAAATATATATATATATATATATAACTTAGTCATGCATATAAACATAAAAGGAAGAAAAACAAAAAAACTTATGATCAAAATAATTATCAAATATCCCTTTAAGCAAATTATCAAAAAAAATTGAATTATCAAATATCCCTTTAAGCAAATTTACAGTTACAAAATAAATCAATAATATATGAATATATGAATAGAAAAATTTAGCCATATTAGGTAAAATTACACAATTGCCCTTGAATTATGGACCGGTTCGGGTTACCGGCGGTTCACCAAAGAGTGAATCGATATCCGAACCGGTCTGTATGTGGACCGGTTCACTATCTGAACCGGTTGTTTGACCCTATTCGAATACCCTTTTTTACTGTTCGGAATGGACCGGTTCCATCAGTTTTTCGGATCAACTGGTTATTTTGAACACCCCTATAAGGAATGAGTGAAAATGCCTTCATGTTAATCCTTTGCGTAAATTTTCTCGTTTCTACTGGATTTATCCTTTTGTACTTACTTGAATTACATGCGCTGTTTAAGGAGAGAGAATAAATTCAGGGCGATGGTATCAGAGCTTAATTGTTTATACAACTTGTGTTTTGATGATGCCAAAAGGGGAAGAAATAATGGATAAAACTTCTTGTCTTATGCTTTGTTTCTTATGGTTGTTTTAAGATTGTCTAGTTGATTTGTCATCATAAAAAAATGGGAGATTGTTGAATCCCAATCATGTTTTGATTATTATAAATTCCTTCTAATAATAAAGTTTAAAGTTGAGTGTGCAGGAACATTTTAAAGTAACAGGTAATTCAGACGCTGAAGATCGTCCGGAAGAACAAGGCTAAGATTCAAGGAAGCATCCGAAACATGACCACAGAACACTGAAGGAAGAACACATCTTTTGGACATAGATAATTGTCTGAAAAACAATGCTTTGGACACAAAAAAACCATCTGAGGCGAGGAATCCGAAGCCAAAATGATCGGACGTTGAAGACCGTTTGAAGAAAGGAGTTCGAAATAAAGAAGTTTTTGTCAAAACTGTAGGACGCGTATGACTGTTCGAGAACTGTTCATGAAGCTGTAGGACGCATATGACCGTCTGAGACACTATTCATGAACTTGTAGGACGCATGATCGAACATCCGAACCACCATCTGAAATCTTAACGACTAGTTTTTAATAGCTATTTTTTGACTGTGGGAACTCCAATTTTGACATATCTTTCATCTATAAATAGCTCATGGACATCCAAATGAAAAAGGAGATTTCTACGATTGATTACAAGTAACTCCAATTTTCTCCTAATATTGATCAATCATTTGCAATGTTCGAGATCGAGGAATGTGACATCCAAGGGATCAAATAAGAATGATTGGAGGAGTAAAAAAAAATTATATTCAACATCGTTGAAAAATGGTAGAAACATGCATTTTAGCTAAATTTAGTTTTTGACAACATCTGCATCTGTATTTTTATTGTATATATGTCATGGTTATCTGTTCAGCTTATGTCAACGTTTTTCAAAAACCATGCAAATGCCATCAAAACAATCCCTATTGTCATTGGGAAATTTGTAGATATAGGATTAGTAAGAAGGACTCCAAAATCACCTCTGTTGGATGAGCTAGACTCTAATGATGTTCAGTAGTTATGACAAGGGCTAACTGCAATGCATTTGTTCTCCTAAATGTCATTGCTACACCAATGGAAAACCAAAAGAAAAGGAAATCTCATGTTTATATGGTTTGCAAAGAGAATCGAAACTGTGATGTTGACGTTGATATATATATAAATTGATTAATCATTGCAGGGTCAGGACTGCATAGTTTCATAACCATTTCTTCAACATAAGGTAATGTCTTACATTTTCATTTTAGGCATTTATGTTGCATTGCACCTCTAGTTTTAGGATCAACTAAATTAACACTATGTTTGGTTAGATAAGCCATTTTAAGAAGCTTATTCCTATCAATGTACATCCACTCATGGTATTTTGACTAATTTCTTGCTTAGCCTTGTTGATTGTAAGCCAGACATACTGGTTAATGTACCATCTGACAGACCAAATATCTGTTCTTTAAATCACAATATGGCTACCCAGAATATTAAAATTTTAATTCTTTTCCTTTCAATTTCAGTCTAGCACCCCAGACCTTACAAAGTATTTCATTTCAGTAGCCTACATATTTTAATTTAAATAATATCTTTTCAAGTATTAAGTCAGGTAGCCCAAACTTTTAAAATTCAGTCATGTCTTTCATTTCAGTCCCTAGCTTTGGTGAAATTATATTTTGTAGGCCCTAAACTTTTCTAAAATTGTATTTAAGTCTTTAAACTTTGCTCAAATTTCATTTTAGTCCCTAAACTTTTCTAAAAGTGCAATTTACTCCTGAATCTTTTTGTAATTGTATTTTAGTCCCTAAAATTTTTGTGAATTATATTTTTGACCCCTAAATCTTTTTAGAATTGTATTTAGGTAGCTAAAATTATGTATGTTAAAGTTTCTTGTTGGCCATTAAACTTCTTTGAAATTGTATTTTGATGCCCAAAACATTGTAGATTTTGTAATTATGTCCCTAGAAGCTTAAATTAGTTCTAATTGAGTTTCCTTTTTGTATTAGTTGTCATTGTAGCATTATAATTTCATGGTTTCTTGAATTTTGCTCTTTTATTTGTTTAGAAACTTTGTGAATTGGTCTCTAGAGTTTGGATTTTATTTCAATTAAATCCTTTTCCTTTCAATCATTCAACTCCTTTTTGAAATTTTGGTCTAATTTTTTAATTGTTTATATTGCTTTTTATTATATATATCTTTAGTCTTCTTAGCATTGTTAGTGTTAGGATAGAAGAGATGGGACACTTTTAACTCGTTTGTTCATCTTTAGTTAGGGTTAGAACTACAAACACTTTTGTGTTCCAAGAGGTACATTTCTGAGCTCTCTTATATGCAATATGTGTTTTTACTTGCCAATTGTTTATTTTGCTTTATGTAATTTTGTTCATTTATAGCTTTCTTAGAGTATTTATATAGGATAATGCCTTATGTAAGTATGCATAGGTGTTGACCCCAAAGACGGGGCAACTTTTCGTAAAAGAGACTTATGCCTAATGTAATAGATAGGGTATGTGGTATGTGTTAACCACTTTTGGTGGGATTCACATGCTAGAATATTATGTTTTACATTCTTATGTGTTTTATGTGCTTAAATGTTTATTATTCTATTCTAGTATGTTTACTTTTATAAATATTTTCTATGCACGCTATTATTGAAAAATTTCCCTCCTGTGTTATTCCAACGCTAGCACAATGAGGTCTCTTTCACCCGCGTTTTCCATACATGTTTTTACCTTTGACTTTTTTTCAATTCGTTCTATCCAAACTTAATATAAAATGGGATTAATTTTAATGAAATATGAATTAAATCGCACAAGCGGCTTTACCGGGGGTGAAGGGTGTCTAGGTGACCTTTAGAGTAATCTAACCTTCCTTTTACTCAATAGGACGCCCGAAACCTTTTCTTTGTTTTTGCAGATTAGGAGTCATCTAATTTAGGGATTTCAACCAATTTTTACCTATTTTTTATTTATATATTTTACTTTATTATTTTTTTGTGTTTTAAAATATTTTTCCCCTACCTTCAGAAATTTTCCTTTTTCCTAAGGTTTATATTAGTGTTCCGATGCATTTCACACATTGAGTGGCGATCCTATTATTATGATTATTATTATAATTCATAAAACCATATCTTAGATTATTGTAGGGTCTTCTAAAGTTACTTTTAAAAGTCTCATTTAAAACCCTATTTTTGTATATATTATTATAGTTATGCTTCATACTTGTTACTGTATATTTTCCCACCGAAACATGGGTGCGACACATACATACAAATATATATATATATCTATATATATATGTATATATAAATATATATACACATATATATATATATATATGTGTGTGTATATATATTTATATACATATATATACATATATATATATACTTAAACAAGTATATATATACGTATATATACACACACACATAAATATATGTGTGTGTCAATATATACACACACACATATATACACATGTATACATATGTATGTATACAGATACATACATACATACATACTTATATATGTATATGTATGTGTATGTATATATGTACATATATACACATATATATATGTATGTATACATATATATGTGTATATATATATAAGTATGTATGTATGTATATAAACACACACATATATACGTACACATACATATATAAACATACATATATATATTTATATATGTCCATATATATGTGTGTATGTATATATGTATATATGTATGTATGTATACATACATATATGTGTATGTATATATGTATACACATATATATATATGTATACATATATACATATATGTATAAATGTATATGTATGTATATATATACATATACATATATATGTATGTATGTATATGTATACATATTTGTATATATATATGTATGTATGTATGTATACATACATATATATATGTATATATATATATATGTATGTTTATGTATACACATATATATGTATACATATGTACATATATGTATATATATATATATGTATGTATACGTATACAAATATATATTTATATATGTATATATGTATACATATATATATATATATGTATGTATATATGTATATATGTATACGTATGTATATATGTATATATATATCTGTGTGTACATATATATGTATATATGTATGTATATACATACATATACACACATGAATACACATATATACATATATATATGTATGTATGTATGTATATATACATACATACATACACATACGTACATACATACATATATATATATATATACATGGACATGCATATATACATACATACATATGTGTGTGTGTGTCTATGTATATTTGTGTATGTGTGTGTGTATATATATATGTGTGTATATGTAAACATATATATATATATATATATATATATGCAAACATATATATATATATATATACACATATATACATGTATATGTGTGTGTATGTGTCTATATATATATATATATTATGGGTTCTAATCCGATTGGAATTGCTAGATCCGTGTATGGTCCGTTTGTTATAATAGTTAAATGAATTCAGATTGAATCCACGTTATCAAATTTTTTCATTGATCTATGACCTGAACATAGGCCTAGACCCTATACATTTATAGGTCTACGTACATAGAGATTCTCAATAGAATTTTTTTCAATTAAAAAATTAGAATAAATTTGGTTTTTGCGAGCTGATGATTAGCAACTCGAAACTTGGTGCAATTACGATTTTTAAATAGAGTATTTAAATTATTGGGGTAACCGGGATACTGTTTAACCACAAGATGGTTTCTTATAATTTGTCAAACAAAAAATCATAAATCTATATTTACAATACATATTTACACATACGGAATTAGGAAAAGGCTATGTGCATATAAATAGAATCTAATAAAATTTATTTTGATCATTGGACAACTATGGTGTGTTTGCAGTTGTTTAGTGACCAAAATAAAGGTGACATGTGATTTTAGCATCTCTAAATTAATGAGTTTCCACTATTTTTAGTGATGGATCCAAATATCAAATCAATTATTAGAATTTCATTAGTTTAGAAATACCACATCACCTGCTAGACCTTTCCATCAAAATAAATGTTTTGGGGATGCTCTTCATTGTGTCTACCAAATCATCAACGCCGTGTGCGTCGATGAAATGGGTCAGAAATTTGCATCAACTGAAAATGACAGCAAAAGGTTTAAAATAGGAGACTTGAAGTCTGAGTTCCTTTTTGTGATGACGTGGACACGCTTAGTTTTCTAAGAAAATTGCAGCTTTAATCCTTTATTTTTTCATTGTTTTTTCTTTTGACCTCTTTACTACTTTTTAGTAGTCTCTTGTTGTGATCCATATTAGACCCTAAAGTTTATAAAGTTAAAAATAGTTTAAATCATATTAATTAAAGCTTAATTAGCCATTTGTTAAACTTTCATACAACATTAATTAGGCCAAAAGTCGTTAAATTCGTCAGTTTAATTTAATTCCATTAGTTTTATTGCTTTTTTCCTTTTAACTTATGTAAGCTCTTATGAGATGGAAGATTATTAATTTTTTATTTTTCTTTTCTCTATGTTTTATATCTTTTAAAAAAAAAAAAAAAAAAAACACTGCACTCCTATTCTTTGGTGATTTAAACCCATGACTAACAGGTTTAATAGGTTATAAATGAAACATTTTACTACTTAAGATGCACTTTGTAGTTGTGTGTGATAGAATACTTTATTGTCACTTATAAATTATATAATACATAATTAAATTTATCCAAATAGGGTGGCTAAAGATTAAGTATTTTCTTTTCATTACTATGTGTTATACATGCAAATTTTAAATATAAATTTTGTCTTTATGTTAGTTAAATGCACATTACTCGTATTTGTTTATGTTATATTAACTCAATTTTTGGATTTAAAATCATAAGAACAGAAATCAAATGTGGTATGAGACTTGAGTTAAAATCTCGACGATTCTTCTATCAATTGAGCTCCCGATTTCAACATTTTATTTTGAAATACTATGAGTCATCTAGATAAAGAGTTTTGATTATAAAAAAATGATCAAATAAGTTTTCTTTTATTATTTGGTACACCTAATTAAACTTAATATTGAGCGGTGCTTCCATTATTATGAAAAATCATTATTGTTTAAATTATATACCAATTGTATATAAAGCTTTCCATGATTCTTGATTTACTGTACAACCATGATATATTGATTCATTTTCATTCCAATTCTAATATATTATTTATATTGTATTCTTATATCTTCTAGTTCTATACTTTAAGCTTCAAGCCTATTTATTGGTACATAACGGTGTTTATATTCATTTTGAACTCTTACTACATTTATTTACTTTATTTTCAAAATTATTTTTTTATTATTTGACAAGGTGTAATATTTAATTATAGCATTTATTTTTTTCTAATCCCTATATCATTACTAATTTCATATTTTAACTATATCTATCTTCCTACTTCTATATCATTGATTTAATACTATTAAAGAAATATCACAAAAAATAATAATTAGACTGCTAATCATATTTGTTATTGGTTTTAGCAATTGTTATTTTTTATTCACTACACATAGTAATTGGTATTTACAGTTTACTCTTCATACCAATTGTGAAACACTATTTGCTTAACCTTTTTCTTATTATGTAAAATTAATTGTGATACATTGATTAATTTTTTTTATTTGTTTTATTTTCTTTTCCTTAATTAGTTTAGAGATTGAAAAATAGAGCAAGACACATGTGTTGCCAAGAAAATAACTTTACTGATAATTAAACATTATAATGTGCATAATCTAATGTTGTGATTGATCCAATTTTTTTCTATTCATCCAATAGTTTCTTATATATTCATAAATTTTTTAAATATTTATCTTAAGAACATTATGTTATCACAATTCTGGAGTAATATATACAATATAAAATATAAAATATGAAAATGTGATACTTGAGATAGTATGTGTACTTTATTCTCAAAATATTTTCAATTAAAGTTTTCCTTTACTTAGACGTGTTTAAGTTAAAATTGTTTTATCATAACAATCAAGTATATATTTAACTATTTATAGTCATCATCATTAATAACTTCTTTTATTTCACAATTTGTATAGAATATTTGTTTAACATGGTTGTTGTATTCTAAATTTACCGATTATAAATTTTTTTTCACTAGACATAACAATTGGTATTTATTACTTACTCTTTATTTCACTGTGATACACGTTTTGTAATTTAAAATTTGAAGATATTTTTGGAGGTCGTTTCTTGGATATGTTTGTAATTAACCCTGAAATTTATGTTTCAAATGCTATTTTTCATGTCTAGTAGAATAAAGGAATAAATACATACCAATAAAGGAATACTATTTTTTCATAATTTCCATCGCGTCAATTCAGGCTATTGTTCTAATCTCCATTACAATTTTTGTAATTCTTTTTGATAAATTCCTGTGATGGGAGAAAATTTGGGAAAAACTCCAATACCCTTTCAAAGAATTGGAGATGGTAATTTTCTAAGCATTTCTCGTATGACCATTTCAGCTATTGTCTAAACCAGTAAGCTTAAATTGGCCATTTATCTCTTCAAAGATCTTTATTTCTAACCATTCTATCTTTGTGGATTGTCATAAGCCATGATTATTATTTATGTCAATCAAATTTTTCTATCATTCTTTTCATGCCGACACTCATAATCTTTTTTATTCCTATTTATTTAACAGTCTAAAGTAAATCAAAATGAACCCGACAAAGGGTTTGTTTGGATGACCGATCAAGACTTGCCACATACCCTACCACCTATAATCAGAAGAACCTAACCCATCTATAAGTCTCCTGTAAAAGTCTATTACTGTCTCAAAAAATTTGTAATTCCACCTTTTTTCTCTCATAAAATAAGGAGATTTAAGAAAATCAAATCTCAATTAAATTGGTGATACATGGAATACATCTAACGGTATCCAAACAAAGGCTTTGTCAAACTTAGGTTGATAAACATTTTTCTGTTTATTGGATAGATACATAATTATGTTTATTTACATCATATACTTCTGGCTCACTTAATTTACTTAATGTGAAAACCCAAATCGGCCCACTCTTTGATATTAATTAAGCCTTAATAATAATAGTAGTTTTAAGTCCACAAGTTATGTGGTTGGATTCATAGGTATTTAAGTTTTATAAAGGGACTAATCATTACATATTATAAGTAAATATTTATTATATGTAGTTAGGGTTAAAAGAGTATACGACATATTTTATATTGAATTTTAGGGTTACGGCCGTATAATGTGTATAAGCAAAAGAGGAAGAAGAAGGAAAAAGAATTCGATCGATCTCGACGACTCAAAGGGGAAGTAATTATATTCGATCTTATTAATGGATTATTTAGGATATGTTTATGGATGAAATTATGGAATTAATTCAATGGTGTTCATGGAGTTAGGGTTTGTATTAGAAATTCTTGATATGAAAATTATATTGGCTTTTATTATTTAAGAATTGGTGGAATTATATTGAATCCAAAAAAACAAAAAAAAAAAGGATCGGAATCATGGCTGCAAGTTGGCAGCCATTATTTGGATTTGGATTTGGATTTGGATTTGGATTTGGCAGGAGGCATGCTTCCTGCCGAGATATAATTAAAAAAAAATAAAAAATTATTGAATAAAGTCAAGGCTGCTTGATAACAGTCGTTTCATCCGAGGAATTGAGATTTGGCAGCAAGCTTGCTGCCAAATCATAGTAGTGTTTAAAAAAAAAAAGATAATAAGGTTGCATGTGCAGCAATTTTTGTTCACAAAGTTTGGCTACGTTGCTTACTGCTAAAATTTGTTGGTGAGTATGATAAAAATTTATTTGTGATGTCTAATTAATTTTGATCGTGTGGCTTTCTAGTTAGTAAGTCAGTGAGTTTAATTTTTGGTATTAGAGAATCAAAATAATTGATCATGTTTTATTTTAAGAACTTATTAGACAATATTAGATTGGAAATTAAATTTTATTATAATTGTGTTATATGTGACGGGGATTTTTTTTGGAACCCGAATATTTGAATTAATTATAGCACTTTGATTGGTTGAGGTAAGGGGTTCTAATTTTCTTTCATATTTTCAAAAATTATTTGTAAAACTCTTGTCTAAAAAATATATTTACGTATTAAATCGGACCGAATATGGTTTACTTTTCTTATTTGATTATATATAACTATTGTAAGTGGCAATTTGACATGATAAATTACTTGTGTGATGCATGTTTGATATTTTGACTATAGTATTGTTTGGCTCTTGGCTATCTTTGGTGGAATTGGTGGGAGCTAAAATCAGTTCCCAATACTCTATAAGAGTCTTTGTATAGCCCTTCTTTCAATGGGTTATAGTAGTTGGACTTTGTTATGGCCCTTTTCCTAGCGTGTTGTAGTAGTTAGGACTGGATATCCAGCTTGCCAATAAAACTACAAAGAACCCATGAGCCTAATATTGATTATAGTATTGTATTTGTACTTTTGTCATGAATATTTAGTATTGAATTGTAATTATTTAAATTATTGATAATGCCACTTATCTATATATGTACTCATACCTTACCACCTTAAAATATTTGCTTATATACATATATATATATATATATATGTATGTATGCATGTCACGATGTGTTTGAATTAAATTTTCAAAGTGTAGATATTATATAACATACTCGTTCTAGTGGAAGAGAATTTGAACTTCTTACTGAGCAATCTGTATGCTCACCCCATTATATAATATTTTTGCAGGTGTTCATAATTTTTCCTTAAGACAAGTGATTGGATATTAGAGATTTTGAGCCTTGTGTCCTCGCGAAAAGGTGAGGGCACAGCGTGTTACGTCTCCGATTTTGGGGCGCGACATTTAATGGTATCAGAGCCCAAGTTGTCGATCTAAGTCACTTAAGTTGAATATGTATTAGGTCGTAATTAGAACATAGGAATTATATATAATGCATGGTGTGGAGATTGCCAACCCGTATTGAGTGTATTGTGTTTTCTTTGAACTTGATACAGCTGTAGTGACGAGTGAAATTTAGTGTTTGACAAGGTGAAATTATCATTTAATGTTTGAGGGATTAAAGGTTAAGAATTTATCGAATAAAAAAAAAAATTTGGACCATTTGCCAACAGGTAAACATCTAAGAAAGTGAATGATAATTGGACTTTCAAGGTTTAATAGTAATTAATAACTTTTGATGATTTATTGTGATTGAGGTAAAACCATTGTAAGGAATTTGAGTAGACAATTAATAAGTTTTAATAATGTTGTTTGATTTGGGGGTTGGACTTATACCTATGCAGCGTATTCCGATAAGTAAGAATCTGTTGCAGTTAATATGTGCGGGGTTAAATATTACTTATGTCGGATTTTTTTATTTTTGTAGTGGTATTCAAGCTTTGGTAATTATGACGATATTTAGTCGTAATTTCAGATATAAGGTTTTGAAATTGTTGAGTGAGAATTTTTTTTTTTTTTAATTGTTTTTGAAACTTTGTTTTCACTATTTTCTAAATAAATGGTATATTTTTATTCAAAAGTATTTATATAAGAGTTTTAATGATGTTTTAATGATTTTGGAAATGATTTCAAAGCATGAAACTCGTTTTATAAGAGTTTGAAATTAAAATCCTAGTATTAGTATTTTTATTTATTTATTTTTAAAAATTTTTGAGTAGTGATTTTTCTTATGAGCGATAGCTTGTTATAGACAACTCCAAAATGATTGCCGCTTGTTTTGTTTGGGAAGTAGATCATAAATTTTTAATTTGATATAAGAATCATGATTCTATTCTTTATATATTATTTTCAGTAAATCATACTGTTTTGAATTTGACTAAAATTTTCTTTTAAAAGAAAATAGATATGTGTTGATTTTTCTCTAATTTGGAGATATTTTACATAATACATGATATGGTTCTTGAATGATTTCTTCATTCGTGCTTTATTCTGTCGAAATATATTTTGTAAATTTATAAATGTAATGGACAAAAAAAGAAGAAGAGGGGTATTAGATTCAAGATACGATTGTTTCAATGTTATTGGATACAATATATTTTCTTTAAAAGCTTGTTAATATAAGGGCTAATTTTTCAACTATTTATTATTTAAATTGGAGATTGAGATTTTTAGAAAAGTTACGTATTATGAATTTAGTTTTGTTATATTCAAAAGTTATATCTATTTGAGTTATATATCTCAAGATACATTGTTTTCAATGAAAATGTAGAATCTAGAATGTCACAATGATGTTTAGGATGATTGTATGATTTTGTGGACAATATCGATTACTTTAAGTTTTTAATATGGAAAAGTTTTCTTCACAACTGCTAATTTTATTTTATTGGGTTAAGTTTCTAAAAACACTAAGGTCATAAATTTTGGAATTTTATAACTCGAGATATGATTATTTTAATTAACCTTGTCAATTCTGAAAAAAAAATTCATATTGTTACCTTTATAATAATTTTATAAATTAAGACCATTTATGTTCTAATTTGAGTAGAGATTTGAAAAGAAAAAAAGAAACAAAAAAATCTTCAGGAAAGTTTTAATTTGGTATTTGAAGTTTATAACGGTTTAAAGTGTGAACTTTTTTTGATTTATAAATCTTGGGATATACTTGATTATAAAACGCTAGTGAATGTGAAATTTTACTTATTTGATAATTTTACTATTTTGACTAAAATTCATAGTTCTATAATCAATTGAAAATGATTCATGATGTCATTCATTACCTTATATATATATAATAAAAAAAAGAAAAAAAAAAGCTTCGATAACAGGACTTATTGGCAAGAGTGTTGATTACTACTGGTATACTTTTGTTATATAAGATTGTGATACTTGAAATTGCATATATGATCACTTAATTCTTGCCCCCATTTATTGTAGTATGTGATTTTTATTGGAGAAAAATTCTATATATTTGGGATAGTAGATAATTGATATTGGAGCAATTTAAGCACTATCTTAGGAATTAATGTGGGAGTTCCATATATCTACGTACATTTAAGGACACATAACAAGAGTTTTTGAAGAGAGGTAATAAATTATTTTCATTTAGGAAAATGATATTGCAAACTTAAAAGGATGAATTGATTTAGAGTGCGAGTATCCCGTTTTGGAAATTGTATAATTCTATTCTCAATATTCTAGATGTATTATCTTGGTATTTAACTCGAATAAATTTGTGGGTAATTGATGTAAATTAGGAAACTAGGTATATATATTGTTGTGGTTGTGCCTTAGTGGATTTATGGTAGAAGTTTTCACTAAGGAAACTAAATTCGACTACTATAAGTTTTAGATTTGGACATCAGAGAATGTTTTTAAATTTTTAATAGTACAATGGCTATAATTTCGTTATAAAATTGAGGAAAGTAACTCGGGTAAGTTTCGAGGACGAAACTTATTTTAAGGGAGGTAGACTGTGAAAATCCAAATCGGCCCACTCTTTGATAGTAATTAAGGCTTACTAATAATAGTAGTTTTAAGCCCACAAGTTATGTGGTTGGATTCATAGGTAATTAAGTTTTATAAAGTGACTAATCATTAAATATTATAAGTAAATATTTATTATATATAGTTAGGGTTAAAAGAGTATATGACATATTTTATATTAAATTTTAGGGTTACGACCATATAAGCAAAAGAGGAAGAAGAAGGAAAAAGAATTCGATCGATCTCGACGACTCAAAGTGGAGGTAATTATATTCGATCTTATTATTGGATTATTTAGGATATGTTTATGGATAAAATTATGCAATTAATTCTATGGTGTTCATGGAGTTAGGGTTTGTATTCGAAATTCTTGACACAAAAATTATATTGGCTTTTATTATTTAAGGAATTCGTGAAATTATATTGAATTTAAAATATAAAAAAAGAGGATCGGAATCATGGCTGCAAGTTGGCAGCCATTATTTGGATTTGGATTTGGCAGGAAGCATGCTTCCTGTCGAGATATAATTAAAAAAAAAAAAATTGAATGAAGTCAAGGCTACTTGATAACAGCCGTTTCATCCGAGGAATTGAGATCTGGCAGCAAGCTTGCTGCCAAATCATATTAGTGTTTAAAAAATAAAAATAAAAAGATAACAAGGCTGCAAGTGCTGTCGTTTTAGTTCACAAAGTTTGGCGTTGCTTACTGCTAAAATTTGTTGGTGAGTATGATAAAAATTTATTTGTGATGTCTAATTAATTTTGATCGTGTGGCTTTCTAGTTAGTAAGTCAGTGAGTTTAATTTTTGGTTTTCGAGAATTGAAATAATTGATCGTGTTTTATTTTAAGAAATTATTAGACATTAATAGATTGGAAATTAAATTTCATTATAATTGTGTTATAGGTGACGGAGAAACAATACATTTTTTTTGGAACCCGAATATTTGAATTAATTATAGCACTTTGATTGGTTGAGGTAAGGGGTTCTATTTTTCTTTCATATTTTCAAAATTATTTGCAAAACTCTTGTCTAAAAATTATATTTACATATTAAATCGGACCGAGTATGGTTTACTTTTCTTATTTGATTATATAAAACTATTGTAAGTGGCAATTTGACATGATAAATTACATGTGTGATGCATGCTTGATATTTTGACTATTGTATTGTTTGGCTCTTGGCTATCTTTGGTGGAATTGGTGGGAGTTAGTTCCCAATACTCTATACGAGTCTTTGTATGGCCCTTCTTCCAACGGGTTATAATAGTTGGATTTTGTTATGGCCATTTTCCTAGCGGGTTGTAGTAGTTAGGACTGGATATCCACCTTGCCAATAAAACTATAGAGAATCCATGAGTCTAATATTGATTATTGTATTGTATTTGTACTTTTGTCATGGATATTTAGTATTGAATTGTAATTAATTACATTATTAATTTAAATTATTGACAATGTCACTTATCTATATATGTACTCGTACCTTACCACCTTAAAATATTTGCTTATATATATACATATGTATGTATGCATGTCACGATGTGTTTGAATTAAATTTTCAAAGTGTAGATATTATATAACATACTCGTTCCAGTAGAAGAGAATTTGAACCTCTTACTGAGCAATGTGTATGCTCACCCCCTTATATAATATTTTTGTAGGTGTTCATAATTTTTCCTTAAGGCAAGTGATAGGATATTAGAGATTTTGAGCCTTGTGTCCTCGCCAAAAGGGGAGGGCACGGCGTGTTACGTCTTCGATTTTGGAGCGTGACACTTAATTTTCAATTTTACTTTTTTTTTTTATATTTTCACCATATGTATTTTTTATACTTTAATATTTCCTTTTTCCTAATGCATATATCACCGTTTATTCCATATTTTAACTAAATATATCTTTCAAATTCCTATGCATTGATAAAAAATTTGTTAAAGAAGTATCAGAATATAATTATATGTAATTAAATTGCTATTCTAATATTCATATATTTTGTTTTATCAAATATTTAGTGTTATTTTATAATAACAAGGTGAAACACCATGTCTATTTTTTATATCAATCATGATGAAGTGACCATAATACATACCAATCAAAAATTTGTCTATTCAAAATTCCGCTGGTGAAATTCTGTTATGTTTTCAACTGCTGTTCATATATTTTTATGCCTATCGTTATAAGTTATTTACTATAATTATAGCTTAATACTTATATCTGAAAATGGTGAACATTTATTTTGAAATTGTATAAATTATAATGCAAGAAGACGAAGGATCTGCGTTAATCAACCAGGATGATCTGTCTTTTCCTCTAGTAGTTTATGTTGTTGGTAATTGCCTTGTAAATCTTTTGTTTTTTGGGGGTTGTTTGGATGTTATGTACGGAATTACGTTTCGATTAGGTAAGTTTAGAGATTTTGTTGCACGATTTTAAGCTGATTGTCTGAAGTTCCGTTGAATTGACCTAGTGGACTGGTACCATCATTTTGCTTTTGATTCTTCAAAGAATATTTATTCAGAAAATAAAATTGTGAAGTAAGATATTTGATTCAATTGCAGCTGGATGAGTTGCCATTTCCATATTGTTGTTCAACATGGAAATGACTAGTGCTTTTGATTCCAACATGTGCTAAGGTTTCTTGGTTTTTTCAGCCTTCTATCTATTATTTATGTCATGGGACCTCTTTCTTGATGTTTAGTGATCCGAGTATTGTGATATCTTGGCAAGTACAACGAAAATCACTAGCCCTTTGGTTATACAGATATTTCTGTCTGAATTGGATTTCTCATTTTATCTTTTTGAGATCATGGTAACCAATTTTTAATTGAGCCAAGTGAAATATTAAGCATCGTACAAAAAAATTATGCCTTTGCAGCTTGGAAATATGTTAGGTTCAGTTTCTTCAAGTTTATTCAGTTAATTATACCCAACGACTCAATCTTCAACCCCCGTAAGGAAGAAAAGGTGAAAAAACCAAAAGGGGTAAAATCTTTCTTGAGTTAGGCGTTGATTTCCTTGCCATCCTACTCTGGAACATCTAAGTTATGAGTTGTGTAATCTTGTCATCCTTTGGTGTATTAGATCAGAAAGGGTAAATGTTGACTTTTCTTTTCATATATCCTGCAAGGAAGATCTAAATTATGAGTTATTTGATCGTAACATCCTTTGATATACTAAATCAGCAAGGGTAATGGTAATTGTTGTCTTATCTTGAGGTTTTTCAGTAGTTGTCACTATCTTCTGTTAGCAAAAACTAATTACTATTTTGACAAATGTCTTTTACTATTTAATCACAATATCCTAGAACTCATAACTTCTGATTGTGATCATGCAAAGAAAAACTTTTTTGATTTTAGAAGCTTTTAACGTTGTTCACCAACTAACCACGTGGATCATGCCAGAAGATTAGACAAAGAAGGCAATGATTATTTGATCATTTACTGGTATAAGATTTGGTATTATGGATAGATTTTGAATTGTTCAACAGTTTCAACGCTAGAAGTGTACAATCCTCTACGTCTTTCTTTCCCTTCTTTACTAAATTGCTTTTGCTCATTCCATAAGCATTGGAAAGAAATATTTAATGGGCTGATAGATTTAGAACTTCTTGATTTAGAAAGAAAACCTTTAACATAAAGTAAATCAAAACACAAAAGCCTTGAAGAATATCAGTGTCATATTCTGGAAATCATGGAAGAAATATTGTGCAGAATATCGTTTTGCTTTGGTGCTGATCATCAAAAGCCTAATTATGACAACCACGTTTAACAGCATCCGGTGGACGTTTTATTTTACTAGTAAGGTGCACGTGTTGATCTATACATCTATTTTGTTATATTTGTAAATCTCCTATATGAACAATAAATTCGTGTATAATACTCATGTTATACATACAAAAAGTTCTTATTTACAGATGAAATTGCATATCCATAAGTAATCACATAAAGTTTGACGATCATTTTCCTAATGCATAGAAGGAGAAAGTGTGATAAAATTTAGGTTTTTAGATTTACACAATTAGGACAAAAATGATTAGTGAAGCTGTGATTTAAGATTATAGAATTTTTCGACTCAAAAGTTTGCATGTCTTGATTCAATCTTGCCTTTTAACTTTATATCATTGCAACCCTAAACTATAATTTTTAGACATGCAAACCATTTCAACTAAAGGCAATACCATGTATGGATCTAATGTTGTATTTATGGTTCATAGAACTACATTTTACTACTTGAAAATACTTGAAAGTGTTTGTATTAGAAATACAAAGTTAGTTACTTTTTATTTTTGCTAGTAAATTCTTTTGGTTTCTTAGCTTCACCTGCCTTGATTATATTTGCAAATTTGGTAGTTAAAGTAGGGATGCCAATATACTTATTTTTTAATAAATAATAATAATGTTTCTATTTTGCAAAACACGAATAGATATGGAACTTTAATGTCTAAAAGTTTTCTTAGCTTTTTTGGTTTGGTGTTTCTCCAATCAATTTTAGATATCATAATACATGTGATTTTTGTTTAAGAAAACAAACAATTTCATTAATATTGCAATATTTACATCATTATTTTGGTAGCACCTTTCTTGTTTTAGTTACATTTTGCTCTTAAGAAAGTATGCTTCTTCTTTTCCTTATGTAACATCATTCACTCTCTAGTAGGTAACACCATCTATACTTAGTTACTATGCATGTATATCAAATTATAAAAAATAAAAAATAAAAACATTAACATAAATGCTACCCCTAATTTAACAGAAAACCTATGTACTAAATATGATTATGCTAAGTGCTAGTTTATTTATTATTATATCACTCCTTATTGTTATAGTGACATGCTTATTACCTAACTTTTAACTTAAATAAAATATCTTTTAGAATTTTGTCACAATAGAAAAGTTAGGTAATTATTAAAATTTGTTACATAACACAAAAGGTTAATATAAGAGTCTATAAAATGTTGTTCTCATTAACTATATTAAGAGGCTGCTTAGATTTGTTATAGGAATTTGATTCAAATATCTCATTACTTTTGGGAATTATACATTTTTGTGTATGTATTGTATTGTTGCCATAATCTCTTTAGGTTCAATCTTTTCATGACAAGCCTTTCTTCATTTGATTTTAAGTACTTTTTAACACAAGCACACCCTTTAGTTAAAAATATAATTGTTTTAGCAAAAAATAAACATCCTTGGCAGGGGCCGAGGTAGAAATTTTTGTTAGTGGGGGCAAAGTTCAAGTTCTTTCAAATCAGTAAACATTATATTTAAAATCTTTTACATTAGCATATGAAATTTTCTCTAAGTTGTTATGGTATCTTTGCAAATTTTAAAATCTAGTTAATATAACAATAAAATTTTGTCGAGCCATAATATGCAAATATTACATCTTGGCAAGGATGCTTTTTGATTTAGGATTTCAGAGAAGTTTTGGAGCCAAAAAAAATTAAAAAAATAACCAAAAAAAAAAAATTAAGGCATTTAATTGAAGATGAAAAGAAATTTTGTTATTGACTTTTTAATTCTTGCCCTAAGTTAGGCAAGTCTATTGCATTTTTCATGATTTATATGGATGAGGGGGAAAAAAGAAGAAGGAAGGAATCAATAGAATACACTAAAATACTAAACTAAACAACTCTCTTGAAATGGAATTAATGAGGCAATTCCATATTTTTTCACCTTTTTAGTACTAATTTATGAAATTTAGTGAGGTCAGTGAGGGCATGTGCCTTCTTGGCCTCATGTAGATCTTTGATATTGATATTTTCTAGATAAACCTTTCTTCATTCATTTTTAAGTGCTTTTCAAAAAGACCAAAACCTTTTTTTTGGCATCTCTGGGTAGGTAATTGCTTCACCCTCAACTTTGAAAATGTACAAAATAGGTAAATAAAAGTTTGGGAAAATTGCCAAAATAGTCCTTAAACTTTTTTACTTTAGCCAAAATAGTCCCTCAACTTTTTTTGTAGCCAGAATGGTCCTCCAACTTTTTTTTTTTAGCCAAGATAGTCCTTTCATGTGAAATTTATAAAAAATAAAAAATAAAAATTACGGTGACTACACCATAAAAGGACTTTTTTGGTTAAAAAATAAAAGTTAAAGGACTATTCTGGCTAAAAAATAAAAGTTAAAGGACTATTCTGGCTAAAAAAAAAGTTGAAGGACTATTCTGGCTACAAAAAAAGTTGAGGGACTATTATGGCTAAAGTAAAAAAGTTGAGGGACTATTTTGGCGATTTTCCCTAAAAGTTTTATCATATAATTGTACCCCCTAAATTGTGAGATTTTTCTTTTTTCTTTGCATTGGCAACCTAAATGTTTGAAGTTCTTAAATCATACAATTGAAATGATTGCATATTTAAAATTAAGAATAAGTATCACAAAAAACATAAAATTTTCAATGACTTTTACAATTTAGTACATAAAATAGACATATAATTTCAATTTAAATTCATTTTTTAAGTGGTACAAGTTATATAAAATTTAAGTACTTTGTGGTTTCTTCAGTATATTAATCTGGACTTAGTAAAATAAATCAAATACATTTATAGTTGTACATCGAATTACTATCCAGTTTAATATATATAAAGTACAGAAATTAATTGCAATTACGATAGGAAAGAATAAAAAAACTACGGATAAGTGGCCTATTTGATACTTGCTTTTAGTGAATCAGAATACATTGAGAATACACATAAAGGCACAAATTAGAATCCATTACCATGGTCTTACGAGTTGGAGCTTCTTTTTTTTTTTTAAACTACCAAAGTATTTTAAAAATAGTAGAAACAAAACACAATGAATATTTTATGTTATTATAAAAATATTTTATTTTATTATACGTTAAGGAAGAAAATGTGAGAAACACATGGCCGATAAAGGATATTAAAACATATTATTTTAATCTCATATATAATTCTCTTGTGGACATTAAATTAAAATACAATAGAATTCTACTATTATTTAGAAAAAAAAAAAACTTTTGTACTGGAAGAAAATAGTTCTTACCCTCCTTGCTCCTTATCTCTTAGTTTTTGTTTTTTTTTTTTTACTCATTTTATTACCATTCAATGATAATTATTAATTGATATTTTGCACAGATATCTTTTGGGGATATAATTCATAGCAAATAATTGAAGCTTAATATGAAAACAAGAAAAAAGAATGAAAACGAATTAATATTTCATATTTCATTAAAAGAAATCACCTTATTCATAATTCTTCTCTTGCACCTAGTGGTCTAGCCCAAAGATTTCCTAATTGGTGGTTATAGATGCGAGGATTTATAGAATTTCACTATATGTATAATATTTGGTTTCTTGGTCATCAAATTCTAAGAATTTAAAAATTACTTATATGTTGGATTCTTTATTAGTGTTTGAATAAAATTTAAATATAATGACCTGTTTGTCCATTAATTTGTTCATTAATTATGTGATTAATCATATTTATTTATGGGTAATTTAGGTAGATCAAAAAAAGGAAGTAACACTAACAGGAAAACACTACCCGTACTTTTATAATAGTATAGAAGATATAGATATATTGATTTTTTTTTGGAACGTGACTTCATTTAGTGATGATGATGATAGTTTTTAGGTTCAATGATTGATTGGTAGTGTTTTAAGTTAATTAGGATTCTAGGCTTACTTGTGTAGGATGCGGGATAAGTATTGTAAAAGTTTCATGTTTTTAAAATTGTTTTTGTGATATTTTATAATTTTTGTGATATTATTATGATTTTATAATTATAATTATAATTACTATTTCATCCATCAATGAAGGAGTAAATGATGTTTGATCTATGACTCATTTGGGTAGTTCAAATTAGGAAGAAACACATAATAGAAAAACACAATTCAGACTTTTATAATAGTATAGTATAGATGAAGTTGGCTAGAAAATGTGTTACCACAAAAATATATTTTAATGCAATTTCCATCTTATAGTGTCCTTTGTCTTTACATATTAAATATTCTTCACATACAAATGGTTCTACATCTGAATTGCTATTTCTCACTAAAGTCAAGCCTTCACTTTCCATAGAAAATTCACCTATCCCATGCACTAGCCATTTAAAATTGTATAGTCTAAATTATAGTGGAGGGTCAAGAAATTGCTCTGAAATTTTCTTCGTTTGGTTTTGTTTGCTTGTGCCTATGGACTTAAATGTTCATCTAGAAAAATAATCACTGTACATGTCAATTGATATTTCTCTTGAAAGTTCATTACCCTTCTTCTACGAAATTACGCAAAAAAAAAAAAAAAAAGATAGGGAAAGACGATTCAGTTGTAACAAACTAAGAGATGTTAAAAGTTAAAAATGAAACAACCTTGCCAGTGAAGTATTATATGCTTGATACAGAGTCAAGTTTAAATACAAAAGAAAGACCAATTACTCCAATGGTATAGTTTCACATAAAGAAAAGAAGTTTTCAGATGGGAGTCCCAAATATAAACTGGAGTCATAGAGTTCCAAAAGTAAGTTGTCGTTAATTTTAGGGATAATTTCATAAATTTCCCTAGGGTTTAGGCTAATATCACCTAATGTTCTTGAGTTTTTAGATAATATTACTTACCTTCGCTTTAATATCAATGGATCCCAAAGTTAGTTTTAAAGTGTGTGAAACGACATTCATACCCTTAGTTGTCCAACCATATTTCTAAAAGGGTAATTTCGCAAATCTAACCTAAGTTTTTGATAATTTCACTTGACACTCTTTAAATTTTTAACAATTTTTTGACAACTTATTTATAAAAATATAGGCTAATAAGATTCATAAAACCATTAAATAAGTTACAAATTTATTATAAGAATTATAACTAAAATTGATAAGAAATTGTAACTCATGATTTGAATTCAAATAATTTGTTCTATTAAAATATTTCAACAATTCCCACTGTTTTTAACAGAATATAAAATAGGGTAAAATAAACTAAACCCCCAGTATTATACCCTGAGTTACACTTTGCGCCCTTCATTATCTTTTATAGGCACTTAACTCCATCTTTTCGTATTGTTGGGAAAAAAAAATTATTGCTAACTTAACTATTTTTATTTTTCAGTTTTCCTCAATTATTTTTTCCTTTTTTCTTTTTCTTCCTTTGTTTCCCTTTTCCTCCCTTTGGTTCTATTAGCTACATCATTCATTCTGCTATAAATATTTATACACATAGATTAATATTTTTAATTTTCTTTAACTAATTCTTTATTTTCCCTATACTTTGTTTATTTGTTAATTAGTATTATATATTTTTAAATTAAAAAGGTATATTTAATCTAAAATTAAATTAAAAATAAATAAACAAGTTGCATTCATAATTATTCAATTATAAATAATAAAAATAAATGTGAAAATTAAACAATTAGTAATACTTTATATATATTTTTTACAATGATAAATTATTATCTCTTATTTTTATTGTGATCTATTTATTTTTTTTTAATTTTAACTAATATTTGGTTAACTACCACTAAAAACTTTTGGACTATTAGAACTTTAATTTCTTTATATATATATATACATATATATATATATATATAATTTAATTAGTACTATTTTAAATATACTTCGCAATTAATGTAAGTGATATATGCTTTGTTGTAAAGATAACCCTAAGAAAACAAAGTAAAAGACACTGTAATGAATTCACAACAATGGCATTTAATAAACAAACAATCTACAAAAAAAAAAAAGATTCTATTAAGGAAAATTAAATAATTTATATATTATAAGTATATAAATAATAACAGTAAAGGAAAGTAAATAGCCTAGTGGCAAGAGTCAATGGAGGAAAAGAAAAAAATGGAAGGAGAATTAATAAGGAATAAAGATTAATTAAAATAAGGGTAAAATGCTAATAACCCCCTTGTGATTAAGCAAATAAGTACTTTAACCCTCTATGGTTATCAAATGTGCATTTGACCTCCTTCTTCTTTATTATTATTATATTATTTTTTGTTTAAAAAATGCATGGAAACCTTCTTAATTAACATTGACTTGTGAAATATCTTATATGGCCCTAATCAATTTAAGTGACTGACAAGTTTTGAGGTCAAATTAAAAACAAAAAGGGTTAATAGAGTTCTGGGTTGAATAGAAAATAAAAAGGGTTCAAACTGATAATTGAAAAACCCTAGGGTTAAATTGAGAAATATAAAACCCAACCTTTCTTCCTCTTCCCCTAAATTTCCCCATAGCTACCACCCCATTGCTACTTCTATCCTTACCCTAGCTGCTGCTACCACCAGCATCTTTTCACCAACATTGGCCCTTTCTTTCTTCTTGCCCCCATCGCCCTTCCCACCCTACTCTCCTGCCACACCCTCTACTTCCTCCCACCACAATCTGCCTTGAAAGCCCACCTTCACGCCACCCCTCTCTCCTTCAACCCGTCGATCACCTCCATCTTCCAATCTCCCTCATCCACCTCTAGGGATCTCCCATCTTACGGCACTAATATGTATGCAAAAATAACTACAAATCTTAAGTTTCAATTGAAAAAACCAGGAAAATCAATCAAATTTAAACCAATTTATTTCATATATAAGGTGAACGTATTAAGGAAGGAGATGGGTTGAGGATGGAATGCCATAGTGGCAGCAGGGATATACAATGGGATGGGATGGGAAAGAAGATGACAGGGTTATGGTGCCGTACAACTGGTACGAGGAAGGAAGGGACTAGGGTGGAAGGAGATGGCGAGACTGCTGTAGTAGTGGTGGTAGCTGGGGTAGGGAAGAGGATGAGGTGATGGGTATACTGATGAAAGAGGTAGGGTATTAATGTTTTGGGGTTAAAAAGGTCAACTCAACTCTTATTTTAGTGTTAAATTTTTTCAACAATCCCACTTGTGGAATAAGCGTGTGACCATCAACTACAGTTAGTTTTGACTGTTTTGACCAATTTTATAGCAAAATTTGAAGTACAAGGGGATCAAATGCATATTTGCTAGCCACAACGAGATAAAGTACTTATTTGCTTAATCACATGATTTTTTATTTCATTTTATTTTTTGCCTTTTAGCCCTAAAATAGTTTACATATAAGGTTATTTTGTCCAAAAATATCAAGAAGAGGTCAAGAAGGGGTTAAGTGCCTTGCTATAAAATAAATACAAGGGGATAAAGTGCAATTTAAGGTATAGTTGAGGGACGAGATGCATTTAACACTATAAAATATTATTTATAGATAAGCACATCACGCAATGTCTTGAAACTTTCACTTAGTATTTTCATAATTCTCATATATCTCTTATCTCTCCCTCTTTATATTTAATATATGTACTCCAACAAAACAGTATTTATGAGTCAAAAATACACATGTCAAACATTTAGAGGGTAAAAAAGAAAATTAGTATAGAAGTTGCTTAATTGTCTAAAGTTAAATTAAACACTATTCTTAAAAAAATTCTATAGCCTTAAGGTACCATATTGTTGTATTTGAAATGTTTGTACAGTATAATACTATATACTTTAGATACTTGTACAGTACAAATTTTAAAATTTAACACCATAACAGGACCGTAAATTCTCATTTCTTTCAATATCACTAATATCCTCCGTGGTTATAATAAAATTAAATAGAAATACGATGCTTTTCCTCCATATTTTTAATTGCAGGTTTGATTTTCATTAAACCTAATAATTTTGCCTTTCTTATAGGCCTTTGGATCAGTTATCATTTTGAGCACATTATTATATTAACCTTTTGAACAATTAATGACAAATAAAAACCCAAGTAAACACACAAAGCTTAATCCTTTTTACTGTGCCTAGTTTTGCTGTTGACACCATGCCTTCACACAAGGAGCATGTTACGACAAAAAGCCTTCACTTTTCATGGAATAATTGCACTAGAAATGGATCGGAAACTTCCTACTTTTCGCGTTTTGTGCGGATTGTTATTAAATATTGAGCCAGTGTCAATTCTTAAAACATTATTGATTCATTCAATCAACCAAGCAGCCACCAATAACTACTCTCCCACTTTAATCAATTTTCTTTTCTTTTCTCAAGTCACTTTAATTAATTAAAATTTGTACGAGAGATAAACTTGAGATAAAAGTAATTCCACTCTCCTTAAATTAATTTTTAATCTATTGGATTGACAATATGTCATAAGAAAAGTAAAACTATGAAAAGTGATATTTTTTAAAGTTTGGGGTGCTAAGATAAATTAGTTTAAACCTCGGGGAACTTTTTGAAATTATCCCTTAATTCAATAGCCATACCCTTTTATAACCCTCTTGAACAACTACTATGCATCATAGTAATTGCTCAATAAGTATGGATAGGCTTCTATCTAAAATTTTATACAAAATGGAGCTCATCTTACCCTAATTAGTCGGTCTTTCATTCCAAATGAGAGACTCATATTCAATAATTAAAATGAAAAAAAAAATCCGTTTAGAATGTAGACAATCATTTCTTAATATATTATTCAAAATATTATTTAGAATAATTTTTATAGCAATAGTAATTTTTTGAGATGTGTTATATGTAAAATAAAAAAAATAATTAGAAAAAATGTTTAAAAAATAATTTCAAAACATTATTTGAAAAATAATGAAGAATAATAATAATGCAAACAAAGCAATTTATTTTGACTTTACTCAAAAGATTACAATCAAGAGTCATAGGAGACGAGGTGTGATGTAGACCTTATAGTACTTGGTTCACAAATCACCTGTAAACTTTATGTATAAAACAAATTACGCTATTATTTTCTTATATCAAATTACTCGTATAACTCTTGTTTTAACTAAATGATTCATAGTGGGTTCGTGAACTATGTCCATGTGATAATTTTTCTACCTTAAATAGTAGTACATGAAATTGCTTAATCTTTTATTACTTGAAGGATCAAAATAAGATTTGATGCTCTTGACATTTTTCATGATAAATCATATAGGTGGACAGTGGACTTCAGCCAAATCTAATATTGTGTCTCAAGAGATGGCATTCGTTTGTGACATGTCTATGAAGAAACGACTTGACTTCAGTAGCTACCTTCCCTGAATATTTTCAACGGATTTTTGTGTAATTTCCTTCTTATAATGTCCTTGTCTTTAGATATTAAATATTCTTCGTTATTACTTTTTTCTTTTTTTTTTTTTTTCTTAAATCGACAATTCCTTATTTATATTTTATTCTAACTTATCCTATAAGGAAAGGGGAGACCCAACTGGGTACTCTAAAGGAATTAGAGGGAGAGGATCCTTTAAACCAGGTAAAGGTGTTTTGGCACTTGCTTGCATTTCTGCAAGGTTTGGGATTTGAACTCCAAACCTCACAGCAAAGAATGTCTTATGAGACATCTCTAAACCAGTTCCACTAAGTGTAGTTTGTTAAATATTCTTCATTATTACAAATGATGACATTTATGGATTACGATTTCTCACCAAAGTTGAGCCATGGAAATGCACTAGGTATTTAGAAAAGAAGACCAATTGTCCAATATGGTATATTTACAAATAATGAAAAAAGTATTCAAATGGGAATGCAAAACTCAAACAGACTAAAGCTGTCAACCAAAATTCAATGTCGTAATTGTAGCCGTCATATATAACATTAATTATTTCTAAATTTAACAATGACATTTCAAAAGGGACAGGTAATTACGCGTTTTGTCCGGATGGTTATAAAGGCACATACAGAACCTAGTTCAAGTCTTAAACCATCCTTTAATCAATCAAGTAATCACCAATTATCCTTTAATCATCAAGTAATCACCAATTATCCTTTAATCAAATCAACCGCCATCAGTAATTACTCTCCCAATTATCACGATTTGCAGAACCTCCACAAACACAAAGTTAGAATCAATGGCAGAGAGTGCGGTAGCTTTTCTGCTCAAAGAGCTTTCTACCTTCCTTCTTACTCAGAGTACTCGTCTGGGAAGAGGACTTGAACGAGAAATGCAATTCATCAGAGACGAACTGGGAAGCATGAGGGCTTTCCTCAGAGATGCTGAACTTAAAGAGGACGATGTTTCTGAACTTAAAGAATGGGTCGGGCAAGTGCGAGAGGTTGCCTATGATACACAAGATATTATAGATGACTTTATAATGCCGTTTGCATGCAACTGTCCTGATGGATTCTATGGTCGCGTTCATAATTTCTATTGCTCGATAAAGAATATTAGAGCTCGTCAATCGCATTTCTTCTAAGATTGAAAGCATTAAGTGCAGAGTAAAAGATATTTTTGAAAGGCATAACAGATATCGGTCTGATTATGGTTTTTCTGAAAGGGGCTCTTATTCTGCAGATGTGGAAGATGTTGTATCTCATTTTCGAGGAAATGCACTCCTAATTGATGAAGCTGAACTTGTGGGCATTGAAGAGCCCAAAAGACAGCTTATTTCACAAATATTAGATGGCAGTTCCAACTTGAAAATTGTTTCGGTGGTTGGCATGGGGGGAATGGGGAAAACCACCTTGGTTAAAAGAGTTTATGAAGATGCAAATGTGAAGAGACAGTTCCAACTCCATGCTTGGCTGACTATCTCCCAGACATTTCACCTGAAGGCGGTCCTCAAAAACTTAATTCGACAACTCTTCAAAGAAATCAACGAGACAGTCCCTCAAGAAGTGGAGTCCATGGATGGTGATAATTTAAGAGCATTCGTCAAAGATTTTCTACAGGAAAAAAGGTTTTTTTTATATCGTTGTCCTTGATGATTTATGGAGACTGGAGTCATGGGAGGCAATCTGGTATGCTTTTCCCGAAACCAATAGTCAGAGTCGTATACTGCTCACTACCCGAATCTCGGACACAGCCACTGGATGTTGCACAAAATCCAACGACTATGTCCACAAGATGAAATTTTTGTCTGATGAAGAGTCTTGGACTCTATTTTGCAGTAAAACATTTGCGGATGATTGCTGCCCTCCTCATTTGGAGGATGTTTCAAGAGGTATACTTCATAAATGCAAGGGCTTGCCTCTTGCGATTGTATCGATTGGTGGTGTTTTGGCGTCAAAGGACAAGAGCAAAGTAGATGAATGGGAGATGATTCTTCACAGCCTTGGTGGTGAAATGGAAGGAATTGGAAAATTAGAAAGGGGTAAGAAGATACTCTTGCTGAGTTATAATGATTTAAGAGATAGTTCTCAAAAGTTGTCTATTGTATTTGAGTATTTATCCAGAAGATCAGATAATAAACTAGTTAATGTGCAAGTTTTAATTCGAATGTGGATTGCGGAAGGATTCATAATGCAAAGAAAAGGAATGACAATGGTAGAAGTTGCTAGGGGATATCTCAATGAACTCATTAATAGAAGCTTGATCCAAGTTGCAGAATCATACCATGATGGAAGCATAATATATTGCAATATCCATGACATATTGCGAGAAATCATTCTCACCAAATCAAGAGAACAAAATTTAGTGATGTTAGCTACCAGTGGAGATTATACAAGACTACCAGATAATATCAGGCGCATAGCAATTCATGAATTCATTGAGAATCACCATGAATACAACCGCTTTAAGCATCTTCGGTCTTTGTTAATCTTTGGATACAGAAATCCGCTAAACGAATCCTCATTATCTAAACTTTTGAGTGGTCGTCCAAAGTTTCTCAATGTTCTGAATTTAGAAGGAGCAAAATTGAAGAGCATCCCAAAGGAAGTTTTCAAATTATTTCATCTCAAATATCTAAATCTACGTCATGGATACTGGTGTTGAAATCATATCGCAATCCATCGGTAATCTCCAAAACCTAGAATATTTGAATTTGGTTAACACTGATGTGATGGAGCTACCCATTGGCATCCTAAAGCTCAGAAAATTTCGTGAGCTGTTAGTATATCATCAAGGTGATTATTCAAAAAATTTTGCTGTCCGTGGTTTCAGGGCACCACGTGAAATTGGAAGGCTCCTTTCCTTGGTGGTTTTATATTCAATAGAAACAAATAATGATGAAACAGTAAGAGAGATAGGAAAACTCACTCAATTGATGAAATTAAGCATTACAAAGCTTAGAAGAGAAGATGGAAAGGAGCTTTGTTCCTCTCTTGGAAAGCTGACCAATCTCCGCAAATTGTTTGTAAATTCAATAAAAGAAGACGAGATCCTTGATCTTCAACATCCCATATCTCCAACTCCTCGAGCTCTTCAATTGCTATCATTGACAGGGCAATTAGAGAAGGTACCACAATGGTTGTCTTCTCTCGCTCAAGGCTTAACTGTAATAGGCCTATTAGGGAGTGGGTTGAGGGAAGATCCACTGGAGTCCCTTCAAGATTTGCCCAATCTGGTGGAGATTACATTCAATAAGGCTTATGAAGGAAAGCAATTGTGTTTCAAGGCTGGAGGATTTCAAAAGCTCAAGAAATTAGATCTCGCGAGATTACAACAACTGAAATGGGTGAGAGTGGAAAAGGACGCGCTACCTTGTCTCCAATGTCTACTCGTTGGAGATTGTAAACAAGTGAATGAATTGCCTTGGGGTATGCAAAACTTAAACAAGCTCCAACAACTTGGCTTTTTTAACATGGGTAATGAGTTGGTAATGAAGCTGGAAGATAAAGGAAGTGAGGAGTACCAAAAAGTTGTTAAAGTCCCTGAAATTGTGATAGCCAATTGGATAGATGGAAAATGGGATAAGCATTTCTTGTAAGGAGAGAAAACATTTCACAAGTTATGATTCAACATTTCTATAATCTCAATTCACAATGTTTTTTTTTGAATATTTGTAATTTTTGTACTTCTTTTTTTATTTATAAATTGTAAAAGAAACATTTATGTGATGAGTTTGAATTTTAATTTTACCTGTAATGAAAATTTGATTGAACCCAATTAATTAATTACCCATATTGTATCTCATGAGAATAAGTTTTTGCTACCTTCTCAACTTCTACACTCCATAACTCCACGAAGAACACAATAACTCCGTTTGAATTTTTCTTTTCTTTACTTTTATATAATATTTTGCAATTACCTTGAATCCTGCGAAGCCCTTAAGCGGTCCTAATTCAGTCGACTCTCTCTGGGCTGCAACTGCTGCAACTCAAGTACTTTAAACATATTTTTCAATCACTTTTTTATCTTGCATAAATAGTATCTCAAAAAGTTACTATACAAATTATTCTAAATAATATATTGAATAATATAATAATGGGATAATTTCACAAAACTCCCTGATGTTTATTCTAATATCACTTGGTATTCATAATTTTTTTAGTTTATAAAAAAAAATTACTTACTTTCCCTATCTTGTTAGTGGTCCTACTACGAGTACTAAAATGTGTGAAATGACATTTATACCCCGGGTACTTTAGCCATATTACGAAAGGATAATTTACTAAAATGTCTGAAATTTTTAATAATTTTCAAGAGACCACCCTTTAAGTTTTTAACAACTTTTTAGTCGACGTATTTACAAAAATATGCACTTGGATTAATTTTCTTTTATTCTATACATTTTACTACATAGAAGCACATACTTATTATAATGGAATAAATGGTATTAGTATTTTGTTTAGAGGAATCAAAAACTTATAACCGAAAACAACGTATTTTCTTGACAAATTTTTAGGATACCTAATTTACGAAAATATTGTAAATTTTAATGTATTTGTGTGCCTCAGTTTGAATAAAATTTAGAATACATAGAATAAGTGGAACACATCATATGATATAGTAATAAATAAATATGACTAGTACTATTTTGTTTGAAAATCAAAAACTCAAAGAATTGAAAAATGTAGTTTCTAATATATATATATTTTTTTTACAAATTTATGATAAAAAAACCTGTAGTTATAGAATGTGCTTATGTGTTGTCAATTTTGAACAAAAATTTGAAACACGTAAAGACCCACCATATGTTATAAAAACAAATGTGATTCATATCTGCCTAGGAAACCATAAACTCATAAAATAAAACTAAATGAATTTTTTATATAGGTTTTTGTCAATTTATTGACTAATAATTAGGAACGGATTATTGTGCTTGTATGTGTCGGCTTTTTTTTTAAAAAAAATTTACATAAAAAATATTTTGGTTATTTTGGAAATTACTAACCGGTAAACTAAAAAATAATTAAAATACTAGTACATTTTTTTGATATTAATTGATAAAAAACATAAAAATTTATTACCCAATCTCGTTTGTTAATATTTTACATCCCCCATTTTTTTCTTTTTCTCCAACTATTTTAATCAATAAAAATTTTGTACTAGGGATAAAATGGAAGAAAATATAACATTGTCCTTCTTTACTTAAATGAATTTTTTAAAGGAATAAACTGACAATGTTAAAAAAAATTTCAATTAGGAGAGCTAAGTGATATTTTTAAAAAAAATTTAATACTAAATGATATTAGCATAAATATCATGAAAGGTTTTTTAAATTATTCTTATTTTAAATAATGACGGTCCAAACGTACAGATTATTTATTGACTTCACCCCTTCTTTATTTTGTAAAAAACATTCATTGGTTTCCTCAGTCAAATATTTGACAAAAATATTATTGGCAGAATTCTTGACCCTCTGCTCCAAGAATTGACTAAAGAATGTCTTACCAAATCAGTGCAATTTTCTCGCATCCTTGTTTTCACGTTAATATTCTTCTAAAAGTAATTATTAAATTGCAAATCAATATTATTTCTCTCAAAAGGCTATTTTTTCCTTGAAATTGCAATAGGAATATTACAAAATGTGCAAACCAATTATTCTGGAGGGCCAAGAAATTGTTTAGAAACTGTCTAAATTATACCTTGCTCAACTATTGAATAGTTAATCATATTAAATATTTCACATCTTGTATCAACTATGTAAACCGAATGTATAAAGGCATGTATATTTCTGTTTTTGCGGGACTTATTTTGATTTAATATCTTTCTTCTTTCCATTTTCAAAGCCATATATTCTTTGTTTGCCAATCGTCCATATATTGTATGGCTTAGGATCTGATACTGAATTTCATTAGTATATAGTCCCTCCTCTTCTTGAAATTAGGGTGCTCGAAACTTTTCTAAATTGATATGTATGTAATATTATCAATTTATTCATTTGTACTTATTTAGTGCCCCACATTTGAAATGATGACTTTTAATCCTTCACAAATGTAAAACATCACATTTAGATTTCTGGATCAAATTTCAAGCATTTTTTTTTACCCGAATTAGTCATGTTCTATTCTATGATATATTTTTCTAGTACAAATTCAAAAACTCATTTTCTTTCCCGATATAAAGTATGGGTATCAAATCGGGTTGTGTCTTGAAAATTTGGGAGAAATACCATAAGTCAGTTCTTAAAATGATCTTAAATATAAGCAAAATACAAAGTCATTGCTAATTAATTACTTAATTCATATCCGTCACACCCATCAAACATTTTACTAGGGTTATCAACAATTCACGACATCTTCAACTTCGCTGACTTGCCGCAACGATATATGAGAAGCCTTTAATTTATGTCACTTTGGGATTTTATGCTCCACAATTAACTTCTGTCCTATACAATTGGATTATATTTATATACCCTAAATTTTCTTCCAAGTTTTATGACCCGACCTAATACTTGTGCTTTGTATTGGAAGGAAAAGCAAGCTATGAATTTTTTCTCAAAAAATATATCATGTAAACAATATATGACTAATTTAGGCCAAAAAGTTATTTAGGATTTGGTTCAAAGACTGAAATATGACATTTTACATTTGTGAGGAATTAAAAATTATCATTTTAAAAGTGAGAACTTAAATAACTATAAAAAGTCCACAAAATATTAAATAACTCATTTACACAAATTTTAAATAACTATAAATTTATATCAAATGTCCACAAATGTCCCTATTAAATTGAATTGACTTGATATCATTAAATGATAAATATTTGTAATTGGAGAGCTTTAATTAGGAAGAGAATGGAGAGAAGATAGAAAGAGAGATGATAAATTGATTATTGGGGGGTCCTTTGGTTATTTGGAGTTGGGAATATTTTTTATATTTGGAAGCATAAATTTAAAATTTCAACAAAGTAAATCATATATTTGAAGTAAAGTAACATTTTTACTGAGATATCTTAAAATGGAAAGTGTGATAATATAAATGATACGAAAAGAGTAAAAATTAGTGAAAGTAGTGAAAATCGATCAATCGTGTTAAATAGGTAAGAAACATACAAATTCACCCTTCATCGATATGCGTATAAATTAGGTTTTACAAGTCAGATTTTAATGAGACTGAATTCAGGCTATCAAATTCAGCTGATCAAAACTCACACATATAAATAGTTATACCTACGTTCAATTAATTAGGGTGATTCGATCCAAGTTCGGGCCATATGGCAAATTAAACAACTATTTACTAGTAGTCTAGCACACCATATGGCAAATTAAACAACTATTTACTACACGCAAAGTTCGTGTCCAAACTGAAAACTATATAGCCCAATCACGCAGGTTATTACCCTAGACAAAATTGTCTATGATTTTGCTTCTTTGTTTATTTATCTCTCTCAGGCGCCGACTCTTTGATATTTCTATGTTAAAAACTTCAAATAGATTTCATTTTGATAATTATTATTCAAATTATTATTTAGAATGATTCTTTAATTATTTTTTTATATGTGATATATGCGAGATAAAAACTTATTCCTGGACAAAGTATCTAAAAAATCATTGCAAAATTATTTGAATAATAATAATGAGTACTATTACAATCGCAAGTAGTACCCCAAACCTTTTTTTTTTGTAAACTTTTCAGTTTTTTGCTCCTCAAGTATTTTTGTTATCCACATATGCACCCAACATTTTTTTTATTTAACTCTTTTGTCCATCAAATTTTTGTTATTTCTGAAATCATGGCTAGATGACTACTTTAGATAGAAAAAAGGAAAAAAAAAAAAAAAAACACTTGAGGGATCTCCGTGAGATTACGAAAATAGATGATGATGAAAAAGTATAAATAAAACATGGGGGATACTTTCTTGAAATTAGCGAAAAACTTAGATAATTTCATCGAATAAAATCAATGCAGAGTCATGTACTGTGGCTGTCACACACCAAACTCTGGATAATTAAAACAACCTGTAATTTAGAGTGTGGCACCGGCATACCCTCCCAAGAGGATACAAAGCCGTCTATCACGTTTATAAGTAACAATTGCCAAAACATACATACACAACCCTTATAAACACAATCCCAAATATTTACATAAGTTCAAACCATGAACATTACAAGTTTTCAACCTAGAAGGAAAGCACAACTACAACATCACACTAGAATCACCATAGGCTTATATATATACAACTAAGTGCACAAAGCCTTCTATACAAGGTGAAACATAATAAAACTAATCCTACCCGGTAATATATCAAAACTCTGCCAGAAAGTGATCTAAGCGTGATCAGCTGCAAGGGAATAAGGTAAGTGGGAAGAGCATTCATTTCCTCAGTAAGTAACTCACTCATATCTCCATTGGATTGAGCACGTTAAAAGTATATATTACATTTCATGAAAATCATTTCACAAAAATCCAACCACAGTCAAGAATCAAATATGCATGACATACATAACAATAATAGACACATTTTCTCATATTTTGTTCTATTTAATTCTGACAATCTATTTTATTTTTCATTTGCCTTCAGCTAAAGAATATGCTATGGTCACTATTATAACCCGTGACAGGGCCGTAACTCACTATTCTTACCCATGGTAGGGCCATATGTCGGTTAAACGTAGCTCTAGATATCATACTACGGTCACTATCATAACCCGTGACTGGACCGTTTGTCCACTATTGTATCCCTTGGAAGGGCCATTTCACCAACATTTTAACAGAGCAATTCAATAGCCTTTCTCGTTCCTTTGCTAGTTTAATAAGTCCAATGATACCAAAGATAGCATAATAAACAATCATTCACAGACATATAATCACCAAACAAATTATCCATATGCTCAATCCAATTTAATACACAAATAGATTTTCAAAGCATTAACAATCATTTCGTATAAAAGTACTTAAGAAATAGGTTTTTAAACACAATAGAAATATGAAAAAGCCACTTACCAAGTAATTAAAATGTTTCCAATTCGAGATCCAAGCTACTTGAACTCCCGTTTATCCTTCCTAAATAATAAAATCAGAACATAAACTATCTCCTCATAACCTAAAAGGTAATCTACAATAATATTAGCCTCATTAAATTCTAATAAGGCATGATTTATAACATAACAAGGCTAGCTATGATATTTTCAGCATTGACAGTGCCGAACAAAAATGACCATAACTCAAGTTATATTCTTCCAAAAGTCACAAAACTGAAAGGACTTCCGATAGAAACTAGACTCAATTTTCTAGATGTTTGAAGAAGACAACATTTCCCAGTTCAAAACACAACTTGCTCAAAAATAGCTCGTAATTCAAAAAATACTCTGCTGCAACACCAGATTTTTAGTCCACTTTATGGACGAACTTCTGTTAATATACATATAGAAACAGAACAGTATATATATAAAATTTCGAAGGGCTGTGAGTCTACTTTCCAACGCAACATACGGTGTGCAATTTCGATATTCCTACGCTGAGATATGACCAATTTTCTAAAGTTACACAGTGCTGTATGCGAATTTCCAGCTACGAATTTAGCAAATTTCTTGCCTTTTTCTTGGTTATTAAACCATCCAAATCCTTTAAATTCAACACATACATCCATGGGTTTAACTTTAACAATAAAGAGCAAGAAATTAAATCCAATTACACCAATTCTAACCATTAAATCACCACCACAGGCTAAGATTTTGAAACCCACAGTATTCTTGATAAATTCCTATTAAACCCCATCTCTTAATCTATCAAATTAGCTAATTGAACTCAAGAAAGAAGGAATTTCTTACCTTAATTCTGGAAATTTGCGGTTGAACTTGTTGTTTCTCCTCCTCCATCAAGCTCTTGGAAGTGAAACCCTTGTTCTATGTGGAAGAATTGGGAAAATAAAAGAAGAAAATTGTTTAGTAGTATATAAACTAGTTTAATTATTTAGATTTGACCCCCAACCTTTGCTCTAATTATAAATTGACCCCAAAAATTTCTAATCCTCAATATTAACATGACTAACGTATGAAAATGATATTTTGGGTATCACATTCTACCCTCGTTATAAAATGTTTCGTCCTCGAAACTTAACATACCTGATTTTCGAAACAAATGAGGATATTTCTTTCTCATCTCATCTTCTAGCTCCCACGTTTCTTCCCATGGAGTATGGTTGGACCACTGAACTTTAACGTACGATATTGTACGCCGACGAAGAACTTGATCCTTATAATCTACAATTACGAACTGGAAGTTCTTCATATGTCAAGTTCTCTTGTATCTGCAATGGTTTATTTTCCAGTACATGACTGGGATCAGATATATACTTCCTTAACAATGATACATGAAACACATTATGCACCCTTGACAAATTAGGAGGTAGAGCAAGTATATACGCCAAATCTCCAACTCGATTGAGAATTTCAAATGGACCAATATACCGTGGACTTAATTTCCCTTTCTTCCCAAATCTAGTCATCCTTTTGGTGGGAGACACCTTGAGGTAAACAAAGTCGCTTTGTTGAATTCAAGGTCCCTTCGCTTCAAGTCTGCCCAACTCTTTTGTCTATCTTGAGTCTCCCTTATTAATGGAATTTTCTCAAAAGTTAACTGCATTAATTCTGATCCAGTAATTTGTTTTTCACCGACCTCATCCCAATATAAGGGAGATCTACACTTCCTCCCGTAAAGAGCTTCATTGGGAGCCATACCTAAGCTTGCTTGATAGCTATTGTTGTAAGAATGAAGAACTCTATGAGAGTGAGATACTCATCCCAATTACCTCTAAAGTCAATCACACAAGCTCTCAACATGTCTTCTAGAGTTTGAATTGTCCTCTCCGTTTGCCCATCTGTTTGAGGGTAAAAAGCTGTGCTAATCTTCAAATTGGTCCCCGTGGCCCGCTGGAAACTTTTCCAAAATCCAGATACAAATCCAGGATCTCGATAAGATACAATACTGACGGGTACACCATGAAGTGTCACTATATGATCCATGTACATCGTGACTCGTTTCTCCATTGGCGTAGTAGCCTACATAGGTAGAAAATGAGCAGTCTTAGTAAGTCTGTCAACAATCACCCATATTGTATGATTACCTTGCCTAGTCTTAGGCAATCCAACCACGAAATCCATAGAAACATGCTCCCATTTCCACACTGGTATATCAAGAGGTTTTAGTAATCCTCCTGGCAGTTGATGCTCGGCTTTTACCTGCTGGCATACTAGACATTTGGCCACAAATTCAGCCACCTCTATTCTTTTCATACCATTCCACCAGAAATGTTGTCTCAAGTCTCTATACATTTTGGTACTGGCAGGATGTATAGTGAATTTAGAATTATGAGCTTCTTCTAGTACACTTTTCCTTAAGTTTGGATCGTTAGGGATACACAATCGACCTTTCATCCATAGGCTATCATCATCACGAATGTGGAAATCTTGTTGAGATCCCACCTTAACCTTTTGTTTTATTTTCATCAAGGCATCGTCACTTGTCTGAGAGGCTTTAATTAGCTCAACTAATGGTGGTTGAGCAATTAGAGTAGCCATCACTTGTCCAGTCATAAGAACAACTTCTATCTCCAGCTTCTCTAAATCTTTTAGAATATCCTTTTGCTTAGTCAACATAGAAGCCATATTGGAGGTAAACTTTATGCTCAACGCATCAGCTACCTTATTTGCTTTGCTTGGATGGTAACTGATGGTCAAATCATAATCCTTAAGCAATTCCAACCATCTACGTTGCCTCATATTTAACTTTCATCATCTTTCTGAGTAAATAGATATTTTAAGCTCTTGTGATCTGTAAATACTTCGCATTGCTCCCCATATAGATAATGTTTCCAAATCTTCAAAGCAAACACCACACCCGCCAATTCCAAATCATGAGTAGGATAATTCTGTTCATATGGTTTCAGTTGGCGAGAAGCATATGCAATCACTTTATCATTTTGCATAAGAAAACACCCTAATCCTTTGCTAGATGCGTCATTGTAGATGGTAAAACCTCCTATCCCTGATGGTAACGTTAAAATCAGAGCTGAAATTAGTTTCTGCTTCAACTATTGAAAACTTCTCTCACATTCTGAAGTTTGATCATTTTTGGATCAAACGAGTTAAAGGAACAGCAATCACTGAGAAACCTTTCACAAATTTTCTATAGTATCCAGCCAACCCCAAGAAACTGTCTAACTTCAGTCACATTAGTTAAGTCACATCCAATCAACAATGGCATCAATCTTTTTAAGATCAACCGAAACACCATTCTGTGATATTACAATGACCCAAAAAATGCTACGCTCTTGAGCCAAAATTCACATTTGCTGAATTTAGCATATAGCTTCTCTTTCCTCAGAATCCCTAGTACAGTCCTCAAGTGATCTTCATGCTCTTCTTTGGTCTTAGACTATACCAAAATATCATCAATAAAGACAATCACAAATTGGTTCAAGTAAGCCTTAAACACCCTGTTCATTAAATCCATCGAAGCTGCAGGTGCATTAGTCAGTCCAAAAGGCATGACCAAAAACTCGTAATGACCATACCTTGTTCTAAATGTGGTTTTCGATACATCTTCTGATTTAATTTTCAGTTGATGATAACCTGAACACAGATCAATTTTTGAGAACACTATAGCCCCTTTTAATTGATCAAACAAGTCATCAATTCTGGGAAGAGGATATTTATTCTTGATGGTTATTTTGTTCAACTCGCGATAGTCAATGCACAATCGCAAGCTTCCATCCTTCTTTTTCACAAATAGGATTGGGGCTCCCCAAGGAGACGCACAAATATAGGTCGAATAAATCCTTTATCCAATAATTCTTGGAGTTGCAACTTTAACTCCCGTAACTCAATAGGGGCTATTCTATAAGGGGTTTTAGAAATAGGACCAGCTCCGGGTACGATGTTAATCTCAAATTCAATTTCTCTGTTTGGAGGTAAACTTGGCAATTCTTCTAGAAAGACATCTGAAAATTCTTGTACCACTGGACATCTTCAAGTTTCAATGTTTCTTTCCGAGTATCATTAATAAGGGCTAGATATCCACTACACCCTTTTCTCAAGGCTTTGAATGCCTTAATGGAAGAAATGATGGGAATAAAGTATGTAGGTTGCTTCGTCAATTTACCCTGAAAATAGAACTTTTTCTTTCCTGGCAAAGAAAAGTCAACATTTTTTCTCAAACAATCAATATAAGCACAGTTTCTAGTTAACCAATCCATCCCTAAAATTACATCAAAATCATCCATGTCTATTTGTGCTAAATCTGCTCTCAATTCATGACCACCTGTATTTAATCTGACAATCTCTAAACATTAAATCAGTTACAATCACCTTTTTCATAGGGGTAGCAACATAATAGGGATCATGCAATCTTTCACATTTAAGATTCAAAGTTTTAGCAAATTTGCTAGACATGAACGAATAAGTAGCTCCACAGTCAAACAATACATGGGCTGGGGTTGAGTTTATTAGGATTGTACCTGTAACCACATTATCAGAGGTTTTTGCCTCCTTGCTGGTCATAGAAAATACCCGTGCATTGGTCTTTGGCCCTTGTTCGCCTGGTTTAGAAAATTTGACTCCTCCTTCAGCGAAATTTGTTTTATTTGGACAGTTCCTTGCAATATGGCCATGTTGGCCACAAAAGAAGCAAGCTCTGGTCTTCAATCTACACTCTCCTCGATGAAACTTCTGACAAGTCTCACATTGTTTCAGCTTGCCCCCATTAGCATTTACAGGTCCTCGTCTTTTGTTGGCATTTTGAAAATTACCCTGTTGTCTTGTTCCAGCAGCTTGATTAGACCCCATCATCCACCTTGGCTTCTTGCCAATATTTCTTTCACCTTCATTCAATTTGAATCGCATCTCCACTGCTAACGCGGCATCATACATATTTTTGAATGTTGTGAATTTATGTGAAGCTAGTTGGCACCCAATTTCTTCTCTCAGACATTGTTCAAACCGGTCCATCTTTTCCTCTTCATCTTCAAACACTCTTGGGTAAAAATGTCCCAAAGACACGGATTTATTTGCATATTGAAGCACTGTCATTTTCCAGTCTGCCTCAGGCTGTAGAAATCATTTTGCCTTTTCTTCCTTAAGGCTCTCGGGAAGTATTGATCAAGAAACATCACCTTGAACTCTTCCTAAGTTATGTCATTCTCAACAACATCGATCATTGGTTCCATTGATCTCCACCAGTTTTCTGCATCACCAACCAAGAATGGAATAACCACCTGGACCTTCACATCTTCTGGAAACCTTAAAGGCTTAAATTTAGTCTCCATTTGTGCAATCCAGTTTAGCACAGACACATTAGGATCAGGCCCACCTTCAAAATTTGGAGCATTAGCTCTATACAGTTTATCAAAGTAAGAGCTCTGTGTCTACTCCTACTGTAATTTCTGTTGTTGCAGCTGTTGTTGCTTCTGATTCTGTAGCACTTGAGTCATTGTTTGCAAAAGAACCCCTATTTGTATTGTCTGACTGCTAGTTGCAGCTGTTTCAACATTAAAAGTAGCTTCTTGTGCCCTAGGTATACCTTGGTCAACTGTGAAGCTGCATTTCTACATCCATGCACTAAGTTAATTAGTGGAACCTCCATTTCTGCATCGTGAATCTCATCATCTCCAGTCCTTGTAGTGATATTTACATTCTTCCTCTTTCGTGCCCTTTCCATGACCTATAGTACAATGTCATGATAGTAGTATTCGTAAACCTCAAAACAACTTTCATTCGACCTAAACTCAAACAAACAATCAATTCATGCTTAACGCTATGAAAATTCACAAATCATAGGCTCTGATAGCACTAAATTTTGTCGCACCCCAAACTCGGCATAATTAAAAAAACCCATAATTTAGAGTGTGGCACCGGCATACCCTCCCAAGAGGATACAAAGCCGTCTATCACGTTATAAGTAACAATTGCCAAAACATACATACACAACCTATATAAACACAAGCCCAAATATTTACATAAGTTCAAACCATGAATATTACAAGTTTTCAACCTAGAAGGAAAGCACAACTACAACATCACACTAGAATCAACATAGGCTTATATATATACAACTACACAAAGCCTTCTATACAAGGTTAAACATAGCAAAACTAATCCTACCCGGCAATATATCAAAACTCTGCCAGAAAGCGATCTAAACGTGATCAGCTGCAAGGGAATAAGGTAGGTGGGATGAGAATTCATTTGCTCAGTAAGTAACTCACTCGTATCTCCACTGAATTGAGCACGTTAAAAGTATATATTACATTTCATGAAAAATCATTTCACAAAAATCCAACCACAATCAAGCATCATATATGCATGAAGATGCATACATAACTATAATAGACACATTTTCTCATATTTTGTTCTATTTAATTCTTACAATCTATTTCTTTTTTCATTTGCCTTTAGCTAAAGAATATGCTATGGTCACTATTATAACCCATGACAGGGCCGTTTGTCTACTATTGTATCCCGTGGAAGGGCCATACAGACATTTTAACATAGCAATTCAATAGCCTTTTCCATTCCTTTACTAGTTTAATGAGTCCAATGATACCAAAGATAGCATATAAACAATCATTCACAGACATATAATCACCAAACAAATTATCCATATGCTCAATCCAATTTAATACACAAATAGATTTTCAAAGCATTAACAATCATTTAGTATAAAAGTACTTAAGAAATAGGTTTTTAAACACAATAGAAATATGAAAAAGCCACTTACCAAGTAATTAAAATGTTTCCAATTCGAAATCCAAGCTACTTGAACTCCCGTTTATCCTTCCTAAATAATAAAATCAGAACATAAACTATCTCCTCAATAACCTAAAAGGTAATCTACAATAATATTAGCCTCATTAAATTCTAATAAGGCATGATTTATAACATAACAAGGCTAGCTATGATATTTTCAGCATTGACAGTGCTGAACAAAAATTACCATAACTCAAGTTATATTCGTCCAAAAGTCACAAAACTGATTCCTATAGAAATTAGACTCAATTTAATAGATGTTTGAAGAAGACAACATTTCCCAGTTCAAAACACAACTTGCTCAAAAACGGCTCGTAATTCAGAAAATACTCTGCTGCAGAACCAGATTTTCAGTCCACTTTATGGACGAACTTCTGTTAATATAATTAGAAACAGAAAAACATCTATATACCGTTTCGAAGGGCTGCGAGTCTAGTTTCCAAAACAACAAACGGTGTGCAATTTCGATATTCCTGCCCTGAGATATGACCAATTTTCTAAAGTTACGCAGTGATGTCTGCGAATTTTCAGCTACGAATTTAGTAAATTTCTTGCCTTTTTCTTGATTTATTAAACCATCCAAATTCTTTAAATTCAACACATACATCCATGGGTTTAACTTTAACAACAAAGAGCAAGAAAATAAATCCAATTACACCAATTGTAACCATTAAATCATCACCACAAGCTAAGATTTTGAAACCCACAATATTCTTGAGAAATTCCTAAATCCTATCTCTTAATCTATCAAATTAGCTAATTGAACTCAAGAAAGAAGGAATTTCTTACCTCAATTCTGGAAATTTGTCGTTGAATTTGTTGTTTCTCCTCCTCCCTCATGCTCTTGGAAGTGAAACCCTTGTTCTATGTGGAAGAATTGGGAAATAGAAGAAGAAAATTGTTTAGTAAAAGTAAAAAATAAAATACTTACTTAATCATTATAATTCAAATTAATTACGCGGATCCTATCCTTAACTATTTTTATTTGTTCAAAACACTCACATTATATAACCTAACTCTAATAATTGATTTTTACCTAAAAAAGTTTCTATAAAATTATGTTATGGATCTGTTATATAAGTATAAATTGTTTAAAATGCATGTCAAACATAAACTTATTATTTTTATAATAACTTAGGAAAGTAAATATTTATTTCTTTGAAAAATACTTTACATATATAATGTTTCAGGTTTATTTTCAATAAATTTGAAAAAGAAGAAGAAGATGTAACATAATTACAAACGAGTAATTTCATTCTTACAACCCAAATATAATATTTTTATAAAAAAAATTAATAAGTGAGTATTGCAAATTTAATCCCTAAATTATTTTTAAAATCATTTTGTAATCCTTCAAATTATATTTTAAATTTTTTTGTCCCTAAACTATTTTCAATTGCACATAAGCCCCTAAACTTTTTTGTGCCTAAAATATTTTTGTAATCTACAAATATAACATGTATTTTTTTATTTAATTATTTTGTCCCTTGAGTTTTTACTTTTATTATTATGACTATGGCTCGATAGATAATTTGACAAGCCAATGATTTTTTTTCGTGTTTTAGAATACACTTGACATAATCTTTGTGAGATCCTGAAATAATTGAGGATGAAAAAATTTAAATAAAACATGGGGACCTTCTTGATAGACTAAATTTACAATTCGTTTAATTGACAATGTACTTATCACGAGAAAGAAACAAAGTCTTAAATTTTTTCTTTACATTTTTTTCCAACATTACATTCATTATTGATTAGATGTGTTGATAGAAGTTATTATAAATGAGAATGTAAACATATTCCTTAAAATGTAATTTCATATTATGTCTTATGTACTTTTGATAATTTTTTATATCATCACATGTACAAAATTAAATGTATGCTTTATATGTTGATGGGTAAATCAATTGTTAGAAATGTTTTCTTTCATTTTTCATCTAAATAATAATCATACTTTCTTTCACATGCCATAGGAGTATGACATTTTCACTTTTAGTCATTTTGTTGAAATTAAATAGTCATTGAATTTTTGATCGCACAGTCTTACATAAAATTTCATCTTCTTGAAACTTGTTATGTAATACTCTTTCAAAATTATTATATTAAACAAATATGAATTTTGTAAAGATTGTCATATATATGAAATTAATATTAAACAAATATGAATTTCATGTGCATTATTGATGTTCAATAATTTAATTATTTTTGGAGGATAATAATATAACAATTTTAATTACACATTCAACATTAATCATGTCACTTAATTATTTTCTTTGTATTTTTAGTTTATGATGATGTAGAATTTGTGATATAATTACTCAGTTTTGATCGTATTTATTTAGTTAATGATTAAAAGTTTCAAGTAATAATTGTTCCACTAATATTATTTTATTCTACAAATCTCATATGTTTATCTTCCCGTGCATAATACGGGCTAATATTATAATATCCACAAAAATTAGTAACTATGTCATTGTTTATAAAACCAACACCATCAGCAAACATTCTACCTTTGGTTTTCCAATTAACCTTAATACTATTTTTTGAAAATGTTAAATGATACATGTGAAAGTTGAGGGAAAAAAAAACAGAAAAAGAAAAAGTATGATAATATCAACTTAACTTATAAAAATAACAATATGCTTTTAAACTCATAATCACTTTTTATGAAGTGCTACAATTTACTAAAATTAAAAAAATTGTAAAGATTTTACAAAAAACAGTTACAAAATTTAAATACACTTAGTTGTATCATTCAGTACAATTAGATGATTATACAAATTATTATACATAACAAATTTATTAATCAACTGAATAGCATACTAATTTTTTAATTAATCATTCAATCTAAACATTCTGATCGGAATTCAATAAAATGAAAAGAAAAACTCATTTTTACTTGAAACCAATAAGTAAGTGAAATGAGAAATAATACGCAACTTTTAGTTATATTATTAATATACAAAAATAAAAGAATGTAAAAAAATTGATAACGTCAACAACTGTAAATATCATGAAACAAACTACTACTTATATTATCTATATACATAAAAACTAAATAGTGTAAAAAATTCATAATATCTGCAACTATTATAAGAACATATTGTTACTTAATTTTGTTTATTTTTATTTGATTAAATTATTAAAAATTTCATGTCATCATTACAATTTAACTAACATTATTTTATTTTACAAGTTAAATATAATAGTTTACCTGTGCATAGCACATATTTTTCTGCTAGTCTGTATAGCAAAGAGAGTGTTTAGTGAGAGAGGTCACAATATATTGTTATGTGTCACTTTTCTTCTATTTTCCTATTTACCTATTTACCTATTTACCTATTTACCTATTTACCTATATAACTATACTATATACTATTTACTTCTTAGTATGTAATATGTTTTTTTGTTTTTCTACAGGATACTTTTTGTTAGGTATCCACTCAAACAAACTCTATTTGAATTATTTTCTCCATCAAATAATATTATGTTTTGTATATTAATATATTTCAGGATTCTAAATCAAATATAATTTCAAAATTTGAAACCCTATCACCTAAATTATTTATCAAGTGAATTTGAAATACATTTATGTTGTGTTTGGAATGGAGAGATTTAGGTGAATTTGAATTTGAAATCCTAACCTATCATAAGTTATTTAAACAAGTTAATTGATTTAGTTGGGAATTTGAAATCCATCAACAAATGAGAGTGTGATTTTAATGAATAAATGAGTGGATTTAAAATTCAACAAAATTTCATGTTATTTCAAATCTAATCAATCAAATTGATTCATTTCAAATCCTTCTTACAATTCAAATCCACCCATCCCAACATAATATTGCATTGTGTTTGGATAGATGGATTTGAGTGAATTTGATTTGAAATCATAATCTATAATACGTTATCCAAACAAGTTAACTTATTTGGTTGTGGATTTGTAATCCACCAACAAGTGAGAGTGTGATTTTAATGGTTAAATGAGTGAATTTGAAATTCGCTCAAATTTCATATAATTTCAAATCAAGCCAATTCAAATTCTTTCATTTCAAATATTTCTTTCAATTCAAATCCACCCATCCAAACACAATGTTATGTTATTTGGAAATTCTTAATTATGTTATATATTTAAATCATTCTCACAAATTTATCCCTATCATTTAATCGTTTTGATGCTTATTTAGATGATCCTTTTATCAAAGTTAAGAGTCATATACATAACTACATGTATCTTTTTTTTTTTTTTTTGCATTTTTTTTTAACAATTAACTACATATTCATAATGGTTTTCTATCACGTCTAAACACCAAATGCTAGGTTTTGAATAATATATTGTTTTATAGAAAAAAAAAAGAAAAAAAAAAGTGATAAAAAACCACTATCATGGATTGTTGTTGCTCAATTGAAGGTATATATTCCTTTTCTTTTCCAATTTTTTTAAAAGTATTTACTTTGCATATTATAACTTAATAAACGTTATTATTATATATTTATTTTTTTAATTGTGTACGCATCTTCTTTATTATTAGAAATCTTTGAGAGCTTTGTAATTAAACTTGGGTTGAATACTTGCAGTGGGTCTTTCTTTTTGTCTTCCTCCATTCCCATGAAAAAAATTTGAAAAAAAACAGATTTATTAATTATTCTTTAATTTTTTCCCCTTGGAACTATTTATTAATAGAGCTTTACTAATAGTTGTACTTGGTTAATCCATTTTTTGCAATTATGATGGTGACTAGATTTTTCATAGCCAAGAAAATGGATGTCTCATACGCACATAACTTAGATTGTCCAAAATGGGGAATGAGAAGTTGGGGAAAAAAAGTATTTTTTTTTTCATTGTATGATATTCAATTAAGAGGTTAATATGATATGTTTAAATTATTCAAATTTTATTGTTGGTTTATTACTAGCTTAAGCCTCTTGATAGGTATCATGGTGATTCATTGAAGTTGTCCGTTCATGTTTCTTCAAGTGGATTCTACGAAATATCATTATAGAAAAGTGCCGGGTTATGATAATGGCTCTAACATCCATGTGATTATAATTTGTGCACACCTATTAACTATGCTAGCTGCTTATCTTTTACTCTCATGATTGAATGATTTTGGAATTTTACAGGGATACTTTTTTAACATATGGACAGAAAAATTTTTCTACTTCAATAGGCTAGGATAACATCAATGGCTTCATCAAGAATCTTAAATAAATAACATTGTTATGTTGATTGTCTGCTGCAGTGTTTTACCTATTTTTTTGTTGTCTGGAGTTCTACATCAAATAATTACGGGAGATTGTCGGAAAAATAATCTGAGAAATGAAAAATAAGAGATGGTTTTGATAGTGCATTCACTATCCTTAAGGAATTATTGCCCCCACTAAGTTGTTGTTAGGATTGAATTGCAATATTCCTCCGAGATTTTACAAAACCAAATTAGAAAATTGAGATAGCAAATCCAAATTTTCCCAAAATAATATGTTAGAATTTTGATTGTTTTCGCCAATTTTGTAACAAAATTTGAAGTATAAGAGGATCAAATGCACATTTGCTAACCACAGGGGGATAAAGTACTTATTAGCTTAACCACAGGATTTTTTTTATTTTTATTTTTTTGCATTTTACCCTTAAATAAACAGATAATTAACATATAAGGTTATTTTGTCCAAAAGTATCAAGAAGAGGTCAAGAAGGGGTTAAGTGCCTTTAAAATAAATATAGGGGATAAAGTACAACTTGAGGTATAGTTAAGGGACGAGATGCATTTAACAGTATAAAATATTATTTATAGATGAGCACATCATGCATAATAAAAGTGACAATGTCTTGAAACTTTTACTTATTATTTTCATAATTCTCATATATCTGTTATCTTTCCCTCTTTATATTTGATAGATGTACTCCAGCAAAATAGTATTTGTTATTCAAAATACACATGTCAAATATTTAGAGGGTAAAAAAGGAAATTAGTATAGAAGTTCCTTAACTGTCTAAAGTTAAATTAAACACTATTCTTACGAAAATTCTATAGTCTTAAGGTACCATATTGTTGTACTTGATTAGACCTTGCAAAGCCAAGATGTCCGTTTTGCTCCTATCTCTTCAAGAAACCTTGTTGCATGTTTGTTTAAAAAGGACATGTGTTCTTGTTCTAAGGAAATCTTTGAAATTTGCTGCTTAAGGTTCCTCCATAACATGGATACATATTCTCGTTGACAGTTTGAGATAACTTCTTCCGAATGAAACTCGGATATAGTTGACGGCAATGGCCAAATTGGGGATTTAAAGGTCTTGAGTGGCTACTTTAGTAAAGCAGTTGGAATGGGTGGAGTCCTCCATGTCATGATGGTATTTTCCATTTGAGTCATAGCTTGACTATTCGCGACATCATTTCCCCCATCATCAAGATGCTTGGTAAGATTGGTATTCGAAGAAGTATGAACAACATTGCTGAAAACATCAAATTTGCTAGGCCCGGTCACTGAAACCTCTATTTCTTCAAGAGTGTCGTCTACAAGGTCCACTCGTTGCTCATGATCATCAAATTGAAAAGAGAGAATAAAAGAACCAAAAATGAAATAAGAGGGCAAGTATAGGGTCAATATCAACATTAAGAAAAAAAAAAACAGCATGAAAGCAAAAGGTATTAAATAGAAATAACAACGTATTGAGAAAGTTGCTCCAATGGTATTGTTAAGCTTGGTGCGCCTCGAATGATCGTGCTTCAGAATTGATGATAGCCATATCCAAAACTCCTGCATTGTTCCCTTTATTTCCTTTCTTGGGTCGATTCCAAGGGCGATCATGGCCGGATGCGCTTTCACTTGACTCCTCCTTGTCACAAATGTTGTGGCATGATGAGTCTCAAATTGTCTCATTAAGAGCCTGGGGGTGAGAGAATGACTAGTGGTGTTTTTCCTCCGTTTGCTGACACAGTACCACCGCTTTCGATGGTTGTTCCTTATTTGGTGCATTCATCTTTCTTTCCGTCAAGTTGCCCTTTGAATTTTGAGTAGGGATAACCTCGGTTTCTTTATGTGAATCTTTGGTAATCATCTCCCTTGCATCGTTGAGGGTCTTGATTGAAATGTCCAGAGTATAACCCTTTCTTGTCTTATGATGCACAGAAGAACGATTTTCAGAACTACTACTTTTGGTCTCGACTTGTGCTCATGTGAAGAATGAATAGCCACATCACCCTTAGACGTCAAATGTGCACATGACTTGATGTTTTTTCTCTTCTTCAAATTAATTTTGATGGTGTGCTTAGGGGCTTCATTTGATCTAACCACTAATGATGATAATCTTTTGTAATAGAAAAGCTTATTTTTTGAGCCGGTAGAGTTATCTTAGATTGTGTTGCCACACAAGTGGAGGATTCCCACAATTGCACTATGTCCACCAATGAATAAAGAGGGAGCTTTTCTTTCAAGTCATAAGGAACATCTTGACAAAAGCCAAACTGGCGGCTAAACCTGCAAGGATTATATGGCTCAACAATATGAACATTGTTCAAGTGAAGAGTCAAGTAACACGAACGAGTGCTAATAAAGTAGTCTATCCATGAAGATGATAAATCTCCATTGTCGACCAAGACACGATCATTCTCTTGAACCAAGCATAAGCTGAGAAGAATTGGCGGGTTCATCTTTAGGAAGAGGCTTCTAGATTCGCGTCGTCAGCAGTGAAGAATTTGGCCATTTTCTCACCACCAAATTTAGTCATCAGAGCTCCATAATTAAATTTTCCATGAATATGGTAGGCCTCAAAATAGTGAGCTATCCATCCATACAAATAATGGATTGAAAAAATAGCAATGTATTCCCACAACTTGGAAGAATGGACAACTTCGTTTAAGCCATTGTAGATGCCTGATAACACCGGTACAACAAGGGAAAATTTTTGTCCGCAAGCCATGAAACTCACCACTTTAAATACGCTGGGACAGATGTGGTCAATTTTGTGACGTGGCAAAAGGAATTTGCAGATCTAGCAAGACAAAAGTGCAGCAAGGTATGTCTCATCTCTCGAAGTCTCATCAACTTCCAAGTTAAGGAACTGCTCACTTTATCATTAATCTTGAACGCGTAGTCATTGTCAATGATATCACTTGCATTGTGAGTTGTCCGCAGCTTTGATGAAATTCTTCGCCTACTGACTCTAAGTGGGGGCTGTTTAGGATATTTACTTTGGCGTTTAAACCAAAATTGAATCCAGTCAGCAATCCGAACATGTTTCATTCTTTTTGTGAGTTTATGAAAGGCAGAGAATAGATGAATGCAGCTTGCCGGTAATTGAGGTTTGCCGTTGGTGCTAGTGCCACAAAGTTCATCAGCTGAAGGAACAACTTCATCATAAAAAGTGCCATGGATTGGAAGGCCACAAAGCTTGCACAAGTCCTACAGAGAGATGGATAATTCACCAATAGATGAATGCAGGGTATTCGTCGTGTGATACCAAAGTTCAAGGAAGGCATGGAAGACGTTGTCGCAATAGTCATATGTGAACAAAGATGCATGGACGGCGTCATAGATCTTGGCATCTAGAAGCACCTTCTTGTGTCTTGGGAGGACATCTTCGGCCCACTCCCAATAGCACATTGTGTAACAAGTTTTGCCAAAATTAGAAGACGGAACATCCCAAGCAATTTTGTCCGAATTGGTTCGAGCAAAGGGAAGAAGAAAACTTGTTGGTACTTTATTCTCCATCATGATTGTGAGACAGCAACACGTGTACTTCCTTGCTTGTAAGAGAAGAAGAAGGGCCAATCACTACCTTTGTAAATTTGGTTGACCACTCTGGAATATGAGATGATGCATCTTCGGGGTTAGCTTCTTCATTTTACCATTCTTCAACACAAGGGGAAGGCCAAAATTTAGCATGGTGATTTAAATTGGGCCCTTGGTGATTTGAAAAAAAAATCATGAACTTCAAGCTCCGATTTCGATCCCTAAAAAAAATAAGTTCTCAATCGAGTCTTGAAGTGGGGGCATTTGTAGACGTTAAAATTTGAAATTTATTATTAGTTAAGACAATAATCAAATAATTATCTTGACTAATTAATTTAAATGAAAAGTCCATTTCAAGGTCAAATAATTCGTAGGGTGCGATAAGTGGACTTTCTGTGTATTTGGGCTCGGTCAAGTAAATTAAATAGAACTGACTAGAACCCATTAAAGTGTTCTGGACTAATTATGTCATGGGCCGGCCTATTTATTTATTTTAAGTGATGGTAACTTAAGTCCCAAGTAACCCATTCGGGGTGGGAAACCCTATTTTTGAATACCTTGATGTGATTCTTGAACCTACAGATTTGATTCTTGAATATTATGGTTATTCATATTATAAATTGATATGTATGTATTTTAGAGAATAGGTTCTCACTTTTCAGATGATGGGATGTTAGGAAAAGTAACATACGTAGAATTCAGGAACCATAATCTATATATATACACACTTTTCTTATTCTCCGAGTTTTGCGTATCATAAAACAGGGAATAAAAATTTTGGGTATCTATACTTGGAAGCCCATACTAATTAGATGACTTATACCCATTTAACATAAGCCATATTAAATCACTTTATATTGGACCAATTAATTATGATAGTACATATTACATAATTAATATATATGCAAATGTACAAAACCTAACATTCTCCCACTTAGACTACATATATATTACTTCCTAAAATCTTAGATGAGCTCAAAACCTTTTGCAATAATGACCGAAGTCATCCTCGAATAATCTCGTTCTTTAATTAAGTCAATATAGGATCGGTACGATTTTTGTTACATTAATCGTAATTAAATCATTCTTGGTCACATACATCAACGAAATGACATAGATCAAGTATGGATGTGTAGCATGAAAGTTACATGTAATGTGATCATAAATATGCCCATTTCTAACCGATCCAACTTTATTCTTTATAGATATCAAACTGAGACTGAATCAGAGTGAAGCATAAACTAAATTCTTTATTTGTGAAACTGAATTCTTTATTTTTCCAGAAAATATCCGTAATCATAAGATGTGTATTAAAGCATAGAAATCGAATACAAAGTCCCACTAATCTTATATACGAGCAGTATGCTTATGAAAGACTTTGGGTGATAAATCTTTAGTAAGAGAATCCGCAATCAAGGAGTTTGTGCCAATATACTTTGTAGACAGTAGACCACTCTAAAATTTTTTCTTTATCTTATACAACTAGGAACTTGAAGTCTGTGTCTAAACTTCGTTGACCTCCAATTACTATTAGAATATAAAACTGCTGATTTATTGTCACAAAATAACTTAATCGGTCTTTCAATACTATCTAACATTCGCAATCTTTTGACAAAATTTTGTAATCATATTCCATGACCAGATGCCTCATACCATGCTATAAATTCAGCAACCAAAAAAGAGCTTTGAGTATTTGTTTAACACTATAACAAGAGATAGCTCCATCAACAAGTCGAAGTAGATCTATAACTGTCTTGGAAACCAACAAAATCAGAGTCAGAATACCCTTGATCACTAATTTATCTGATCTCCTATATGTGAAAATGTAGTGTTTTGTTCTCTAAAGATACTTGTTGACCCTTTTGGCTGCTTTTCAACGATCCATCCCTGGATTGCTTAAATATCTGCGTACCACACTAACAATATATGCAATATCTGGACACGAACAAACTTGAGCATAAATAAAATTTCGTATCGCTGAAGAGAAGACTCATATGGAATCTTCTGCATTTCTTTACTTTCAAAATCATTCTTAAGGCACTGAGCAAGACAAAATTTGTCTTTTTTTAGCAACAAGGGTATCTTGCTTTGCTATCTTGCATGCCAAATCTCTTAGGTACCTTCTCGATATACCTCTGTTGTGATAATCCATGAATACCTTGAGAGCGATCTCGATGTATCTGAATTCCTAATACTAAAGGGGTGTCCCCAAGATCTTTAATCTCAAATTTCTTTGATAGAAATTTCTTGGTTTCGTGCAATAAACCTATATCGTTGCTGGAAAGCCGTATGTCATTGACATATAAAAGCAAAAAAATGTGCTTACTATTACTAAACTTATGGTATATACAATTATCAACCAATTTCATCTCAAAACCAAACAAGATGATAATTTGATGTGTAATACCATTGACGAGAAGCTTGCTCGAACCGATTTCTTTAATTTACAAACCATATTCTTTGCATTTTTGGACACAAAGTTATTTGGTTGCACCATATAATTGATTTCATCAATGCCACCATTGAAAAACGTAGTCTTTACAGGCATCTGATATACCACTAAAGCCATTATTATCCTAAAAAAGTCTTTCGATGATACTAGAGAGAAAGTCTTTTTATAATCAATATCTTTGTTTTGAGTAAAACCCTTTGCGACATGACGTGCCTTATATCTTTCCACATTACCCTTTGAATCCCTTTAGTTTTGAATATCCATTTGCAACTACTGGGTTTCGTACCTTTTGGTTGTGTGACGAGTTCCTAAACGTCATTGTCTTTCATGGACTTAACTTTCTAATTCATGGCATCAATCCACTGTTGAGAATTAGAACTTTGTATGGCTTGATGAAAGTTGATTGGATCATCTTCCACCAATCCAATTCCATCATCGTGCTCTTTGAGAAATACGATATAATCATCTGAAACCATATTTTTCATTTCTCTAGTGAATCTCCTTAATAGCATTTGTTCTTGAGGGTGTTGACTTTGTTTTTTAGTAGACAGGAATAACCTGCTATTCTTGATGGGGAAGAATTTCAATGTTGTCTTGTGGTACTAGTATTGGCTCTTGAAAAATGTCAGGAATAGAAGGTTGATCATTGTCAAAAATAATTGTAGGAAGAGAAATGGATTTCTCTTCAAAGAATAAGTCTCTAACTTTATTTCTTTTCCAAACTCAATATTCTCAAAGAACTGGGCATTATTGTCTCAAAGAATGATCTGGACGTGGGATCATCAAATTTGTACATCTGAGACCATTTAGAATACCAAATAAAATAGCTGCTAAGTGTTTTTGGGTCCAGTTTCTTTTCATTTAGTTTACAAGGCTTTACCTTGGTTGGACAACCCTAAATATGTAAGTGATTTATACTTCGCTTTTTGCCAGAACATAATTCATAAGACATTTTGCTAATAGACTTAGTTGGACTCCATTAAAGATATAAGTTGAAGTCTTAAATTCCCCTCACTAGATTGAATCTAGCAAAGTTATATGACTAATCATTCTTAACTCACCATATCCTTTAATTTTCTGTTTTGTCTCTTAACAGCACCATTCATGCTAGGACATCTTGACATTAGTGTACTATAGGACGATTCCACATTCCTCTAAAAATTTAGCAAAAGGTATTGAAATTTGTTTACCTAATTTGTCATATCTCCCATAGTATTCATCATCACAGCCAAATCTGATAGCCTTAATTCTTCTACCAAGTTAGTTCTCAACTTTAGCTTTAAAAACCTTGAACACGTCCGATGACCGAGACTTCTCATTAATTAAATAAAGGTAGCCACAACAAGAAAAATAACCTATGAATTTAACAAAATATTGTTGACCATTCCAAAAGTTGTAGGAAATGACCCACATATATCTGTATATATTACTTCCATGATGTTCAAAGTTCTATTCGCACATATTCTCCTTATGTTTATTTGTTTTCCCTTAATATACTCAATATAGACTTGAAAGTTTGACAAATCAAGGGGATCAAGAATTCCACCTGACACAAGTCTTTGTCCAATTCTTTGTTTAGATATATGACCTCAACGCTTGTGTCATATTGATGTAGAATTTTCAAAACAAGCTAATTGCGTGTTATCTTTCTGGACACATCGGCCCAAAAGGTTCTAGAATTGCATGTTTCGTGGTCATAAGGATCATGCGATTTGAACGATCCCACTTCTCATAGTCCCATTCATTCTCTTTGGAACTATTTGTAGACGATGAGATTTTATATCAATTAAAATTTTCATCATTTGTCTATAAATTAATTTAATTGGCATATTTATGGTCCAATTAAATAATGCCATATGTCATGTATATTTTGAAATATTGGTTAATTTAAAACCAATTATATTGCTCCACATGTCAAGATGAGGTGGTTTGACCAATCAAACGTATTTCTGTCTTTTTTCCAATTAAATTGTGCCATGTCAGATGTCTGCAAGACTTGGCCAATAGGGATATCTATACTCTAGTATTTATCTCTTTATTGATAAATTAAAATAAGGAGATAATATCAAAAATTGTACAATCCTTATGTATTGATATCTCTTATGTGTGTAAAGAGATAAGAATTTGTTTCTTGGTATGCAAGTAAGAAGTTACACATGTACTACAAGTGTTCTAACTTGCTCCCCTCCCATATATGTATAAATAGGGGTCATCCCTCAAAGGTTCAAGACACACACATAGACACATACACACATATTTCTGAAGTCTGAAAGCTGTGAAAGCTCTGAGTCTTCAAATTCTCTCTTTAAGTCTTCCATATATCAAGATTTGAAGATTTTCATCAAGTGTTCTTCAGGCTCCCATATCAAGATTTGAAGAATTCTACGAGCACTTTATGCTCAACCTACCCTCGACCAGAATGAGATATAATGTTCTAATATTTTCTTCACTAAGTGTGTGGTCTAAATCATGCATGTGGTTCGATTATTGATCATGGTAGTTGCGTGATTTGTATGTGCCACATTTAATATTACTGATCTTTCCATATTTAATATTACTGATCTTTCTCCTTCGGATTGTGTTTTGATGTAGAAAGCGATTCGAGGAAGAATCATCTAAAGAGGGAGGGAGATGATGCACATGTGAGCCAAGGAACAAGTGTTGGGGTAGTGGAACAAGCTCAAAGAGTGCATCCAATTCAAGTTCGAATCAGGCCAATCATGAGGTCGAGGGTCAAGAAGTTGCACCAAGCCGTGATGGGCTTTGTCAAGGAGATTTTGGATCTACAAGCATTATTGTTAGCCAATGGGGCCCAATAATTCATTCAAGTACCAGTTAAGAGGCTCGTCCTTGTTTTCAAAGTCCAACTTCAAGATGATTCAACTGCAAGAAGCCAAGAATTAAATATCTTCACGAAAGGTTTGAAAAACCCTAATTTGGACCAAGGCCCTATTCAGCCATAAATTTCTAAATAAATTGGGGATTTTTTTTTTGCATTTGTTATAGGATTTTTTATTTTATTTCGGACAAAAATATCAGCCCATGTCAATGTTAGTTTATCTAGTTTTATGTCTTGTATTCCAATCATCCTAAACCTGCTTATTCGTATGTTGTTCGTTCTTGTTGTGTTCTTTTGATCCAAAAAAAAGTCTGATTCAAAAAGGAAAAAAGCACAATACCATTTTTTTAGGGTTTCGCTGGTTGACACTTTGATCTTGACACTTCCCATCGATACTTTTATGCAAATTTTGCTGGGATTGGCTTCTGATTTTGTGCACATATCTCTGTGAGAAAGTCCAAAAAAAAAAAAATGCAATCCTAATCGTTTCTCAGGTTTCCATGTTTATAATTTTCTTATGCTTCAAATTTTGGGGCTATTTTGTGCCAAGTTTTGGAGATATTTTGTTGCTAGAAATTCATGCCATAGGTTATAAAAGAAATAGCTGAGAAAAGAAATAAAGAAAAATGGAGAAAAGAGGCCGAATCCAACTCTAGTCGAATTAGGGTCTACAAGTCCTTCTTGCATTAGAAATTTTGTGCTAATTCCTTGTTCGGTATTCTTGCACACTTTCATTCCTTGTCTTGGTTGGAATAAATGCATTCACTTGAATCCTTGTTCAACTTGGATTACACTAATTCCTATTTCCAACTAGTTGTACTTCTATTCCTTTTCCTATTTGGCTTTGAAGTCAAGTGTTGAAATTTTCCTGGTTTCCTAAGGCATAGTTCTTGACTGAATGTTTTTATATTCTTTTCAAATTTTGTGTCTACTTTGCTCTTGAGTTACATAAACAAATGGAGAAATACCAGAAATACTCTTGTACCCTCGGGTTAATTCTTTCTAGCTGAAAACTTAGTTTGTTTGACCTTCTTATTGTTTGGCTCTCTAAAGTGCATAGTACGCATTCTTTGTTAAATCAATCCACCATTACTTTGTTCTTTGTTTGCTTCATTAGTCTATAACTACTGATTGTGTTCCAAGTATTGGTAATTATTTGTGTCGTTCTTGCTTTGTACTTTCAAGTCTGTTATAAAGACTTCGAGGTGAATTTAAACGAGAGAAAAAAAGGCAAGAGTGGTGAATTCATTAGCAGGTAAAGCTTGTGAATTTCAGTGAAACAGGAGTGAAATTATGTGACATCTTTAAATTTGAGCGTAAACACTTAGGGAGTGACGTGGGATCCTTAGTTCATACTAACCCTAATTCTTGAATTCCTTGTTTTTTAGTTTACTTTTGCTAGTTTAAAATATCTGAATAAGGAGAAATTTTGAGATTCATAGCCTTGGAATCTCGTTTCACCAAATGGCAAGGTTTATTGAAAGTATTCAACTCACTCTCGAGACGTTAACTAAGCGACGGAATGAGCCTAGTCTGCGATCTGGACGTGCTGAGCCATATACTCGCACAATGTGACAAGCTAGTCGAGGTATGCATCTTAATTACGATTCCAATGATTATGAATCTGATAATGATTTGTATGATGTAGGTACAAGGTCAAGGAATCTCGAACATGCTCAGAATGATGACTAGTTGGTAGATTTTTCTGAGGAACACACCTTAGTGACTTTTGAGCAATATATGCTCAATCTAATAATGATCAAAATGGCAGATACAATGTTCTAATATTTTCTTCACTGTGTGATTCCAAATCATGCATGTGGTTTGATTATTGATCGCGGTAATTGCATGATTTGTATGTGCCACATTTAATATTACTGATCTTTCTCCTTCTGATTTTGATGTAAGAAGCAATTCATGGACGAATCATCGAAAGATGTAGAGAGATGATGCACACATGAGCCAAGGAATAAGTGTTGGGGTTGTGGAACAAGCTCAAGGAATGGATCCAATTCAAGTTCCAATCGGGCCAATCATGAGGTCGAGGGCCAAGAAGTTGCATGAAGCCGCACTGGGCGTTGTCAAGGAGATTGGGAATCAACAAGCATTATTATTTGTAAATGGGGGCCAAGAATTCATTCAAGCTCAAGTTAACAGGCCCGTGTATGTTTTAAAAGAACCACTTGAAGAAGATTCAAGTCCAAGATGTCCAAGAATTATTGAGATTCTCGAAGGGTTCGAAAATCCCTCTTTTGTACCAATGCCCAATTCTAGCCATCAATTTCTAATTAAATTGGGATTTATTTTTCTTTCATTTGTTATAGGATTTTTTGTTTTATATGTGATGGAAATATCAGCCTATATCAATGTTAGTTTAGCTAGGATTTTGCTAGGTTGTTTTCGATTAGTGTTAGGCGTATTTTGTTGGGTGTGGCCAATGACTAGTTATCTTAAAAACACCTCTAAGCAGATTATTCATTCATCAATATTGAGAAAAAACTTTCTGGGACAATTCTCCAAATCGTCTTACAAAGACTTGAGTATTTTGCAAGATTGATTCTCGTGGCTACCAATGTTGAACACTACCGATTGTTGTCTTGTTATAGATAGCGGATCAATATCACGTCTACTCGACAACAGCATTTCAAATTCTTGATTGCGTAGCCAACGAGTTTCAAGCCATCAAGTCGGATTTGTTTAGGCGAACCTGGGTTCAGTATTGATTCCGGGTCTTGTCAGTTTATCGACAAGGTTTGCATCAGTGTGGTATCAGAGTTGATTGTGCGTGGCTGGTAAAGATGTTTGTTCAGCTGAAAAAAATTATGCTTTTTCGTATATTGTTCGTTCTTGTTGTGTTCTTTTGACCCAAAAAACAAGATCTGATTCAAAAAGAAGAAAAACCCAAAACCATTATTTTAGGGTTTTGCCAGTTGACGCTTTGATCTTGGTTCTTCCTATCAATACTTTTATGCAAATTTTGCTGGGATTGGTTTCTAATTTTGTGCACATTTATCTATGAGAAAATCCAAAAAAAATCATTCAATCATAATCGTTTCTCAGGTTTTCATGTTTGCAATTTTTTTATACTTCAAATTTTGTTACTGTTCTATGCCAAGTTTTAGAGGTATTTTGTTGCTGGAAATTCATGCCTTAGGCTGTAAAAGAAAATAGCTGAGAAAAAATAGGAAAAAGGAGAAAAGAGGCTGAATTCCAACTCTGGTCGAATTAAGGTCTATAAGAGACATTCTTGAAAGGATTACAAATTTTTTGCTAATTCCTTGTTCCATATTATTGCATACTTTCACCAGATCCTTTTCTTGGTTGGAATAAATCATTCAATTGAATCCTTGTTCAACTCGGATTACACTAATTCCTATTTCCAACAAGTAGTAGTTCTAGTCCTTTTCCTTCTTGGCTTTGATGTCAGGTGTTAAATTTTTTATATTTTTCTAAGGTATAATTCTTGATTGAATTTTGTTTATATTCTTTTTACAATTTTTTTATATTTTTCTCTCGAGTTACATAAGAAAATTACAGAAATACCAGAAATACCCTTGTTACCTCGGGTTAGTTCTTTCTAGCCCGAAACCATAGTTTGTTTAAGCTTCTTATTGTTTGACTTTCTAAAGTGCGAAGTGTGCATTCTTTGTTAATTTGATCTGCCATTATTTTGTTATTTCCTTCATTCAGTAGTCTACAACTGCTTTGTGTTCTAAGTGTTGGTAATTATTTGTGTCGTTCTTGCATTGTACTTTCAAGTCTGTGAAAAAAACTTTGAGGAGAATTTAAACTAGAAGAAAAAGGCAAGAGTAAAATAGTGAGTTCACTGGAGGGAAAAAGCTGTGAATTTCAGTGAAACACGGTTTAAATTATGTGACATCATTAAATTTGGGCGTAAACACTCAGGGAGTGACGTGCAGTCCTCAGTTCTTACTAACCCTAATTCTTGAATTCTTTTTTGTTGGTTTAAAATATCTCATGAAGGAGAAAGTTTGAGATTTACAGCCTTGGAATCTCGTTTTGCCAAAATGGCAAGGTCTATGGAAAGTATTCAATGCTCTCTCTCGAGATGTTAACTAAGGGAAGGAATGAGCCTAGTCTGCGATTTGAACGAGCTGAGCCTTATATTCGCACAATGAGACAAGCTCGTCGAGGTATGCGTCTTAATTATGATTCCAATGATTAGGAATCTGATGACGATTTGTATGATATAGGTACAAGGTCAAGGAATCTCCAACATGCTTGGAATGATGAGCAGTTGGTAGATTTTTTTTAGAAACATGCCTTGGTGATTTTACGAGCAATTTATGCTTAACTTAATGATCGATGACCAAAATGAGATACAACGTTCTAATATTTTCTTCACTGGGTGGTTCAAAATAGTGTATGTGGTTTGATTATTCATTGCAGTAATTGCAAGATTTGTATTTGCCACATTTAATATTACGGATCATTCTCCTTTTGATTTTGATGTAGGAGAGAGATGATGCACACGTGAGCCAAGGAACAGGTGTTGGGGTTGTGGAACAAGCTCAAGGAATGGATCAAATTAAAGTTCCAATCGGGCCAATCATGAGGTAGAGGGCCAAGAAGTTGAATGAAGCCGCACTGGGCGTTGTCAAGGAGATTTTTGATCAACAAGCATTATTATTGGGAAATGGGGGCCAAAAATACTTTCAAGCTCAAGTTAAACATGACTGTGCATGTTTTAGAAGAACCTCTTGAAGAAGATTCAAGTCCAAGATGTCCAAGAATTAAAGAGCTTCACGAAGGGTTCAAAAATCCCTATTTTGGACCAAGGCCCAATACAGCCATCAATTTATAATTAAGTCAATTAGGATTTATTTTTTTGCATTTTGCGTAGGATATTTTTTTTAATATGGGATGGAAATATCAGCCTATATCAATAATGGTTTAGCTAGGATTTGGCTAGGTTGTCTTTGATTAGTATTAGGCCTATTTTGCTGGGTTTGGGCCACACCATGTTATGTTAAAAACACCTCTGAGCAAATTATTTATGCATCAATATTGAGAAAAAATTTTGCGAGACAATTCTCCAACTCGTCTTCCAAAGACTTCAGTATTTTGCAAGATTGATTCTCGTGACTACCTATGTTGAACACTATTGATTATTGTCTCATTATAGACAATGGTTCGATAGTTTGTACAGTCAAAAATAGATATTTCATATTCTTCATTTCATATTCAACGGGTTTGAATACGTCAAGTCAGATTTGTTTGGTTCCGCATTTGATCAGTTTATCTACACGGTTCGCATCAGAGTGGTATAAGAGTTATGGCTACTGAACACATTTGTTTTCTTGTTTCACACATATTCATTGAGTTTTCTTGCTGATTTATCAAATTATTCAAAAAAAAAAAAGTTACTGTTCATCGTTACTGTTGATTGTTATTGTTCAGCGAAAAAAAAAAAATTTAGGTTATTCGAATGTTTTTCATTCTTGTTAAGTTCTTTTGACCCAAAAAGAAAAGATCTGATTCAAATAGGAGAATAACCCAAAATCGTTTCTTAGGGTTTCATCGGTTCATGCTTTGATCTTGATTTTACCCATCATTAATTTTATTCAAATTTTGCTGGGATTGGCTTCTGATTTTGTCCACATTTTTGTATGAGAAAAAAAAAATCGTTCAACCCTAACTGTTTCTCCGGTTTCCAAGTTTGCGATTTTCTTATGCTTCAAATTTTGTGGCTGTTTTGTGCCAAGTTTGGGAGGAATTTTGTTGCTGAAATTCGTGCCTTAGGCTATAAAAAAAATAGCAGAGAAAGAAAAAAGGAAAAAGGAGAAAAGAGGCCAAATTCCAACTCTATTCCAATTAGGGTCTACAAGTTCTTCTTTCATTAGAAATTTTGTGCTAATTCTTTTTTCCATATTCTTGTATAGTTTCAATCCTTGTCTTGGTTGGAAAAAATAATTCACTTGAATCCTTGTTCAACTTGGATTATGCTAATTCCTATTCCAACAAGGAGTAGTTCTAGTCCTTTTCCTATGTGGCTTTGAAGTCAAGTGTTGAAATTTTCCTAGTTTCCTAAGGCATAATTCTTGACCGAATTTTGTTCATATTCTTTTCATTTTTTAAAAATTTTTCTCCCGAGTAACAAAAAAAATTGGTGAAATACCAGAAATACCCTTGTTCCCTCAGGTTAATTCTTTCTAGCCAAAACCTTAGTTTGTTTCATTTCTTATTGTTTGACTTTTTAAAGTGCCTAGTATGCAATTTTTGTTAAATTGATCTACCATTACTTTGTTATTTCTTTGATTCAATAGTGTATAACTACTGTTTGTGTTCTAAGTGTTGCTAATTGTTTGTGTCATTCTTGCTTTGTACTTTCAAGTCTAACTATGAAAAAGAATTTGAGGAAAATTTAAACGAGAGAAAAAAGGCAAGAGTGGTGAGGTCATTAGAATGTGAAAGACATGAATTTGAGTGAAACACGAGTGCAATTATGTGGCATCTTTAAATTTGAGCGTAAGCACTCAAGGAGTACCGTAGGGCTCTTAGTTCTTACTAACCTTAATTCTTGAATTCATTGTCTTTTAGTTTACTTTTTCCAGTTTAAAATATCTTAAGAAGGAGAAAGTTTAAGATTTACAGCCTTGGAATCTCGTTTTGACAAAATGACACGATCTATCGAAAGTATTCAACACTCTCTCAAGATGTTAACAAATGGATGGAATGAGCCTAGTCTGCGATCTGGACAGAGCCTGATACTCACACAATGAGACAAGCTCATCAAGGTATGCGTCTCAATTATGATTCCATGATTATGAATCTAATGACGATTTGTATGATGTAGGTACAAGGTCAAAGAATCACCAACAAGCTTGGAATGATGAGCTGGATGTAGATTTTTTTTGGGAAACCTACCTTGGTGATTTAATGAACACTTTAAGCTCAACCTAATGATGACCAGAATGAGAAACAATGTTCTAATATTTTCTTCACTAAGTGTGTGGTTCATAATCATGCATGTGCTTTGATTATTGATCGTGGTAGTTGCGTGATGTGTATGTGCCATTTAATATTACTGAGTTTCTCCTTTTGATTTCGATGTAGGAAACGATCCGAGAATGAATCATCTAAAGAGGGAAGGAGATGATGCACACATGCGCCAAGGAACAAGTGTTGGGGTTGTGGAACAAACTCAAGGAATGGATCAAATTCAAGTTCCAATCGGGCCAATCACAATGTCGAGGGCCAAGATGTTGCACCAAGGCATGTTGGGCTTTGTCAAGGATATTTTGGATCAACAAGCATTATTATTGGTAAATGGGGGCCAATAATACATTCAAGCTCCAGTTAAGAGCCCCGTGCATGTTTTAGAAGTCAAACTTCAAGAAGTCCAAGAGAAATAATTAAAAAGCTTCACGAAGGGTTCAAAAAAAACCTAATTTGGACAAAGGCCCAATTCGGCCATACATTTCTAATTAAATTAATTTTTTTTTTCATTTGTTATAGGATTTTTTTGTTATATTTGGGACGAAAATATCAGACTTTATCAATGTCAGTTTAGCTAATTTTATGTCTATTATTAGATCCTAAGCCTGCTAGGATTGGGTAAGGTTATTTCCCATTAGTATTAGGCCTATTTTGTAGGGCTTGGCCAGCCCCTTATAACGCTAAAAACATCCCGTAGCTTATTATTCATTCATCAACATTCAGAAAAACTTTGTTAGAAAATTCTCCAACTTGTCTTCCCAAGACTTGGATATTTTGCGAGATTGATTCTTGCGACTACCTAGCTTGAACACTATCAGTTCTTGTCTCGATATAGACAATGGGTTGATATCTCGTATAGTTGAGAACAGATACTTCAGATTCTGGATTTCTGAATCAATGAGTTTGAATCCGTCAACTCGGACTCGGAAGATTTGTTTAGGCGATCTTGAGTTCCACATCGATTCCAGGTCTCGTCAGTTTATTTGCAGGATTCGCATTAGAATGGTGCTAGAGCTTTGGCTCCTAAACACGTTTGTTTTCTTGTTTCAAACATCTTTAAATTGTTTTCTTATAGTTTTATGAGTTTATTCAAAAAAAAATCATCACTGTTCATAGTTAATGTTCCTCGTTATTTTCATCCAAAAGAGAAAATTCAGCTTATTCGTATATTGTTCATCCTTGATATGTTCTTTTGACCCAGGAAAAAGATCCGACTCAAAAAGAAAAATTGATATTTTCGGGTTTTGCTAGTTGATGCCTTGTTCTTGATTCTTTACATCGATACATTTATGCAAATTTTGCTAAGATTGGCTTCTGATTTGTGCATATTTCTCTTTGAGAAAATGGAAAAAAAATAAAATTTCAACCCCAACAGTTTTCTTCTGTTTCCATGTTCCCGATTTTCTTGTGCTTCAAATTTTGTGGCTGATTCTTGCTGTATCAAATTTTGAAGGTATTTTGTTGCTGGAAATTCATTCCTTAGGCTGTAAGAAAACAAAATAGCTGAGGACAATAAAGAAAAAATGAGAAAAGAGGCCGAATTCTTACCCTAGTCAAATTAGGGTCTCCAAGTGCAGGGATCGCATTTGAAATTTTCTGCTAATTCCTTGTTCCATATTCTTGCATATTTTTAATCCTTGTCTTACTTAGAATAAATCATTCACTTGAATCCTTTGTTAACTTGGTTTACACTAATTCCTATTTCACACTAGGAGTCGCTCTAGTCCTTTTTCGATTGGGATTTGAAGTCAAGTGTTGAAATTTTCCTAGTTTCCTACGGAATAATTCTCAACTAAATTTTGTTTATATTCTTTTCAATTTTTGTTTATATTTTTCTCTCGAGTTACATAAAAAAAATTGAAGAAATACAAGAAATAACCTTGTTCCCTCGGGTTAATTCTTTCCAGCCCAAAACCTTACTTTGTTTGACTTTCTAAAGTGCGTAGTGTAGCATTGTTTGTTAAATTCATCTACCATTACATTGTTATTTCATTGATTCAGTAGTCTATAACTACTGTTTGTGTTCTAAGTGTTGGTAATTATTTGTGTCATTCCTGCTTTGTACTTTCAAGTCTGTTAAAAAGACTTTGAGGAGAATATAAACGAGACAAAAAAGCAAGGGTGATGAGTTCATTGGAAGTAAAGCCGTGATTTTGAGTGAAACACGAGTGAAGTTATGTGACATCTTTAAATTTAAGGGTAAACATTGAGAGAGTCTTGTGGGGTCCTTAGTTCTTACTTACCCTAATTCTAGAATTCCTTATGTTTTTGTTTACTTTTACTGGTTTAAATATCTCAACAAGGAGAAAGTTTGAGATTTACAGCCTTGGAATCACATTTTTCCAAAATGGCAAGGTCTATTAAAATTATTCAACCCTTTCTCTAGACGTTAACTAAGGGACGAATGAGTCTATTCTGCGATTTGGACGAGCTGAGCCTTATACTTGCACCTTAATCAGATGAGACAAGCTCATCGAGGTAGTCATCTTAATTATGATTCCAATGATTATGAATCTATTGACGATTTGTATGATGTTGGTCCTAGTCAAGGAACCTCTAACATGCTCAGAATGATGAGTTAGAGGTAGATTTTTTTGGGAAACTTGCCTTGTTGATTTTACCATCACTTTATGCTCAACCTAATGATGATCAGAATGAGATACAATGTTCTAATATTTTGTTCACTAAGCGTGTGGTTCAATATGATGCATGTGCTTTGATTATTGATTGTGGTAGTTGCATGATTTGTTTGTGGCAAATTTAATATTACTAATCTTTCTCCTTTTGATTTTGATGTAGGAAGCGATTCGAGGACGAATCATCCAAAGAGAGAGGGAGATGATGCACATGTGAGTCAAGAAATAGGTGTTGAGTTTGTGGAAAAAGCTAAAGGAGAGGATCCAATTCATGTTCCAATCGGGCCAATCATGAGGTCGAGGGCCAAGAAGTTGCACCAAGGTATGAAGCTGGTCTTTGACAAGGAGATTTTGGATCAACAAGCCTTATTATTAGCAAATGGGGGTCAATAATTTATTCAAGTTGTAGTTATGAGGCCCGTGCATGTTTTAGAAGTCCAACTTCGAGAAGATTCAAGTCCAAGAAGTCAAGGACTTAGAGAGCTTCACAAAAGGTTAGAAAAACCCTAATTTGGACCAAGGCCCTATTCGGCTATCCAGTTCTGATTAAATTAGGATTTGCTTCTGCTTTTGTTATAGGATTTTTTTGTTTTATTTGTGGCGGAAATATCACCCTATATCATTGTTAGTTTAGCCACTTTTATGTGTACTATTCCCAATCTTAAGCCTGCTAGAATTTGGCAAGGTTGTTTCCTAATAGTATTAGGCCTATTTTTTAGGGTTTGTCCAGCACTTTGTTACGTTAAAAACATCCCCCAGTTGATTATTCATTGCTCAATATTTAGTAAAAACTTTGTGATTAAATTCTCTAACTTGTTTTCTAAAGATTTGGGTAATATTTTGCAAGATTGATTCTTGCAACTACGTATCTTGAACACCATCGATTCTTGTCTCGTTATAGACAATGGTTGATATCTCATATAGTCGAGAACAGATACTTTAGATTATTGATTTCTTATTCAACAAGTTTGAATCCATCAAGTCGGATTTGTTTAGGCGATCTTGGGTTCCGTATGAATACCAGGTCCTGTCAGTTTATCTGCTGGGTCGCATCAGAGTGGTATCAGAGCTTTAGCTCCTAAACACGTTTGTCTTCTTGTTTCATACATCTTTAAATTGTTTTTGAGCCGTTTCTTCAGTTTATTTAAAAAAAATTTGTTACTGTTCAGTGTTACTATTCATCAGAGATAAAAATTCATCTTACTCGTATATTGTTGATTCTTGTTGTGTTATTTTGACCCAAAAAAAGATTTGATTCAGGAAAAAAAAGAAAAAACCTAAACCATTTTTTTAGGGTTTAGCTACTTTACTCTTTGTTCTTGATCCTTCCCGTTGATACTTTAATGCAAAAACACTGGTTTTGATGGGATTGGCTTATAATTTTGTACACATTTCTCTGTGAGAAAATGCAAACAGAAAAATCATTCAACCCTACCTGTTTCATAGGTTTCCTTGTTTGAGATTTTCTTCTGCTTCAAATTTTGTCACTGTTTCGTGCCATGTTTTGGAGGTATTCTGTTGCTAGAAATTCGTGCCTTAGGCTGTGAAAAAAATAGCCACGAAAAAAAAAGGAAAATGGATAAAAAAAGGCCAAATCCTGAGCCCAGTCAAATTAGTGTCTCCAAGTCCTTCTTGCATTATAAATTTTGTGCTAATTCCCTGATCCATATTCTGGCATATTTTCAACCCTTGTCTTGGTTGAAATAAATCATTCACTTTTATCCTTATTCAACTTGGATCAGACTAATTCCTATTTTCAACTAGGAGTAGTTCTAGTCCTTTTTCTATTGTAATTTGAAGTCAAGTGTTGCAATTTTCTTAGTTTCCTGAGGCATAATTCTCGACTGAAATTTATTTATATATTTTGCCAAGCCCGAGTTACATAATTTTTTTTTGCTGTAATACCAAAAATACCTTTGTTTTCTCGGGTTAATTCTTTCTAGCCCGAAACTTTAGTTTGTTTGACCTTTTTCTTTTTGACTTTCTAAAGTGCGTAGTTTGCATTCTTTCTTAAATCAATCTGCCATTACTTTGTTATTTCTTTGCTTCATTATTCTATAACTATTGATTGTGTCCTAAGTGTTGGTAATTATTTGTGTCGTTCTTGCTTTGTGCTTTCAAGTCTGCAAAAGACTTTGAGGAGAATTTAAAGGAGAAGAAAAAGGCAGGAGCGGTGAGTTCATTAGAGGGTAAAAGCCTTTAATTTGAGTGAAACAAGAGTGAAATTATGTTACATCCTTAAATTTGAGCATAAACACTTAAGGAGTGCTGTGGGGTCCTTCTTATTTCTTACTAACCCTAATTCTTGAATTCCTTGTGTTTTAGTTTATTTTTGTAGTTTTAAAATTCCTCAAGATGGAGAAAGTTTAAGATTTACTGCCTTAAAATCTTGTTTTGCCAAATTAGCATGGTCTATTAAAAGTATTCAATGCTATCTCAAGACATTAACTAATGTACAGAATGAGCCTAGTCTGCAATCTGGCCGAGCTAAGCCTTATACTCGCACAATGAGACAAGCTCGTTGAGAAACGTGTCTTAATTAAAATTTCAATGATTATGAATCTAATGACGATTTGTGTAAGGTCTGTACAAGGTCAAGAAATCTCCAATATGATCGTAATGATGAGCAGGAGGAAGATTATTTTGAGAAACTTGTCTTGGTGATTTTACGAGCACTTTATGCTCAACTTAACGATGAACAAAATGAGAAGCATCATTCTAATATTTTCTTCACTAAGTGTGTTATTAAAAATCACACATGTGATTTGATTATTAATCATGGTAGTTGCGTGATTTGTATGTGCCACATTTAATATTACAGAACTTTCTGCTTTTTATTTTGATGTAGGAAGCGATTCGAGAATGGATCATCTAAAGAGGAAGCAGATAATGTTGATGATGCACACATGAGCCAAGGAACAAGTGTTGGAGATGTGGAACAAGCACAAGGAATGGATCCAATTCAAATTCCAATCGAGCCAATCAAGTGGTCGGGGGCCAAGAAGTTGCACCAAGCCCTGATGGGCTTTGTCATAGAGATTTGGATCAACAAGCATTATTATTAGCAAATGGGCCCAATAATTGATTCAAGCTCAAGTTAAGAGGCCTGTGCATATTATAAAAGTTCAACATCTGGAAAAATCAAGTCCAAGAAGTAAACAAATTAAATTGCTTCACGAAGGGTACAAAAAACCCCAATTTGGACCAAGGCCCTATTCATCCATCCATTTCTACTTAATTGTTATAGGATTTTTTGTGTTAATTTGGGGCAGAAATGTCACCCTATATCAATGTTAGTTTATCTAGTTTTATGTCTAGTATTCCAATCCTAAACCTGCTAGAATTTGGCAAGGTTGTTTCCTATTAGTATTAGGCCTATTTGGTAGGGTTTAGCTAAACTTCTCAGCCCCTTGTAACGTTGAAAACATCCCCCAGCTGATTATTCATTGCTCAATATTTAGAAAAAATTTTGTGGGAAAATTCTCCAACCTGTCTTCCAAAGACTTGGGTATTTTGCAAGATTGATTCTTGCGGCTACCTATCTTGAATATTATTGGTTCTTGTCTCATTGTATGCAACGGGTCAATATCTTGTATAGTCGAGAAAAGATACTTTAGATTCTTGATTTCTTAATCAATGAGTTTGAATCCGTCAAGTCAAATTTGTTTAGGCGATCTTGGGTTCCGCATCGATTTTGAGTCTCGTCAGTTTATGTACAGGGTTCGCATAGGAATGGTATCAGAGCTTAGGCTGCTAAACATATTTGATTTCTGGTTTTATACATCTTTAAATTGTATTCTTACTATTTTATCTATTTATTCAAAAAAAAGGTTACTGTTCATCGTTATTATTCGATGTCACTATTAATCCAAAAAAAATTTTAGCTTATTTGTTAATTGTTTGTTCTTCTTGTGTTCTTTTGACCCACAAAGAAAGAAAACCCTAAAGCATTTTTTAGGGTTTCGCTAGATGATGCTTTGTTCTTGATTCTTCCTATCGGTACATTAATACAGATTTTGCTGGGATTGGCTTCAGATTTTGTGCATATTTCTCTGTGAAAAATCCCAAAAACCCTAACCATTTCTCGAGTTTTTTTGTGTGCAATTTTCTTGTGCTTCACATTTTGGAGGTATTTTGTTGCTGGAAATTTGTATAAGAGGCTGTAAAAAAAACAGTCGACAAAAAAAGTGAAAAGGGAAAAAAGAGGCCGAATTCCTACCCTACTTGAATTATGGTCTCCAAGTCCTTCTTGCAATAGAAATTTTGTGCTAATTCCTTGTTCCATATTCTTGCATGTTTTCAATCCTTGTCTTGGTTGGAATAAATCATTCACTTAGATTCCTGTTCAACTTGGATTACACTAATTCCTATTTCCCACTAGGAGTAGCTCTAGTAGTTTTCCAACTGGGATTTGAAGTCAAGTGGGATTGCAATTTTTTGAGTTTCCTAAGGAATAATTGTCGACTAAAATTTGTTTATATTCTTTTCAATTGTTGTTTATATTTTGCTTTTGAGTTACACAAAAAAAATTTGGTGAAATACCATAAATACCCTTGTTCCCTCGGGTTAATTCCTTCTAGCCCAAAACCTTTGTTTGTTTCACTTTCTAAAGTGCGTAGTGTGCGTTGTTTGTTAAGTCAATCCTTCATTACTTTATTATTTCTTTGCTTCATTAGTCTATAACTACTCATTGTGTTCTAACTGTTGGTAATTATTTGTGTCATTCTTGCTTTGTGCTTTCAAGTCTGCGAAAGACTTAGAGAAAAATTGAAATGAGAGGAAAAAGGCAAGAATGGTGAGTTCATTGGAGGGTAAAAGCCTTGAATTTGAGTGAAACACAAGTGAAAATATGTGACATCTTTCAATTTTAGCATAAACACTAAGGAAGTGCCGTGAGGTCTTTCTTAGTTCTTACTAACCCTAATTCCTGTGCAATTCCTTGTGTTTTAGTTTATTTTTGCAGGTTTAAAATGTCTCAAGAAGGAAAAATTGTAAGATTTACTGCCTTAGAATCTAGTTTTGCTCAAATGGCAAGGTCTGTTGAAAGTATTCAACGCTATCTCGTGACGTTACCTAAGGGATGGAATGAGCCTAGTCTACAATCTAGCTAAGGTAAGCGTTATACTAGCACAATCAGACTACCTCATCAAGGTAAGCATCTTAATTACGGTTCCAATGACTATGAATCTAAAGATGACTTGTATGATGTAGGTACATGGTCAAGGAATCTCCAACAAACCCGACATGATGTGCAGGAGATAGATTTTTCTGACAAACCTGCCATGGTGATTTTAGGAGCACTTTATGCTCAGCCTAACGATGACCAAAATAAGGTACAACATTCTAAAATTTTCTTCACTAAGTGTGTGGTTCAAAGTCGTGCATGTGCTTTGGTTGTTGATCGTGGTACCTGCGTGATTTGTATGTGCCACATTTTTAGAAAATAGAATATTACTGATCTTTCTCATTTTGATTTTGATGTAGGTAGTGATTCGAGGATGAATCATCTAATGGGGAAGGGAGATGATGCACACGTGAGCCAAGGAACAAGTGTTGGGGTTGTGGAACAAGCTCAACAAGTGGATCCATTTCAGGTTCCCATCGAGCCAATCACGAGGTTGAGGGCTAAGAAGTTGCACCAAGCCATGTTGGGCTTTTGTCATGGAGATTTTGGATAAGCATGCACTATTATTAGCAAATTGGGGCCAAGAATTCATTCATGAATAGGTTAAGAGGACCGTGCATGTTTTAGAATTCCATCTTCAAGAAGATTCAAGTCCAAGAAGTCGAAGAATTAAATAGCTTCATGAAGGGTTGAAAAAATCCTAATTTGGACCAAGGCCCTATTCGGCCATCCATTTCTAATTAAATTAGGATTTATTTTATTACATTCGTTATTGGATTTTTTTTTATTTCGGGTGGAAATATCAGCCTATATTAATGTTAGTTTAGTGTAGCCTAGTTTTATGTCTAGTAATCCAATCCTAAGCCTGCTTGGATTTGGCAAGGTTGTTTCCTATTAGTATTAGGCCTATTTTGTAGGGTTTGGCCAGGCCCTTGTAACATTTAAAACATCCCCAACTAATTATTCATTCATCAATATTTCGAAAAAACTCTCTGAGAAAATTCTCTAACTTGCCTTCCAAAGACTCGGGTATTTTGCAAGATTGATTCTTGCGGCTGCTTATTTTGAACACTATCAGTGGTTGTCTAGTTATAGACAATGGGTCAATGTCTTGTAATACTTTAGATTCTTGATTTCTTAATCAACGAGTTAGAATCCCTCAAGTCGGATTTGTTTCTGCGATCTTGGTTTCCACATCGATTCTAAGTCTCGTCAGTTTGTATACAGGGTTCGCATCAGAGTGGTATCAGAGCTTTGGCTCCTAAACATGTTTGTTTTCTTGTTTCACACATCTTTATGTTGTATTCTTGATATTTTATCTGTTTATTCAAAAAAATAATTTATCGGGGTACTGTTCATCGTTATTATTCAATGTCACTGTTCATCAAAAAAAAATTCAGCTTATTTGTATATTGTTAAGTTCTTGTTGTGCGCTTTTGCCCCAAAAAAATATCTGATAAAAAATGAAAAAAAAAACCTAAACAATTTTTTTAAGGTTTCTCTAGTTGACTCTTTTGTTCTTGAGTCTTCTAGTTGATATATTAATGCAGATTTTGCTAGGATTGGCTTCAAATTTTGTGCATATTTCTCTGTGAGAAAATCCAAAAAAAAATCGTTCAACCCTGACCATTTCTCGAGTTTCCAAATTTGTGATTTTCTTGTGCTTCAAATTTTGTGGTTTTTTCCTACCAAGTTTTTGATCTATTTTGTTGTTTGAAATTCATTCCTTTGGCTGTAAGAAAAAAAAAAAGAAAAAGGAGAAAAAATGCCGAATTCCTACGCTAGTCGAATTAGGGTCTCCAAGTCCTTCTTGCATTAGAAATTTTGTGCTAATTCCTTGTTCCATATTTTTGCATATTCTTTCAATCCTTTTCTTGGTTGGAAAAATCATTCACTTGAATCCTTGCTCAACTTGGATTACACTAATTCCTATTTCCAACTAGGAGTAGGTCTTGTCCTTTTCCTATTGGGATTTCAAGTCAAGTGTTGCAATTTTCCTAGTTTCCTAAAGCACAATTCTCGACTAATTTTTGTTTATATGTTTTTCAATTTTTTGTTTAGATTTTTCTCTCGAGTTACATTATAAAATGGTGAAATACTAGAACTACCCTTGTTCGCTTGGATTAATTCTTTCAAGCCCGAAAGCTTAGCTTCTTTGACCTTGTTATTGTTTGACATTCTAAAGTGCACAGTGTGTATTCTTTCTTAAAAAGATCTTCCATTACTTTGTTATTTCTTTGCACTGTTAGTCTATAACTACTTATTGTGTTGTAATTGTTGGTAATTATTTGTGTCGTTCTTCCTTTGTTCTTTCAGGTTTGCAAAAAAAATTTTGATGAGAATTTAAATGAGTGCAAAAGGACCAAGAGTAGTGAGTTCATTGGAGGTAAAAGCCTTGAATTTGAGTTAAACAGGAGTGAAATTATTTGAAATCTTTTAATTTGAGCATAAACACTTAGGGAGTGCTGTGATGTCTTTCTTACATCTTTCTAACCCTAATTATTGATATCCTTGTGTTTTAGTTTATTTTTCCAGGTTTCAAATGTCTCAAGAAATAGAGAGTTTAAGATTTATTGCCTCGGAGTCTCATTTTGCGAAAATGGCAAGGTCTTTAAATAGTATTCCACGCTGTCTCGAGACGTTAACTAAGGGACAGAATAAGCCTAGTCTGCAATCTGGACATGCTGAGCCTTATACTCACACAATGAGACAAGCTCGTGGCGGTATGCATCTTAATTACGATACCAATGATTTTGAATCTGATGACGATTTGTATGATGTAGGTACAAAGTCAAGAAATCTCTAACATGCTCGGAATGAAGAGCAAGAGGTTGATTTTTCCAATAAACATGTCTGGTAATTTTACCAAGCACTTTATGCTCAACCTAACAATGACCAAAATGAGATACAACATTCTAATATGTTCTGCACTAAGTGCGTGGTTCAAAATTGTTCCCGTAGTTTGATTATTGATCGTGGTAGTTTCGTGATTTGTAAGTGCCACATTTAGTATTAATAATTTTTCTCCTTTTGATTTTGATGTAGTAAGCGATTCGAAGACAAGTCATCTAAAGAGGATGGGAGATGATGCACACGTGAGCTAAGGAACAAGTGTTGGGGTTGTGGAACAAGCTCAATGAATGGACCCAACTCAAGTTCCAATCAGGCCAATCATGAGGTCGAGGGCCTAGAAGTTGCACCAAGCCATGTTGGGCTTTGTCAAGGAGATTTTGGATCCACAAGCATTAATATTTGCAAATGGGGACCAAGAATTCATTCAAGCTTAAGTTAACAGGCCCGCGCATGTTTTAGAATCCAACTTCAAGAAGATTCATGTCCAAGAAGCTTAAGTTTACGTGGTTCGTGCATCTTGTTTAAATTGTTTTGTTGCTAATTTATCAATTTATTAAAAAAAAAGTGTTACTATTCCTTACTCATATACTGCTCCTTCTTCTTGTGTTCTTTGGACCCCAAAAATAAAAAAGATCTGATTGAAAAAGAAAAAAAATCCTATACCATTTTTTTAGGGTTTTGCTGGTTCATGATTTGCTCTTGATTCTCCCATCAATACTTCTATGCAAATTATGCTGGGATTGGCTTCTCATTTTGTGCATATTTCTCTGTGAGAAAATCAAAACTAAAAAACAAATTATTCAACCCTAACTGTTTCTCGGGTTTCCATGTTTGCGATTTTCTTGTGCTTCAAATTTTGTGGCTATTCTGTGCTAAGTTTTTGAGGTATTTTGTTGCTGTAAATTTGTTCCTTAGGCTATTAGAAAAAAAAATAGCCAAGAAAAAACAAAGGAAAAAAAAAAGATAAGAGGCCGAATTGCAACCCTAGTCAAATTAGGGTCTCCAAGTCCATCCTAAATTAGAAATTTTATGAAGGATGAATTCTTTGTTCCATATTCTTGCATATTTTCAATCCTTGTCTTGGTTGGAATAAATCATTCACTTGAATCCTTGTTCAACTTGGATTACACTAATTTCTATTTCCAACTAATAGTAGATCCAATCCTTTTCCTATTGGCATTTGAAGTATAGTGTTGCAATTTTTCTAGTTTCCTAAGGCATAATTCTCGACTGAAATTTTTTTATAAACTTCTCAATTTTTGTTTATTTTGCCCTTGAGTTACATAAAAAAAAAAAAATTGGTGAAAAACCAGAAATACCCTTGTTCCCTCGATCATTCTTTCTAGCCCAAAACCTTAGTTTGTTTGACATTCTTATTTTTTGACATTTTTAAGTGCGTAGTGTGAATTCCTTATTAAATGGCTTCATCATTAATTTGTATTTTCCTTGCTTCAGTAGTTTATAACTACTGATTGTGTTCTATGTGTTGGTAATTATTTGTGCCGCTCTTGCTTTGTGCTTTCAAGTTTATGAAAGACTTTGACCAGAAGAATTTAAACGAGAGGAAAAAGGCAAGAGTGGTGAGTTCATTAGAAGGTAAAAGCCTTGAATTTGAGTGAAACACGAGTGAAATTATGTGACATCTTTAAATTTGAGCATAAACACTTAGGGAGTGTTGTGGGTCCTTCTTAGTTCTTACTATCCCTAATTCTTGAATTCCTTGTGTTTTAGTTTATTTTTGTTGTTTGAAAATATCTCAAGTTGGGGAAGTTTAAAATTTATGACCTTAGAATCTCGTTTTTCCAAACTAGCAGGATCTATTAAAAGTATTCAATGCTCTCTCGAGACATTAAATAAGGGACAGAATGAGCCTAGTTTGCAATCTGGCAGAGCGAAGCCTTATACTCACACAATGAGACAAGCTCATCAATAAATGCATCTTAATTGTGAGTCAAATGATTATGAATCTAATGACGATTTGTGTGATGTAGGTATAAGGTCAAGAACTCTCCAAGATGCTCAGAATCATGATCAGGAGGTAGATTTTTTTGCAAAAACCTATCTTGGTGATTTTACGAGCACTTTATGCTCAACCAAACGACGACCAGAGATGCAACTTTCTAATATTTCTACACTAAGTGTACGGTTCAAAATCGTGCATGTGATATGATTGTTGATCATGGCAGTTGCGTGATTCGTATATGCCAGATTTAATATTATTGATCTTTCTCCTTTCGATTTGATGTAGGAAGCGATTCAAGAACAAATTATATAAAGACGGAGGGTGATGATGCACTTGTGAGCCAAGGAACAAGTGTTGGGAGTGTGGAAAAAAGGCAAGGACTGGATCCAATTTAAGTTCCAATTGGACCAATCACAAGGTCGAAGGCCAAGAAGTTGCACGAAGCCATGATAGGCTTTGTCAATGAGATTTTTGTCAACAAGCATTATTATTAGAAAATGGGCCCAATAATTCATTCAAGCTCTACTTAAGAGGCCCGTGCAAGTTTTAGAAGTCCAACTTCGAGATGATTCAAGTCCAAGAATTCCTAGAACTTAAAGAGCTTCATGAAGGGTTTGTAAAACCCTAATTTGGACCAAGGCCCTATTCAGCCATCCATTTCTAAATAAATTAGGATTTATTTTTTTTCATTTGGTATAGGATTTTTTGTTTTATTTGGGGCGGAAATATCAGCCTGTATCAATGTTACTTTATCCAGTTTTATGTCTATCATTCCAATCCTAAACCTGCTAGGATTTGGCAAGGTTGTTCCCTATTAGTATTAGACCTATTTGGTAGGGTTTGGCCACCCCCTTGTAACATTGAAAACATCCCCCCATCAGATTATTCATTGCTCAATGTTTAGAAAAAACTTTGTGAGAAAATTCTCCAACTTGTCTTCCAAAGACTTGGGTATTTTCCAGGATTGATTCTTGCGACTACCTATCTTGAACACTGTCGGTTCTTGTCTCGTTCTAGACAACGGGTCGATATCTCGTATAGTCGAGAATAGGTAATTCGGATTTTTGATTTCTTAATCAACGAGTTTGAATCCGTCAAGTATTCCTACAAATTTGTTTTGGCAATCTTGGGTTACGCATGGATTCTGAGTCTCGTCAGCTTATCCACAGGGTTCGCATCAGAGTGGTATCAGAGCTTTGGCTCCTAAACAGGTTTGTTTTCTTGTTTTATATATCTTTAAATTGTTTTCTTCCTATTTTATCAGTTTATTCAAAAAAAATTGTTACTGTTCATCGTTACTGTTTATTATTATTGTTCATCCAAAAAAAATCAGCTTATTCGTATATTGTTCATTCTTGATGTGTTCTTTTGACCCAAAAAAAAAGATTCGCTAGTTGATGCTTTGTTATTGATCCATTTTTTATGGTTTCGCTAGTTGATACTTTGTTATAGATTCTTCCATTGATACTTTTAAGCAAATTTTGTAGGGATTGGCTTCTGATTTGTGCATATTACACTGTGAGAAAATCCAAAAAAAAAAAGTTCAACCCTAACAGTTTCTTGGGTTTCCATTTTGTGATTTTCTTGAGCTTCAAAATTTTTGGCTATTCCGTGCCAAGTTCTCGGCTATTAGAGGTATTTTGTTGTTGGAAATTCTTTCCTTACGTTGTAAGAAAAAAAAATAGCCGAGAAAAAGAAAGGAAAATGGAGAAAATGGGACAAATTCCTACCCAAGTCGAATTAAGGTCTCCAATTCCTTCTTGCATTAGAAATTTTGTGCTAATTTTATGCTCCACATTCTCGCATATCTTCAATCGTTGTCTTGGTTGGAATAAATCATTCACTTGAATCCTTGTTGAACTTGGAACACACTAATTCCTATGTCCAAATAGGAGTAGTTCTAGTCCTTTTCCTGTTGGGTTTTGAAGTCAAATCATGCAATTTTCCTAGTTTCCCGAGGCATAATTCTCGACTAAAATTTGTTTATATTCCTTTCAATTTTTGTTTAGATTTTGCTCTCGAGTTACATAAAAAATGTTGAAATACCATAAATACCCTTTTTCTCTTGGGTTAATACTTTCTGGCCTGAAAACTTTGTTTGTTTGACCTTCATATTTGACTTTCTAAAGTGCAGTAGTATACATTCTTTGTTAAATCGATCAGCCATTACTTTGTTATTTCTTTGCTTAATTAGTCTATAACAACCGATTGTGTTCTTAGTGTTGGTAATTATTTGTGTCATTCTGGCTTTGTGATTTCAAGTCTACAAAAAAGATTTTGAGAAGAATTTAAACGAGTGGAAAAAGACAAGAGTGGTGAACCATGAGTGAAATTAAGTGACATCTTTAAAATTGAGCGTAAACACTCAGGGAATACCTTGGTATCCTTCTTAGTTCTTATTCATCCTAATTCTTGAATTCCTTCTGTTTCAGTTTATTTTTTCGGGTGTAAAATGTCTCAAGAATGAGAAAGTTTTACTCCCTTAGAGTCTCGTTTTGCCAAAATGGCCAAGCCTATTGAAAGTATTCAACGCTCTCTCTCGATATTAACCAAGGGACGGAATGAGCCCATTCTGCAATCTGGACGAGTGGAGCCTTATACTGGCACAATGAGACAAGCTTGTCGAGGTATGCGTTTTAATGTTGGTACAATTCCAATGATTATGAATCTGATGATAATTTGTATGACGTAGGTAAAAGGTCAAGGAATCTCCAACATGCTCGGAATGATGAGCAGGAGGTAGATTTTTCTTAGAAACCTGCCTTGGTGATTTTACAAGCACTTTATGCTCAACCTAACGACGACCAAAATGAGATACAGCGTTCTAATATTTTCTTCACTGTGTCGTTCAAAATTGTGCATGTAGTTTGATTATTTATCATGGTAATTGCATGATTCATATGTGGCACATTTAATATTACTGATCTTTCTCTTTCTGATTTTGATGTACGAAGCGATTCGAGGATGAATCATCTAAAGATGGAGAGAGATGATGCACATGTAAGCCAAGGAACAAGTGTTGGGGTTGTGGAACAAGCTCAAGGAGTGGATCCAATTCAAGTTACAATCAGGCCAATCACGAGGTCTATAGACAAGAAGTTGCACGAAGCCGTACTAGGCGTTGTCAAGGAGATTGTGGATCAACAAGTGTTGTCTGCATTATTTGCAAATGAGGGCCAAAAATTCATTCAAGCTTAAGTTAACAGGCTTGTGCGTGTTTTAGAAGAACCACTTTGAGAAGATTCAAGTCCAAGTTGTCCAAGAATTAAAGAGCTTCACGAAGGGTTCAAAAACCTTAATTTGGACTAAGGCCCAATTCAGCCATCAATTTCTATTAAATTAGGATTTATTTTTTTCGCATTTGTCATAGGATTTTTTATTTATTTGTGTTGGAAATATCAGCCTATATCAATGTTAGTTTAGCTAAGATTTGGCTAGGTTGTTTTCGATTAGTATTAGGCCTATTTTGTTGGGTTTGGCCAGCACCTAATTATGTTAAAAACACCTCCTAGCCAATTATTCATTCAGCAATATTGAGAAAATTTTTTTTAAGACAATTCTCCAACTCATCTTACAAAGACTTGGGTATTTTGCAAGATTAATTCTGATGACTACCTATGTTGAACACTAACGACTCTTGTCTCCTTATAGAAAATGGGTTGATTATATAATATATCGTATAGTCGAGAAAGGATATTTCAGATTCTTCATTTCATAATTAATGGGTTTGAATCCATTGAGTCTAATTTGTTTAGGTGATCTTGGGTTCCGCAGCGATTTCGGGTCTCGTCAGTTTATCTACTAGGTTCACATCAGAGTGGTATCAAAGTTGTGGTTGCTAAACGCGTTTGTTTTCTTGTTTCATACATCTTTAAATTGTTTTCTTTCTGATTTATCAGTTTATTCAAAAAAAAATAGTTACTGTTCATCATTACTTTTTATTGTTATTGTTCGGCCGAAAAAAAAAATTAGCTTATTCGTATGTTGTTCGTTCTTGTTGTGTTCTTTTGACCCAAAAAAAAAAATAAAAGATCTGATTCAAGAAGGAGACAAACCCAAAACCATTTTTTAGGGTTGCACTGGTTGATGCTTTGATCTTGATTCTTCCCATCGATACTTCTATGCAAATTTTATTGGTATTGGCTTCTAATTTTGTGCACATTTCTCTGTAAGAAATTTGAAAGAAAAAAAATCGTTCAACCCTAACCGTTTCTCAGGTTTCCATGTTTGTGATTTTCTTGCGCTTCAAATTTTGTGGCTGCTTCATGCCAAGTTTTGGAGGTATTTTGTTGCTGGAAATTATTGCCTTAGGTGTACAAAAAAAAAAAAAATAAATAGCTGAGAAATAAAAAAGAAAAAAGGAGAAAAGAGACCGAATTCCAACTCCAGTCGAATTTGGGTCTACAAGTCCTACCTGAATTAGAATTTTTTTGCCAATTCCTTGTTCCATATTCTTGAATACTTTTAATTCTTGTCTTAGTTTGAATAAATCGTTCACTTGAATCCTTGTTCAACTTGGATTACATTAATTCCTAATTCCAACTAGGAGTAGTTGTAGTCCTTTTCCAATTTGGCTTTGAAGTCAAGTGTTGAAATTTTCCTAGTTTCCAAAGGCATAATTCTTGATTGAATTTTGTTTATATTTTGCACTCGAGTTACATAAAAAAAATGGAGAAACACCACAAATACCCTAGTTCACACCTCAGGTTAATTCTTTCTAGCCCGAAACCTTATTTTGTTTGACCTTCTTATTGTTTGACTTTCTAAAGTGCATAGTGTGCATTCTTTGTTAAATAGATCCTCCATTACTTTGTTATTTCTTTGATTCAGTAGTCTACAACTACTATTTTAAGTGTTGGTAATTATTTGTGACATTCTTGCTTTGTACTTTCAAGTCTGTGAAAAAGACTTTGAGGACCATTTAAATGAGAGGAAAAAGGCAAGAGTGGTGAGTTCATTGGAGTGTAAAAGCTGTGAATTTGAGTGACATATGAGTGAAATTATGTGACATATTTAAATTTGAGTGTAAACACTAAAGGAGTGACATGGGGTCCTTAGTTCTTACTAACCCTAATTCTTGAATTCCTTGTGTTTTAGTTTACTTTTGCTGGTTTAAAATATCTCAAGAAGGAGAAAGTTTAAGATTTAAAGCCTTGCAATCTCACTTTGCCAAAATGGCAAGGTTTATTGAAAGTATTCAATTCTCTTTCTCGAGATGTTAACTAAGGGACAAATAAGCCTAGTCTATGATCTGCACAAGCTGAGCCTTATACTCGCACAATGAGACAAGCTCATCGAGGTATGTGTCTTAATTACGATTCCAATGATTATGAATCTGATGACGATTTGTATGATATAGGTACAAGGTCAAGGAATCTCCAACATGCTCGGAATGATGAGCAGTTGGTAGACTTTTCTGAGAAACATGCCTTGGTGATTTGACGAGCACTTTATGCTCAACCTAATGACAACCAAAATGAGATACAATGTTTTAATATTTTCTTCACTGTGAAGTACAAAATCGTGCATGTGGTTTGATTATTGATCGCGGTAATTGCATGATTTGTATGTGCCACATTCAATATTACTGATCTTGGTACTTTTGATTTTGATGTAAGAAGTGATTCGAGGTCGAATCATATAAAGATGGAAAGAGATGATGCACACGTAAGCCAAGGAAGAAGATTCAAGTCCAAGATGTCCAAACTTGATACATGGATGAAATAAAAGCTTCACGAAGGGTTCAAAAATTCCTAATTTGGACCAAGGCCCAATTCAGCCATCCATTTCTAATTATATTAGGATTTACTTTTTTGCATTCGTCATAGGATATTTTGTTTTATTTAGGGTGGAAATATCAGCCCATATCAATGTTAGTTTAGCCAGCATTTGGCTAAGTTGTTTCTAATTAGTATTTGGCCTATTTTGTTGGGTTTAGCCAGGCCTTTTTTACGTTAAAAACATCTCTAGCTAATTATTTATTCATCAATATTGAGAAAAAACTTTGTGAGACAATTCTCCAACTAATCTTCCAAAGGCTTGGGCATTTTGAAAAATTAATTAACGTGACTACCTATGTTGAACACTATCGATTCTTGTCTTATTATAGACAACCGGTCGATATCTTGTACAGTCGAGAATAGATATTGCAGATTCTTCATTTCATAATCAACGGCTTTGAATCCGTCGAGTCGAATATGTTTAGGCGATCTTGGATTTCACAATCCTCGATTTGGGTCTCGTCAGTTTATCTACTGGGTTCGTATAGAGTGCTATCAGATCTGTGGCAGCTAAAAACGTTTGTTATGCTGTTTCATACATCTTTAAATTTTTTTCTTGCTGATTTATTAGTTTATTCCAAAAAAATAATTATTGTTCGTCATTACTATTCATTGTTATTATTCAGCAGACAAAAAATTCAGCTTATTCATATATTGTTCATTCTCGGTGTGTTCTTTTGACCCAAAAAAAAAAAAAAGATCTAATTCAAAAAGGAGAAAAACCCAAAACCGTTTTTTAGGGTTTCGCTGGTTGACGCTTTGATCTTGATTCTTCCCATGGATACTTTCATGCAAATTTTGCTGGGATTGGCTTCTGATTGTGTTAATATATATCTGTATGAAAATCCAAAAGAAAAATAAATCGTTCAGCCCTAACCGTTTCTCAGGTTTTTGTTTTTGCGATTTTCTTATGCTTCAAATTTTGTGGATATTTAGTGCCAAGTTTTGGAGGTATTAATTTGTTGCTTGAAATTCATGCCTTAGGCTGTATAAAAATAGCAGACAAAACAAAAGGAGAAAGGAGAAAAGAGGCCGAATTCCAACTCTAGTCGAATTAGGGTCTACAAGTACTTCTCGCATTAGAAATTTTGTGCTAATTCCTTGTTCCGTATTCTTGCACACTTTCAATCCTTTGCTTGGTTGGAATAAATCATTCACTTGAATCCGTGTTCAACTTGGATTACACTAATTCCTATTTCCAAATAAGAGTAGTTCTAGTCCTTTCCCTAATTGGCTTTGAAGTCAAGTGTTGAAATATTCCTAGTTTCTTAAAGTATAATTCTCGACTGAATTTTGTTTATACTCTTTTAAATTTTTTCTATATTTTTCTCTCGAGTTACATAAAAAAATTTGGAGAAATACCAAAAATGCCCTTGTTCCTTTGGGTTAATTCTTTCTAGCTGGAAAACTTAGTTTGTTTGACCTTCTTATTATGTGCATTCTTTATTAAATCGATCTGCCTCCTGTAATACTTTGTTATTTCCTTGATTCGATAGTCTATAACTACTGATTATTTTCTAAGTGCTGGTAATTATTCTTGTCATTCTTACTTTGTACTTTCAAGTCTATGAAAAAGACTATGAGGATAATTTAAATCAGAGGAAAAAGGCAAGAGTGTGAGTTCATTGGAAGGTAAAAGCCGTGAATTTGAGTGAAACACTATTGCAATTATGTGACATCTTTAAATTTGAGCGTAAACACTCCGAGAGTGCCATGGGGTCCTTGGTTCTTACTAACCCTAATTCTTGAATTGCTGGCTTAAAATATCTCAAGAAGGAGAAAGTTTAAGATTTACAGCCTTGGAATCTCATTTTGGCACAATGGCAAGGTCTATTGAAAGTATTCAACACTCTCTCAAGATGTTAGCCAAGGGAAGGAATGAGCCTTATACTCGCATAATGAGACAGGCTTGTCGAGGTATGCGTCTTAATTATGTTTCCAATGATTATGATTTGTATGATGTAGGTAAGAGAAAGGTCAAGAAATCTCCAACGTGCTTGTAATGATGAGAGGAAGGTATATTTTTTTGGGGAACCTGCCTTGGTGACTTTACGAGCACTATATGCTCAACCTAATGACGACCAAAATGAGATACAATGTTATAATATTTTCTTCACAAAGTGTGTGGCTCAAAATTCTTCATGTGGTTTGATTATTGATCGTGGTAGTTGCGTGATTTGGCAGTGCCATATTTAATATTGTTGATCTTTCTCCTTTTGATTTTGATGTAAGAAGTGATTCGAAGGCGAATCATCTAAAGGGGAAGGGAGATGATGAACATGTGAGCCAAGGAACAAGTGTTGGGGTTGTGGAACATGCGAAAGGAGTGGACCCAATTCAAGTTCTAATCGAGCTAATGACAAGGTTGGGGTCCAATAAGTTGCACCAAGTCATGCTAGGACTTGTCAAGGAGATTTTGGATCAACAAGCATTATTATTTGCAAGTGGGGGTCAAGTACTCATTCAAACTTAAGTTCTAAGAGACTTGTGCGTGTTTTAAAAGCCCAACTTCTACTAGATTCAAGTCCAAGAAGTCCGAGAATAAAAGATCATCACGAACGGTTCAAAAAATCCAAATATGGACCAAGGCCTTATTCGCCATCCATTTCTAATTAAATTAGGATTTATTTTTGTTATTTGTTATAGAATTTATTTTTTTATTTGGGGTGGAAATATCAGCCTATATCAATGTTGGTTTAGCTAGTTTCATGTCTAGTATTCCAATCCTAAGCCTAGTGGGATTTCGCAAGGTTGTTTCCTGTTAGTATTAGGCCTATTTTGCAGGGTTTGGCCATCCCTTTGCTACGCTAAAAACACCTCGTAGCTGATCATTCATTTATGAACATTCAGAAAAAAAAATTGTGAGAAAATTCTCCAACTTCTCTTCCAAAGTCTTGGGTATTTTGCAAGATTAATTCTTGTGACTGCGTATCATGAACACTATCAGTTCTTGTCTCGTTATATACAACGGGTGGATATCTCTACGTATATCAAGAATATATACTTCAAATTCTTGATTTCTTAATCAACGGCTCTGAATTGGATTTGTTTAGGCATTCTTGGATTCCACATCGATTCCAGGTCTCGTCAGTTTATCTGCAGGGTTTGCATCAGAGTGGTATCAGAGTTTTGGCTCCAAAACGTATTTGTTTTCTTATTTCGTACATCTTTAAATTGTTTTCTTATTGTTTTATCAGTTTATTAAAAAAAAAAAGCGTTGTTGTTCATACGATATTGTTCATTGTTACTGTTCGTCCAAAAAAAATTTAGTTTATTCACACATTGTTCATTCTTGTTGTGTTCAGATTTTCCTTTTCTGTCTGATCCATTCAAAAAAAAAAAAAAAAAAACCTAAACCGTTTTTTTTTTTGGGTTTCGCTAGTTGACTCTTCGTTCTTGATTCCTCCGATCGATACTTTTATGCAAATTTTGATGGGATTGGCTTCTGATTTTTTGCATATTTCTCAGTGGAAAAATCCAAAAAAATATTGTTCAACGCTAACCTTTTCTTCAGGTTTCCTTGTTTGCGATTTTCTTGCGCAACAAATTTTGTGGTTGTTTCATGCCAAATTTTGTTGGTATTTTGTTGCTGGAAATTTGTGCCCAAGTCTATAAAAAGAAATAGCCCAGAAAAAAAAGGAAAAAGCAGAAAAGATGCCGAATTTCAACACTAGTCGAATTAAGGTCTACAGGTCCTTCTTGCAATAGAAATTTTGTGCTAATTTTATTGATCCCTTGAAATTCATTAATGAAAATTTAATGATAATGAAAAATTAATAATTTGTGATAATTTGATTTATGAAACTTTTGGAAACAAACTGTTTGAACCCGTTTAATATATATAAATATAGTAGTAACCACGCTACATCTTTTCTTATTGGAAAATATATTTGGATTAGAATTGATTTGGAAGTTGTATTTGATTGGAATTCCAAAAGTGATTAGATTCCAAAAATGAATTAATTTGTCTGTACATTTTAATAGTATACTTAGTTTCTTTTTTTAATTTAATAACCAAATTTTGTGAACTTTTTTGTGGAGTAATGAATTGAGTATTATTAGGATTAAATATAGGAGGGTTGAGAGAGTTAGTTGGGTGGGTGATAATTTTTTTTTTTTTTCTTTTTTTGGGGAGGGAAGGGAGGGACAAATAATTAATTTTTATTACTAAAACACACAATGCAAACCTAATTTACTATTATTAGCTTGATTTGCAGAAATCTTGGGGGCGGTTGCCCTCTACCCCTCCGGTCATCCACCATTGCGCACTACCGAAATACTTCATTGCAAGTCCGCCAACAAATATACCATCTTTGTTGAGAATCACGACTCCAGAGGCATAACAACATTTGGGTTGATCCACAGCTCCATCGAAGCACACTTTAGAGTTGGCGAAGGGTGGTGACACGAGACTAGATGGTTCCATTATTAATCACCTATGAATGTAAAGGTGCATTAGCTTCCTTGTAAGTGGATAGAAAATTCCTGGAGAAGGTGAGAATGGTTAAAGGGTCTTTAACTGTATGCTATAAAAAATACTAGAATTCCTATTCCTCCATAATTCACAGCAAAGCATACAGAAGGGATCAATATCATCCTTGCATTAAACCAAAGGTCAGCAGCATCTTGTCTAGTGGAGAATATTTTTCTAGACATATGGAAAATAGCCTAAAGTTGCAAAGCCACTGGACAGTCGAAGATGATGTTATGCATATCACCTGATACAAAACTACAAATTGGACACATAGGCTCTACATTCACATCTCTTCTTTGCGGGTTTTCTAGAGTAAGAAGAGAGTTGTTGCACATTCGCCAAATAGTTGACTTACATTTATTTAGCAGATTCCTGGATCAAAGGATGTTTCATACATTATTTGGACCTAGGCTAGAGGCTGCTGCATTGCGGCCATCTAGGTAAAGCATATCAGAAACCCTAATTGCATGATATGCACTTCTGACAGAGAACTTCCATTCAAAGAGTGATGGCACAACCATCGATTATCCATTGATCTTTTGCTTAGTGGCTTGATGCTTAATATGCAGCCAGCCTGCTTCCTCCTAGAAGATCTGCCTGACTAAGCTGTCCTTTTGTTTCATTGTTGAATGATCAATTAATTCGCTCATTGCTGACAAAGAATGAAGATGGCGAACTGGATAACAAACCTTAAATTTTTAGGCAAAGGGCTCCGTTTTTCGTTCCATATTGAGATAGTGGCGCCCCTACCAAGTCGCTTTCGGCAACTAAGATCAAGAATGCTCCTTCCCTCAAGAATGCCCACCATGTCATTGATGGTCTATTTTCTAATTGTGCATATAGAAAATCAGTTCGTGGTAAATACTTTGCTTTCAGAATATTAATTTAAAGAGAAGGAAGTTTTGGTTAACTAACAAGCAAGCATGGCCAGGTTGAATGCTTTATTGGCTGCGTTTGGATAGGTATTATTTATAATCTTGATTTAAATACAATTATATGCTAGAAAAAAAAGCATAAACATATGAACATTTACTCATGAAGATGAATTCAACAGTAGTTACGAATCGATTGATTACTTGTTGCCAACGATTCATCCCTTTGTCCTTAAAGCGTACTTGCCCGTTATTTAATGCAAACGGATTTTATGCAATTGTCTCTTAAGATTTTAATAACTTCACCGTTATAAGTTGCACTTCTTAACAAAGTCTGTAAACCTGTAAAATATTACTCAACTTTCTTTGTAAGAAACATGATTATTAAAATTTTAAAGTAGGAGTAGAAAATTAATAAAGAGTGAAGAATTAAAAGAAGATTCTTGAATCTGCATGTGTGTCTCCCAACTCATTATACCACTCCTATTTATAACATTTTTGGAACCAATGAATAAGCACAATATTAATGCATGAATGAATATTCATCATTTATGAATACACATTGTTTATGTACACAATATTGATCATGCACACAAGAATAAATTTTAATAATTTATGAATGTACAAAATTAATACATCATTAATTAATTATGGATGTAAATCTACAATTCATGAATATATATAATAATACAAATGAATCCAACATTAAACACATTTGGATGAATGATTATCCAATTAATATTATACATTGTTCATGAACACAAAACAGTTCACTGAACAAATTAATGTTACTCATGTTTATTATTTCAGAATTAATGTTTTATTCATGTACTAGAAAGTAGCTGATCAAGGAGGGACTAAATCGATATATAAATTACGATATAAAGGTTCATTGAGAACAATTCCTCATTCACCAATTCTAACGCCTAAAACCGAGCCTTCCTTTCCTCTTGAATTGACAAAGTTTACTGCACTTTGCCGAAAGAATTTTTCTGCTATTAGTATCATCCCCTCACTAAAGTTTGCTGCCATGGATTGTATATCGAGTAATATTGAATCTGGCAACTGAAAACAAGACACAGGGTATGTAGGTATGGTTTGGACCACGGCTTTGATGAACACTTCCTTACCAGCAAAAGAAAGATTCGTCTCATTCGACCCATTTATAACTCGACCACACTCGGTCCTTGATTGAGATCAATTAAAAAACTTCAGCTTTAGATTTACCAATAATGGAAGGAAGCTCAAGATATTTCCCAAATGAATTCACCTCAGGAATACCCAAGAGTTGTGAGATGCTTAATATAACTTGGACATACGCGAGATAATATCCCACAAGTGTATCATGTTTGTAAGTTTGAATTTTCAGTTTTTACTCCATTTCAATTCGTCAAATTTTCAAGCATAATCGTTTGCCTAACATTTCGAAGAGATTCCAAATTCCCTTATTTTAATCATTGTGTTCTAAACTAAACGTCTAGTATAATTGCCAGAGTAATTGTTTTCCAGGTAGAGGAATTTTTCCCTACATGACAAAATTACCACTATAAAAATCAACGAACTACTGACATCAATTGTTGTTTGCTCGTTACTGCCTTCACGTCTCTTCCTCACTAATCACAAACCAACACCAAGCATCATTCCAAATTATTTGCCGACCAACAGTCAATCTCCAGTCTAAATCTTCTCCAATTCTACAATAATATGTTTTGCATTGACTGTCAGAAAACTTAGGGATTACCAAGGGGTGGAACCCTAAAGAAGTCATTATATATGTTTTGCACTAGCTGCCAGCAAATTAACACAAAGTCCCCTCCCTCCTTCTAGCAACTAATAGATTTCTAAATCTATAAAAATGAAATTTAATCTGTACATAAATAATATCATAGAATATCAAATGCGGAATAAAATCAAGAACATACCTCCAGCCATTGATGTTGTTAGGTCACTGTACAATAAAAAGAAAAATAGAAATAATTTTTCTGAATACTTCTAAATCTAGACAATCTGATACGATGGTGTATTTTCGAATAGAATGTCAGGCCTAGGGACCCAAAATACTCTGTATATTTATATCGTTTTTCCCCATCAGAAAACATAAGCAGTTACAATGAGTAGTTATCACAAGATATTTATTAAGTCAAATTGATAAATATCAGAATTAAATATTGGATCAAATATTTGGAATTTAAAATAAAACCCACATTATAAGTGCAGGGATAATTACAAAAATTCCAACATTTCTCCCACTTGATCCACATATTTTATTTGATATATAAACTATCAAATCTCACAAGTAAGATCCAAAATACATGAATCATGGTGACAAGTCCTCTAAAAAATAAGTATTGTCTTCCATGTATTACTATGCATTCTGTCTCTTCAACACTAAACCTTTATGTGATAACACAACTCAATAAATAAGCCTTATGCTTATTATAGGTCCAATTTAAGTGAGTTTTCTCAAATAACAAAATAAGTATGCATAATTGAATATGAAAAAACACAACTGAATAAGAGTTTCATTGGAAATATCAAATGTATGTACATGTAAATGAGGTTACATCATGGAACCAAGTCCCATTCTAACTGTATGATCCCTGAAAATCTTTAGTGGCATGCCTTTAGTCAAGGGATCGGCAATCATCAATTCAGTGTTAACGTGTTCAATGACCACTTTATTTTCTTTAACTCATTCTCGAATGGCTAAGTACTTGATTCAGTCGATGTGTTTACTTCGACTTTCACTCTTATTGTTCTTAGCCATAAAAACAGTAACTGAATTGTCACAAAATAACCTCAATGGCTTAGAAATAGAATCCACAACTCTAAGCCCAAACATGAAACTCTTCAACCATACACCATGCGAAGTTGCCTCAAAACAAGAAACGAACTCAGCTTCCATACTAGAGGTTGCAATCAAAGTTTGTTTAGCACTTCTCCAAGACACAGCTCCACCGGCTAGCATAAAGACATAACCAGATGTCGATTTTCGTTTATCAATGCAGCCAACATAGTCTGAATCCGAGTAGCCAAACACCTCTAGTTTATCAGTTCGTCTGTACATAAGCATGTAATATTTTGTTCCTTGAAGGTACCTCATTACCTTCTTTGCAGCTCTCCAGTGGTCCATACCTGGATTACTCTGATATCTTCCCAACATTCCTACAGCAAATGCAATGTCAAGTCTTGTGCAAACTTGAGCATACATCAGGCTTCTAACAGCAGAACATGTAGCATACGGAATGTTTTTCATTTGTTCCCGCTCAAAATCATTTGTCGGACATTGGTCCAAGTTGAAGTTGTCACCTTTCACAATGGGTGCCACACTTGGTGAACAATCTTTCATCCGAAACCTCACTAAAACTTTGTTAATATAGGTTTCTTGAGACAAACCCAAAATGCACCGAGTTCTACTCTTTGGATCTTTATGCCAATGACATAAGATGCCTGACCCAAGTCCTTCATATCAAAGTTTCTAGAGAGAAATTGTTTCACCTCATGCAGCAATCCTTTATCATTGCCTGCAAGTAAGGTGTCGTCCACATACAGAACAAGAAAACAAATTTTACTCCCACTTACCTTCTGGTATATACATTGATCCATGATATTCTCTTCAAAATTAAACGAAGAGATCACACCATGACATTTTAAATACCATTCACGGGAGGCTTGCTTCAATCCATATATAGACTTCTTAAGCTTGCAAACTAAATGCTCACCATCACTAGAGAAATTGAAGAATCCTTCATGTTGTTTCATATAAACATCTTTCTCTAGATCTCCATTAAGGAACGCCGTTTTCACATCCATTTGATGTAAATCCATATCAAAATGGGCAACCAATGCCATAATAACTCGAAGAGAATCTTTCTTAGATACAGGAGAACAGGTTTCTGTGTAATCGATTCCTTCTTTCTGAGTGAATCATTTGGCAACAAGTCTCGCTTTATATCTCTCGATGTTTCCTAATGAGTCTTTCTTGGTTTTAAAAACCCATTTACATTCTATGGTTTTTGAACCGACTGGCAACTCGACAAGATTCCAGACTCCATTCAACTCCATCAATTCCATCTCATCTTTCATGGCATTGTACCACAAGTCAGATTTATTACAGTTCATGGTTTGTGAAAACATTTCAGGATCATTTTTGGCTCCAATATTATATTCGGACTCTTGCAGATATACCATATAGTCATTAGGAATTGTTGTTTTCTTTACTCTAGTAGATCTTCTCAATGTTGTAATACTCCAACATTATCCTGAGCAATATGTTGTTCAACTGGTTGTTCAATAATTTCAGGTATTTGTTGAACAGGATCTACTAGATCATTATCAGCATTTTGTGGAGTTTCAAAGACTAATTGTTCAACACGTACTTGATCTCGGAGAGTGTGATGAATAACAATAGTCCGTCCAGGACTAGAAGCGAAAGATTGTGGAACAGAATATTCTGTCTCAGATCTAATACCCAATGATTTGTCACTCCCACTAATTAGGTCATTCTCAAGAAACTTCATATTTCTTGACTCCACAATTCTTGTACTATTAGATGGACAATAAAATCTATATCCCTTAGACCTTTCAGCATATCCCATAAAATACCCACTAATGGTCCTTGGGTCCAACTTCTTTTCTTGTGGGTTATAAATTCTCACTTCAGATGGGCATCCCCAAATATATACATGTCGCAAACTCAGTTTCCAACCTTTAAATAACTCAAATGGCATCTTTGGGACAGCTTTGGTTGGAACAAGAATCGGTTTAATATGTACACTGCCGTCTAGAGAGCTTCACTCCACAAAGATTCTGGAAGTTTTGAGCATGCTTGCATGCTCCAGACCTTGTCCAATAATGTTCAGTTTCTTCTCTCTACTACACCATTTTGGCTCGGAGAACCACATGTAGTGTATTGAGCAACAATCCCATGCTCAGCAAGAAACCTTGGAAAAGGACCAGATGCTTGTCCATCTTTTGTGTATCTACCGTAGTACTCACCACCTCTATCAGATCTCACAATTTTAATTTTCTTTTCACATTATTTCTCTACTTCTACCTTAAACACCTTAAAAGCGTCTAGTACTTCATTTTTGTTATTAAGCAAGTAGAGATACATGTATCGTGAGCAATAATCTATGAAGGTGATGAAATACTTTTGACAATAAGTGTCCATATTCGGACAACATATGTTTGTATGTATGATCTCTAATAATTCTGAACTCCTCTTGGCTCCTTTCTTCAACTTGTTGGTCTGCTTACCTAAGCAACTTTTATGCAGCCCACACAAGTCTCGAAATCAGTAAAATCTTGAGTACTAAGTACTCCATCATCCACTAATCTCTTGATTATCTGAATGGAGATGTGTCCCAATCTCCGGTGCCACAATATAGAGGAATCCTCATTCATGACACATCTTTTAATACCAGCATTATTTTGAACATGCAAAGTACTTAATGTAGCATCATTCTGCAAATTAATTTGGAAAAGACCATCAAACAAAATACCATTCTCGACAAGGTCATATTTATAAAATAAACTAAATCCAACATTTGAACAATACCAGGAATATCCCAAAGGTACAAGTTTTAACAATGAAATTTAATTTCTATAGAAATTTGAAACGTAAAATGTCCTTTCCAAATCTAAAACAAAGCCACTACTGAGAACTAAACTGCATGTCCCAATTGCATTCACATGAGACCGCATCTTATTTCCTGAATAGATGTACTCCTCACTTTCCATTGGCTTCCTTAGGTTTTGCAATCCCTACAAGGAAGGAGAATTTGTAATATGGATTGTAGAACCAGAATCAATCCACCATGTGTTATGATTAACATCTATCATATTAGATTCATAACATACAAATGAAATTAGGTTACCTTTCTTGTCAAGCCAGTTCTGGAATTTGGGGCAGTCCTTCTTCATGTGCCCCTTCTTCTGTAAGAAGAAGCACTTGGATTCCTTCTTAATATCTCCTTGAGGACACATTTTTTCCTTTCTCTTCTTCTTGGCTTGGTTGTTCATGTTCTTTCCTTGAGTTGCCAGATGCACACTCTCTCCAGTTTCCATAAGCAGCATTCCTTCTTTTTCACACAGATGGTCATCAACTCATTGATGGACCATTTGTCCTTATGTGTGTTGTAAGAGATCTTGAAAGGCCTATACTGCTGTGGTAGAGAGTTCATGTGGTAGAGAGTTCAGAATATAGTGCACAAGAAAAGACTCAGACATTGTAACTTCAAGATTTTTTAGTTGAGCCGCTATGTCCCTCATGTGCAAGATGTGTTTGCACACACTCTTTTGATACCAGTGAGCTTCATGGTAGAGAATTTCATGATTAGGGTGCTTGCTAAAGCCATATCTGAAGACTCAAACTGCTCATCAATGGCCTTCAATAGCTATCGGTCATTATTATACTGATCGACAGAATCTCGAATGCCAGCTGAGATATTGGTCTTTATGAACAACACGCTGAGGGGATTAGATCGCTTCATAAAGCTCAACATCACTAGGTTGGCTGTTCTCAATAATCGGAGGTGGTTCATCTTTCCTGATAGCATAATCAATGTCCATCCACTCCAAATAAAGAAGAATCCTTTCTTTCCACAACTTATAGTTGTCACCGTTGAGATCGGGAATGTCACTTTTCATATCAGAAAAATTCATAGGTTGAAAAACTGCACAAACAATTACATACATGCTTATGTCAAAATTTTGAGGCAAATTAACATTTATTATGTTTTACCAATGCAAAATGTACTAAAAAATATGAATTACATGACATAGAAATTGCAAAGCCTGTAGGCAAAATTTCTAATTCAAATAAATTCATATAATCAAAATTACAACAATATTAAATCATGTTCATTTCCTTAATTCCTGTGGGTAAATTAAGGAATATAATTTAATATTCACCCTTTTAATCACACAATATAATATAATAAAAATTTCTGTGGGATAAAATTTATTATATTAAATGTGATACAATAACAATTAATGTCTTATGTTATAGGTGATCTCAGAACAACAGAATTAATGAATATATATATATTTTTTAATTAAAGATGCTGCGGCTACTCTATAATGAAATATATATATATATATATATATATATATAAATACTACATTCCAGAACTAAATAACTTGAGTAGCTCAACTGGTCAGACTGATACTACATTCCAGAACTAAATAACTTGAGTAGCTCAACTGGTCAGACTGCCTAACCTTTAACCTGAAGGTCTTAGGTTCAAACCCAACCCTTCCAGCAGCGCCTCTGATTCATTATTTTTTTAATTAGAATAAGACCTAAGCTCAAAATAATATAGTTTATAAAAATTTTGTATTGCAAAACTACACAACCACAGGGTGATTAGTGGTGAGAAATCTTGACCTGTGTCCAAAAGGTTACAGGTTCAAACCCCATCACTAGCGGCTGTCCCTTTTTTTTTTTTTTTCAAATAATGAAGAGTAGTTTATTTAAAATATTTTATTTTTTTTCAAATAATGAAGAGTAGTTTATTTAAAATATTTTATTTTCGAACGTTACTTGTGACCTTTTGGTCACAAGTTCGAATCTCAGCGAGCACTCCTTTTTTTTTTTTTTTTTAACTTCTTCTTCTTCACCTGTTTGGACCAAAACGAGTATGTGTGACCCTTTTTTTTTTCAAATAATGAAGAGTAGTTTATTTAAAATATTTTATTTTAGAAGGTCACAAGTTCGAATCTCAGCGGCCACTCCATTTTTTTTTTTTTTTACTTCTTCTTCTTCACCTGTTTGGACCAAAACGGGTATGTGTGACCCGGTTGCGATCCGAATGCAACCCGCACATATTTCCAGCCATTGGAATCATCAAAAATTGCATTTTAATCACAGAAAACATGAAAATCCAATTTTTTTAATGATTTCTAACTTTAGTTTTCAATCAAAACCTCAAAATCATAAATCCATGTCCATGATCCATAATTCATATATAAAAATATACAGCCATAACCCAGCAATAAATAACACCAAAATAGATATTTTTAATCAAGAAAAATATTATAGAATCAATTTTAAATAAATTATAATTTTAGATTTTCTCAATAACATGTCAACAGTAAACCCAAATCAACATATACATATATGTAAATCAAGGCAGAGGCATAAAAGCTCTGATGCCAAATAATAGATTTCTTAATCTATAAAAATGAAATTTAATCTGTACATAAATAATATCACAGAATATCAAATGCGGAATAAAATCAAGACCATACCTCCAGCCATTGATGTTGTTGGGTCACTATAGAATAAAACGAAAAATAGAAATAATTTTTCTAGGTACTTCTAAACCTTGATAATCTGATACGATGGTGTATTTTCTGATAGAATGTCAGGCTTAGGAATCCAAAATACTTTGTATATTTATAACATTTTTTCCCATCAGAAAACGTAAGCAGTTACAATGAGTAGTTATCACAAGTGTAATAATTATCACAACGTAATAATTATCACAAGATATTTATTAAGTCAAATTGATAAATATCATAATTAAATATTGGATCAAATATTTGGAATTTAAAATAAAACCCACATGGGATAATTACAAAAATTCCAACAACAACACCATAGCTAAAGCACCAGAATCAAAATTTAAATCCTTCAAAACGCAAAAGCAGTAAATACTCTACCAATAATAGCAAGCACAGATCTCAATCTGAAATTGGTTTTATCATGCAACTAAAATCCACAATCTCTCGCAACCCCGAGTTACATAAAGAATGATCACTACCTTTGCTTCTTCTCACACGCCAATAGGAATACAATCTATTAAAGTTCAAATACCTCAAGTTGACTAATCAAGAGATTTTAAACTAATCAAGAGAGATTCTAAACTAATTAATAAGGTTTATGGTCACCCTACTTATAATTAATTTGTTTTAAGATGGAAGTCCATCTTCTTTAACACAATCCAATCTCATTTAGAACCCTGGACCTTAACTTAATAAGAATATTTATCATATACTCCACAGGGTGAAATGACGGCGTCGAAACTGGGAGGTAAGGATTTGAAGCCCTTAATTGAAAACTCGGTCTTCTATTGCGTCTGCCCCTCTTGTTCTTGGCCTGCTCTGTAATTGGAAAGTAGTGTGTTGACTTTTCTAGAGATAATTTCATCACATGGAAAAATTTTACACTGGTTAGATAATAATTACATTGACAATAAATATCAGTCAAACTAAATATCTGACAGTTACCTTTGGTTCGCTTAAGAGAGAGAGAGCAGTAGAAACCAATGGTCTGTTCCACTATTTTTAGTTTACACCCTCAGTTTTTGTCCTGCCTTTTGATTACATTTGAAATGATAAGGGCTCCATTTGGATTGCTCTATTAGTATTGGTTGTTCTCTAAATAATACTATTTTGCAATAATTTCTTAAACATATTTTCCAAGTTCGTTTTATCTATCTTACAAAAAGGTTTTTTCTAATCACTAAATCAATAGATCATTCATAAAATAAAGAACCATCTACTTTTTAGATAGACCTTCCTACATTATAAATGATCCACGACTAAATTAATAACTTCACATTACAGAGTGACTAATAAAGAATTACTCCTTACTTACAAATATCAGATCTCAAAAAATAACTACAACATTATTCTAAATATTACTTTGAATTCTCTTTACCTAATTATAATATTATCCTGAATAATGGCGGTAAATAATAATGATTATACAAAAAGATGTTTCGCAACAAAAGAGAGAGTCAGAGAGTATGTGTGAGAGAGCGAGAGAGCGAGAGCTCATCTACTTGACAAACCACAAGGAAAAAAATTATTATAGTTCCTTATATTTTATATTTGTACTTTTTTAGTTCCTAATACCCAAAATAGTACCTATTTTAGTCTTTTATAAATTTAAAATACATTATTTTTTCCCTAGACATATTTATAGATATATTTCAATGAGAAATACTCACTTGTGTATCTCATGTTATATTTTTTTCAGAAGGAAAAATTGGCAACAAAGAAATTATAAATATTAAACGATAATATCTAAAATCTCTTCCATCAATATTCCAAAATTCTCTCCTACCGTTACTACTCCTATTCCCCTCTCTCGTCGCTTCTCCATGTCACTCACACTCCAACACCGTCAACCCTATTTTTTCGGGACAACTTAGTACTTAGGGTTATGTGTTGTCAATTTTACCCTTAAAAAATTTGACATGTGATATATATATGATTATTTAAAGTCAAAATAAATGTCAAGGGACTGAAATAGTACGTTTTGAATTTATAAGGGATAAAAATGCATCATTTTAAATGCAAAGGACTAAAGAAGTATAAATATAAAATGTGAGGGACTATCAGGATATTTTTTCAAACATAAAGTAAGAAAAGGACTTATTTCAACAGTGTTGCTTTTGTACTGTAGCACTTCCTTCGCTATGCCTATAACTAAAATTCTAACATATTTCGACAAAATACTTGAAGACTGGATTTCAAAAAAACCAATAATTTAGATTACCGTTGCAGGAAGATACCTTTAAGAGTTAAATCTTTTTTACAATGATAGTGTAAAACTTTTTTACACATCAGGTGTATATGCAAGCCATATGTGCAAAAGTAAATTTGACATTATAAAAAAATGATTTTATGTGTCATGAATATGTAGTCAATGGTGTAAAAGAATTTCTACATTACTAGTGTAAGAAAGATTAATTCCAATTTAAATTATAACAAGATTAATCCCATACAAATCAGCACATTTTTAACCTAATTAAAATATTGGATGGCAATACGCTTCTTTTATAATTTATTGATTATGAATTTGAGTTACCAAAAGATAGGTAAAAATCTACTCTAAATCCTCTTTTGAATAATGAAAAAAAGGGAAACTTTAATGCAAATTGAGATGTGATGAAGGTGATATCCAATCTTTAACATCTTACCCAAATTGAAGCACGATAATGAATGTTCCCAAAGTACAAGGGTCAAACCTAAACTACAAGACATGAAACTGGAGTACATATGCAAAATTGTAAAATCTTGCATGGACAAAGATCACTAGACCAATGATAATGTGGATTAGTAACACACATAGCTTCATACCTAGATTGTTCTAGAAGTGCTTACGTGGCAGCCTCATTAAGGGCAATTATGTAATTGAGCTTCGTGTGAGCTAGCATAGAGATAGCCTTAAGCCTCCTCGTGTAAATCTATAAATAGGGGGATTGAGTGCTACTAAAAAGGGAGACAATTCAGATAATAAAACAGATACTTGCAACTCGGATATTCCACTTTCTCTCTCTTCCTAGAATCCAATTCCAGCTGCTCCAACTCTAAGAGTTTCGGAACCAGTTGAACAAAAAAGCAAATGATTGAGGGCCGAGGCTTAGCAGTCCCCCCTCAAAGGCCAAGGCCTTAGCAGCGCCCCCAAGCAAAACAAAGCCGCGCCAACCCTCAGAGGTTCGGACAAGGCACTGTCAGATGTTCCAGCTGCTACAACTCTAAGAGTTTCGGATCCAGTTGAACAAAAAACCAAATAATTGAGGGCCGAGGCTTAGCAGTCCCCCCTCAAGGGCCGAGGCAACACAAAGCCGCGCCAACCCTCAGAGGTTCGGACAAGGCACTGTCAGGTGTTCCAGCTGCTCCGACTCTAAAAGTTTCAGATCCAGTTGAACAAAAAAGCAAATGATTGAGGACCGAGGCTTAGCAGTCCCCCCTCAAGGGCCGAGGCTTAGCAGCCCCCCCAAGCAACACAAAGCCGCGCCAACCCTCAGAGGTTCGGATAAGGCACTGTCAGATGTTCCAGCTGCTCCGACTCTAAGAGTTTCGGATCCAGTTAAACAAAAAAGCAAATGATTGAGGGCCGAGGCATAGCAGTCCCCCCTCAAGGGTCGAGGCTTAGCAGCCCCCCAAGCAAAACCAAGCCGCGACAACCCTCTAGAGAGGTTCGGACAAGCTTAGAACAATTTTTAGCAGTCCCCGGGAGTTCGAAACAAAGTCCAATAAAAAAGCAACATTGGGAGCCAAGGCTGAACAGTTTCCCCGCACAAGTAGAAACTAAGCGACCCCTTTTATGCAAAATGAAACGGAAGAATTTCCGATCCGCAAAAGTTCTTGGGTGACCTGCTGAAGCAAAACCTTACTCTTGGGACTTTGAAAAGATTGACTCAAGTTAAATGACTAAGGCAAAAATAAGGAGCCAAATTTGGTCCTTTTGCCTCAGCCCAGAAGGGTCAAAACAGAGCCTAAGCTCGAAATGAAAGCATTCCTTAGACAATTTTTTATGTTGGAATGCTTAAACAGGGAAAGTTGTTTGCCTACTTATATCATAAAACTCTTGTTTTAAATGCAGGAAATAAAGAGATTGAAAAGCAAGTAAAAAGACAAGAACAAAGAATGCCGAGGCTCTTATCAAGAAGACAAAGTTATCCGAACTTAACCATTTCATTTAAAAACAAGGCCCTAACTATTACAGAAGAAGTTCCTAACTATTACAGAAGAGGTTCTAAACTACTACAGCAAAATTACGTCAGCCTGAGCATCAGAAGTAGAAGGCTCGGCGTTGGAAGTGGAAGCCTGGTTCGTAGGATCAGCCTCGACTTCGGGGTTCGGACCCTCGATCATCAGAGTCGCCCCAGAAGTTTCGGGAAGCGGAGCAGGAGCTTTGAATTGGGTTTGAAGACCATTGATGACCTCCTCGGTGACGGAAGCATCGTACGGTAGCCCCTCGTACAAAGCAGGGTTCTTCACCAAGTGGTCACAGGCCAGTGTGAACCCCATGGAGAAGACCTTCTTCGTAAATTCCTTTAGCATTTCATCTGCTTCGGCCGAGGCCACAAACTGATTCCTATCCTCAATCCGAAGCTCTACCTCCCGAGACGCCAACTTTGCGTCGGCCAGCTGAGCTTCATCTTGAAGTTGAAGAACCCTTTGCTCCAGATCCGCAACCTTTTTGTCTCGGTCGCCAAACTCGACATCCACTTCAAGGGTCTTCTTCTCCAGCTCGGATTGCCGAAGCTTGTCCCTCACCTCGGTCAACTCGGCCTTCCACTCGTCATATTTTTTGCCCGCCTCGATGTTGCATTTCATTTCATTAGCGTTACGGCCTCCTTCACTGCCTGAGTCACGCTGGACTTCGCATGGGCTAACTCTTGCTTTATAGAGTTAAAGGCAGTGTTGAAGTTGGCCTCCCGATCTGCGAGGGCGGGCAAAATTGTAATTGCCTGCAAGCAAAGGCAAAATGATTAGTTGTGTGAGTGGAAGTATGAGGTACCGAAGATTAAAAATTCACAAAGGGATAGATAGTCTTACGTTCATCAGGCCGACGTGAAGTTCGTCCAGCCTCTGTTGAGGGGTGAGCCTTTTGACATAAGCCACATCCCGAGGCAAAGCCACCATTTTGGCCTATTCCCGAGCCACCCTGGGAAATTGGGCCCGATCATTAACATCGATCGGCAGGGTGGGTCGAAAGTCAGAGCTGTCCCCGAGGTCAAAAGAACTGGCAGAGGGTCAACAGATAGCCGACCCCAGGGCACATCCTGTGACCCAGCAGATTTCATCTCCTCCTCGGGAGTATATTTCCTATCACCTGAAAAATCTAAGTGTTAACTCACAACACTGAAGAAAGGTTAAGGAATGGGAACAAATGAGGTCCAGTTGTACTTACCATATGAGGTGATGAGTTGTTTGGATAAGGGGGCGTTGCCCGAGCCAGTCCCCGGGGTCCGAACCCTCACCACCAGAATATTGGACCTCGGGGGCGATGACGAGGAAGAGAGGGTCATTGCGGAAGGACCCTCCCTAAGGCCAGCAGCCTCCCTAGTCCTCTTCCTTGTAACTAGAATTGGCTCGTGTTCGGTGGGCGGATAGCCAGAGTAACTTCTCTGGCAAACTGGCGTCCTTGGTTCGGTTTAGGGGTTCAGAGGTAGAAGGAGTGGCCTCGGCACTCCCTGATGGGATGTTGATGGTCGCAGAGGAGGATCCACTTGCTAATGAGAAGACAGGCTGGTTCGAGGTGCCCGCACTGGTCGCAAGTGTGGTGGACACCAGTCCCCTAAGGAATGCTCCGAGCTCTGCATAAGATGAGGGGTCAGCACATAAAAAAAAAATGAAATGAATGATGAATAAAATGAAAATGATGAGTGAAGTGAAAATGACAAAGACCTTGTTGAGGGTCGTAATTTGGCAAGATGTCATGGGAAGAAAATAGTCCTGCCCAGGCCAGAATGTTGTTTGAAAGGATGGCCGGTTGGTTATTGAAGTTTATTCGGAGGTTCGACTCGACGAGCCTCCGGGCATGAAGGGAGTCCGGTGGAGAGGCATTCTTGGTTTTTAAGTTTTCTTTTATAAGGTTCCATGGACCCCGGGGCATTGGAGGGTCGAGGTACCGAATGAAGAAAAATGACTTTTTCCAGTCATGAATAGATGAAGGGTTACCCGAAGTGAGCTGTTTGCCAGCAGTTCAGGGAGAGATGTAAAAAAATCTCTTTGTAGGGGATAATTTCAACATCATCCTAAATATGACTTAGCGAAAGGGGGATATCGTGTAATCTACTTAGGAATGTGAAGCCAGCGATGACCCGAAGTGTGTTCGGGGTCAGTTGGGATATGCTGATATCCCAGTGGTTTGAAAAGTTGACTAAGAGAGGGGCTATGGGGACTCTCAGCCCTGCCTCGAGTTGTTCCTGGTAGACTGTTAGGTAACCAGGTGGAGGCAAATGGCCTCGGTCCTCAGGGGTCGGGAGCCTGATGTGCACGTTCTTGGGAAAACGGCACCGATCCCTAAGGATTTTGATATCCTCAGGGTGAAGGGAGTTCGATATGTTTTGGTTTTGAAGGTTAGGGTGGTCGTTTTGTGGAGGTTCGGAAAAGAGCGGATCGGGAGGAAAGTTTAATGGCACTGCTGCCAGAAGCGCTTTGTTTAAAGGATTTAGCATCCTGTCAACGGCGTTTACCGGAGAAGGAGGTACCGGTGTGCTAATGAGAGAGGTGGGAGTGAACGTACCGGCCATAGTCTTCAGTTTTGAGAGCATGTGGGAGTCTTTAAGAAAGAACTCCTAGTGGTGTCCGGTGGTGGCGTAGAGCGGCGGTCGGAAACTGGCAACGGTGATAGGCGGAGGGTAAAGGAAGAGGAAATTATGTAAGTTTCTGGGAAAAATATAGTAAAAGGGGGGTGAGAGGAAGGTAAGTAAGAAGAAGAAAAGAGATTTGGGGGTGAATAGGGGTATAAATAGGAGAAGTTTCATCTAGAATGTTCTGTGTTTCTGGGGGGAAAAATTGATAGTTTCGAAATGAAAAAAGGCTTTAGGTGGGAAAGACGAGGCATTTTGGCGTGAAAATCGAGACGTGGTCTGGCGTTACGGAGCGTAAAACGAGACGTTTTGGCGTGAAAATCGGGACGTGATACCAGAGTTACGGAGCGTAGTGCAAGGCGTTCTGCAGAAAAATCGGAGCAAATAATGCAGAGCATTAAATGTGAAATCAGTGTATGGGGACTCAACGAAAACGTCACCCTTGAGAGTTAATACTGCTGGTATGACTCGCCGAGGATCCAAGGGATAAAGGATCATTACGACCTCGGATCGGCAGAGGTTACGAAATTGCTCCGAAGGCTTCACCTCGGATCTGAAATTGTTCCGAAGGCTTCACCTCGGATCGGTATAATACTCTTGCTTTTGGTCTTCGGTTGGGGACTGCGAACAGCCATTTTCGGCTCGGTCCCTCTCCACTAGGCTCGGCACCAAGCCGAGGGGATTAATGATAATGTGGATTAGTAACACACATAGCTTCTTTCCTAGATTGTTCTAGAAGTGCTTACGTGGCATCCTCATTAAGGGCAATTATGTAATTGAGCTTCGTGTGAGCTAGCATAGAGATAGCCTTAAGCCTCCTCGTGTAAATCTATAAATAGGGGGCTTGAGTGCTACTAAAAAGGGAGACAATTCAGATAATAAAACAGATACTTGCAACTCGGATATTCCACTTTCTCTCTCCTCCTAGAATCCAATTCTAGCTTCATCAACCAACATATAAAGTCCATAGAACTCACAAGTTATGTGTTTAGTGGGTTAATGAAAGATCCAGGTAAGAATTTACCAAAATGGTTGTTGGGCAAAAAAATTAATATTTTGTACAATTAAATTCTTGCTCAATTCATGCGAATAGCTCGCACGAGTTTTATTTTTGTGAGACAAATCCATTCAAGATATTAAATCTTTAATGACATTCTCTAATTTTAAAGAAACACCTTTTGATTCTAATTGTCAATTAATTAATTTGATGTCCAATTAAATAAATGAAAATAGAGAGAATTTATAAAATATTTAATTTTAGGGTTGTACCTAAATAATATACTCAGGCTGCCTAAAAACCTGTTAGCGGGATCAAAACCTTACGTAATTCATGTCAATAAAAATTCACTTGTATTTTGAGTATTTTTTTTTATTTTAATGGAAAAATTAATTTTAACACATTTTGCACTTTTAACGAGTTACTTAAATTTGACCCATTTTATTTTAGTGAAATTTTTAGTTGATAGAAAAACTCCACAAAATAATATATTTTGTAATTTTTGTTCGGATGATTCCTTTAGAAGCGTTTCCTACATATCCAAATTAGAATCAAGCCACATATTATTCTAAATGAACTATAATTTTTACATGTGAAATTTTTTTAGCTATTTGAGGCAAGTGACATCTAATTAGAATTTGGCCATTAAATCCAAAAATAATTTAGACTAGTTTGAAATGTTGTCTAATTATTTTATTTAATATTTTTATGATGCCTAGAAAGGTAATTTTTGGATATAAATAGTCTAATTTAATTTATGTTTTTATTTTTAATTACCATAAATAGTAACATGGGCATAAAGATAAAGAAAATTTATTTATTTAATTACCTTCAAACGTAATTTTAGCACTAAGGCCCACTAATTTTATTTAATGCCCTAAAAGGTAATTTTTAGACTCTAAAGCCAATTACTTTAATTTTAATACCTTAAACATCAATTTTTGGGTTTCAAGACCAATTAATTAATTTTTATCTTAAAGAGTAATTTTTGGACTTCATGGCCAATTAAAACTAATTTAATGTTTTAAATAGTAATTTTTGGACTCCAAGACTAATTAATTAAATTTAATACCTTAAACGGCAATTTCTGGCTTCAAAACCAGCTAATTAAATTTAATGCTTAAAAGGCAATTTTTGAGCTCCAAAGTCAATTAATTAATTTAATGTCTTAAAAGACAATTAATTTATTTAATGCCTTAAATGGTAATATTTGGATATTAACCCTAATTAAATTAATTTAATACCTAAAACAGTAATTTTTGAGTTATGATGCCAAATTATTTTAATTTATTACCTTCAAAGGTGATTTTGAGTGAGAAAGCAATTTATCGAAATAACTAGGCACTAAAGCCATTTAATTCATGTTGAATTTTTCTTTTTAAGAAAATAATAATTATTAAAATGTCACAAATTATAAAATGACATAAAGGTCATTCTAAATGGTTAACTGAACATTTAGCTAAATTAATTATAAACTCACCGAATGTGCATGACTCAATCAAGTATAAGACCCAACATTCATTCTTTTGATTGTATTGAATAAGAATTCTAACAGGCAGAATCTTCATGCATACCAATGTTAATAAACGAAATTCAGCTTTATCATGCTTGCCCCCCTTTGTTTTAAAAAAATGATAAAAAAGGTAGATTTAATTTAGAGTTTTACTTATCACAAAGCTCGTTATTGCTTTTGAAATTTAAAAGATATGGGAGATTCCATCTGATTAGATTCTTGTCCATGTTAGGAACAACTTGAACTATATAAGTGGATTATGCCTTTAAAAAAGAACAATTACTCCCCTTTTTATCAGAAACACAAAATAGTGTGAGAGAAAATTGTATATTAGAGAGGAATATTGAATACAAGAGGAGTACCAAACACAAGAAAAGAATATACTGCCTTCAGTATTCAACTTGTTTTCGTCGGCTGATATATGCTCAGGAAGATAACTCGCTCTCTCTATGGCTTTACAATTGCTCATTTTCTCTAATTTTTCCACTGTATTTTATTTTGCCTTTGTATCAAAAGCTCTCTCTAGTTCGGCTATAAATGCCCCCGAATTGGCCTTATTCCCTCTTATGTAGAATTTTTCTGAAATTCTTTTCCCCAATGATCTGTATGTGGGCTTCCCCACTTTCTCATTTAAACGGGTAAAGAATTGACCATGGAGTGGGAAATGACTCCTAGTTCAATTTGTGTCGTAACCGTGTTTTGATGACAACCCACTGATACGGTCATATTTCTGTCATTGACATGACCATGCTTCACATGAATTAAGTGGTGTTTTGACCACTACTTCATGTTTACATGCAGCCACCATATATACATTTTTCTTATTTTTTTATAGAAAAACTTGACAATTGATCCTCATTCTATGTCTATGCTGTTGACCGTACGAAATGATCACCATTTCATGTTCTCGAAACAATAATTTGCTGCTGTTTTTTCTTTTATTCTTTTAACTATTTTTTTTATTGTTGACAAATTATTACAGTCATATTTTAATTCATGCGTGGCTGTAACATTTTATACAGTGACCACTTCAATACTCATTTTATTTACTTTGAAAAGATTAATATTGGCGGAATAAATTTTAAGTCAAAAATTTACATTGAAGAATGGCCTCCTTGAGCATTGTTAATGGAAATTATTTTGACATGAATAAGACTCGATATTATTATTATTATTTTTTTTTTTTTTTGAGAATTATATATTCCTTTAATCGAATATGTATTTCATTAGTGGCATTATGCGTATTTGATCATTTTTGTTGGGTTTTTATGTCCGCTCGTATTTGACTTTGATCTTTGAGTACTTTCGGTTGCACTTATGATTTTGGAACCCAAAATAATTGGTTAAAAATTTAATGATTCTAAAATCCGGGTGTTAAAACTACTTGTATTTGACTTTTGACCTTTGACCTCTTTTAGTCATACTTGTGATTTTAGGACCGAAAAAAACGGCTAAAACTTAATAAATTTTAATGACTTTAAAGGCCGAATATTAAACCCACTTGTATTTGACTTTGCTCTTTGCAACCCTTATATTTGAATTAAACTCTTTGAGCCTCGATTTTGCGGTTTAGCCTTTGAACCTCACAATTGCTGAAATACGTTTGTAATTGAACTTTAAAAAATGTAACAATTTAAAGCCTATAAACAACAAATCTAACTTTGAAGCTTGCTTCAATTTTTTGAACCATGAGATCTATAATTTACAATTCCGTCTTTAAGGCTTTATGATATATATCTGATGAATTAAATTTTTTTGCTATAAGGCCCATTATTAATAAATAAACTTAGGACCATTTTAGGCTCTATGGCCTATTATTAATAAATTAAGTCTTAAGGGCCCGTTATTAATCTTTTGAATTCTAAAAACCATTTGAATTGGCGGGTTATAAGACTCGTAAACAAATCAGGCACTAAGGCCTAACTTTTTCATATTTCCTAATTCATGACATAAGGTCTAGACTTGATTTTGAACATTCGAACCCTTATATTGTTATATTATTTTAATCTCTTGTTAAGTTTTCTTTGTCACTTTTGCAGATTCTTTATTTTAAAAGAACAATCAATCAGGAAAGGCATGAATATATTTAAGGTCCTTAATATACTTGATCCCAATCTCTTAGTCAAATTGATATTGAGATTTCTATTGATAACCAAGTCACCTAGGTTAAAGAAGACAAAGTAAGATTTGGAAACCTTATCTTTGATCCCAAGGATGAGAATGAGGTTATCAAGGTCAAAATGGCATAGGACAGATATTCAATTCACTTTCACTTGTCCTGGTGAACAATAATTCGAAAGGAGTTCTAGATCATACTTAAAACCTGATATTTATCTATTATTGTATAGATTTTTGAAGGGGAAGAAAAACTAGGGACGTCAATTCCTTTTCTCGAAGGTGCAAACTTTCAATCATTTTTAATAGAATGGAATGAGTTAATGCTGGTAAATCACACTACTATCCTTGAACAAGTCAGCATTTATGGTGCAATAGTAGTTGTATGCTACCCTTACAACATTTGTGTTGATGTATGATTCTGAGAGCCTTTTTGGAACTTTGATTTCCTTTGACCAATACTTCGCATTTTGCTGGAGGGAAAATGGGTATTTCACTTCTTGACATGAAGACAATCGATATGCGGGATAACAATTGTTCGCATGCTTTACTAGGAGTTTATTTCTTTGAATCACCAATTGAAAGCAACAGATGAAGAAGGAAAAAGATCATACGCGCCTTCTATTTCTGAACTCCCATTCATTCACACAGAACTATGTGATTTATTTAACGAGAGTAAAGTATCGTGGTGAAAGTAGACTGACTACTTTCACTATGGATGGGGTGTTTTTAGAGATTTTGGCGAGATCACATCACCCATACATCCAAAACACACTGAAAAAATCTTCTCCTTACCTCTTTGAACCTCTGAAGAAGTAGTTTTAGTGGTTTTCATTGAACTCTTTCTTAGCAAGTTAACAAAGTTTTGTTTGCCATTTTGCATGAAACCTCTCTTTTTTTTGGTTAAATTTATTGATTTTATATTTTTTTCGCAGGGGTTCTATTCCCAACAAAGGGTCACATCATGAGACCCGAAACATTTGTAATGGCCTGCAAAATGGCACAGGAAAACAAGATCCCTCATGCACCGACTGTCCTTGGTTTCATGTACTATAAGCTTGGTGAAATTTATACAAATGAAATGGATCCTGACATAGAAAATGCATCATTCTCCATTCATCTCCTAGTTAGATGGTTAGGGAACATTTTCTGGCACTGTATCACCGTAGTTCAGTCTGTGATTTTCCTTAAAATTATCCCTTACTAGCGAGATATTTTGGTATTCTTTCTGAGAAGATCACTATTTCCCAAGCACGACTTGTTTTTTTTATTATAGCAACACGTCAAATATTATTTTAACCCACTTGAACATATAAGGGATATGGAATTTCTTGATACTAACAAGCTATGACTTGATAATTTTGAAGTTTTACTGAGCATTAGTTATGCTAGTTTACCTATCAGTGTTGGCAATGATATGTAGATAGAACCTTCTGTTACCCTAACAAATTTGCGAGACAATTTAGTTTTGACCAAGGTGTTCTGGACAATGATTTGGAGTTTTTTGTCCTCCAAAGGAACAATCATCACATTTCTCACTTGGCTATTGCACAGAAGAGACTTTTCCACATTAATACTCATGCTAGATATTTTATACCTTCTAGGGATAGAACATAGTGGTAATGTAGGTGGTGGAGCAAGAGTTCTCAACCTTATCTAGGATTTCCTATTAACAAGATTTTTTTGGATTCTCTCTCAAAAGGTCTTCTCAAGCAATGAGCCTATTTATGTAATAAGAGAGATCAAAGAAATTTCTGTAGGGTTATTTAAGAGAGCTGTGAAGCTAGCTGATTGTGGTAATACAATTGATCCCAACTGTCTGAATTCCGCAGATGCTAAAAAATGGAGTAATTTGAGCAATGCTACTTTTTTTCAAGATGGAAAGCAAGTTAAGATAAAAACCAAGAGAATCTCATCTAGTGGATTTGACGAGGAAAATTTCAAGCGAGGTTCAATTTACCACTATAGGGGCCTATCCCCCGAAAGCTCCCCTGAAACTGAGCATACCACATATTTCACGGACCTTACTGACCAAACTGTAGGTCCTTCTCTTGTTAATGAACTAGCAAATAAAGTTCTTTCCCCCATCCTTATCAATCTAGAATTGTCTATTGATTTAGTTATAGACTCCGATGACATTCAGAATACCAAAGTTTCACAACCCAAGGCTATTTTGTCAGACGCTCAAATAAGAGAAGAAGTTCCTTTGATTGACATTTTCAAGAAAATGGTCACAAACCTCAGACTGAAGTTGAAAAATTCTCAAGGGATTTCATCATTGGTAGCTTTCAGGCAATTATTAAGCTAATGACCTCTTCTGATATGAGTGAGCTTCTGAAATCTCAAGAAACTATTTTAGATGGTGACACAAGGCGAACAGTAATCAATTAGTTTGCACAACGTGTCCACCATACATTTAATTTGGCTAAGAAGTTTAGTTCTCAAGAGAAGTTTGTGAAAAATGTTAAACTATCATGAGGATGTTAAAAATTTATCACCTAAAATTTTTGATTATTTGAAGAATCTCCATGACTTAAATTCCAAATTGCAAGATTCTCATGAGCAATTGCAAGAATTTAAGAACCAAAAAGCTATCCTCCTAAAAAAATAGGCAAGGATCTAGGTGGAAAAGCTTCAGGTTAAAGACAGGTGCGGTGCATTGTCTTCTTGGATTGTTGCTTTGGAGAAAAGTTTAGAATGAGGCAAAAAAGATGAGCAACTTATAAGGGTGGAAATCCAGGTAGCAGGAAAAGAAAAATTCAAGCCCTTGAAGACCTGAAGGAACAGTTTCAAACCGTTTTTCTTGTTTAGATTCCTTTATGCACATAGACTAATAGTCATTTGAATAGTTTCTGCTTGCATTTTATTTTATTTCCTTTGTTCCCTTTTTTTCATTGTGATTACTTTTGTTTGTTCAATCAATTTTATGTAATCAATAAAAAATTTAATAAATTTAGCCTTGATTGATTTTTATTTTTATAAGAATACTTAAAATTTTAATGTATTATATTGGTATTACACTAAAGAAAGAAAATAACCAATATAACATTATATTGAACATCAATCAGTTAAACAACTTGAGATGCACTAGTGGATAATTTCAAAACGAAAAATAATGTATTTTTAAGTGAAGAGGGTTACATCTAGTTTTGTACTAGACTGCCTACGTACCCACTTTATACAAGATCAAGCCAATCGTAGTTTTGAAGCACTATTTATATTATCACTTAGGTAAAGAACCTTTTAATGAACTTTCCATTTACACAAGAATATACATATTTTCCTTCAAAGTTTGAGAGTTCGTATGCTTCTTTTGGAAACTTTAGTGACAACGTTGGGGCCTTACCATTTGGCTTCAAATTTTTCTTTCATCTTTCTTGTAATTACAATGGGTTCTCTAGCAGTCAACACCAAATCGTCAATAGAGAAAGATCTAAATTTGACCCCTTTGTTAAATACCCCAACCACCTCGGATTAATAGACTTCTAGTTCTTTGTTATGCTTCGAGCTTTTTCTTATCGAGTGCTTCCAATTCAGCTAATCTGATTTCTGCATTATCATCAAGATTTTTTAGCTGAACTGCAATTATACTTCTAAGGGAAATACAACTTCGGAGCCATAAATAAGACTAAATGGCATACAACTAATTGACGTAAAAACTATAATTCTGTTTACCCATAAAGCCTTAGGGAATCACTCATGCCAATCTCTTGTGTCAGACACCACTTTTTTAAGAATATTACACAAAACCTTAATAAAGCCTTCTGCTTGTCCATTGGATGATGGACTATAATTTGCAACCAATTCATGTCGAAACTTATACTTTTCACTTAATTTTATGAGTAGCGCACACTTGAAGTAAAGGGCATTATTAGAGATAATTCTTGAAGGAACCCCAAACCAATAAATAATGAGATTTTAAATAAAATTTGCAACATCCATCGCTCTTAGTTCAATTAACGGTATTGCTTTGACCCATTTGGAGAAATAATCAATATCCCTGGCCAAAATGTACTTATGTAATCTTGATGAAGATGACTTGAAAGTATCAACTATGTCCAATCCTCATGTTTCAAAAGGCCATGATGACATGGTGCAATGAAGTAGTTGAGGTGGTTGATGAATGTAATTTGAATATAGTTGACCAACTTTACTATTTCTCGCAAATTTTATCACTTCTTTTACTAGGGCCTGCCAATAATAGCTGAACCCTTTGATTTGAGAAACAAGCTTTGAAACAGCTTTGTGTGCACCACATCTTCCAGCATGAGTTTCTTGAAGAGCATGAATGGCCTATTACTTTAAAAGAACCTCATCAGAAGATCTTTTATATAAAGTGTCATTCAATTAAGTAAACCTAAGGGTTCGATGCCTTAAGTTGACTTTCTTTTTAGGATCAATCAGTAGAATCCCGTGAATGAGAAAATTTATGAAATGTTGACACCAATTGGATTCCTCTCCAATTTCCAGGATTGTTACTACATTTATAATTTTCCTCTTCCTTCAATTCGACTTAAGGCTGGGGGTAGCAAATAATGTTTCCCAATTGTGACTTGTACATCTCTATGCCCAGGCAAGGTCAAAGATGCAGCTAAGTTTGCCAGAGCATTTGCTTTATCATTTTCTGACCTGGGTATGTGGTTAATTTGTATGTCTTGGAATTGAGACATTAATTACCTTGCTCTTTGATTGTAAAATACCAAATTTTCATTCTTGACCTCATATTGGTTATTTAGTTGTTTAACAACCAACTGAGAGTCCCCAATGCTTTAACATAATTATTGTGCATCCCAAGTGCAATTTCTAAACCAATTATTAATGCCTCATATTTTGCCATATTGTTTGAGAAAAGAGATACAAGAGAATGAATAAGGTAATAGTCCTCTTGAAGGTGTCACAAGCACAATTCATGCCCCCCACTCCTTTTCTTCTTGATCCCCTATCCAAATACAATCCCCATGATGAGGTACTAGTAGAGAAGATCTCCTCATCCAAAAGATCGTCTTGAATATTTCTTTATCATTAGGGACTGGGTAAGCAGTTAGGAAATCAGCCAATGCTTGTCCTTTAATTGCCTTTCGAGAAACATAAGTAACTTCAAATTTTGTCAAGAGTAAAGACAATTTGGCCAATCGTCCCAACAAAAAATGTTTAGACATTAAACATCTCAATGGATCAGCTCTTGAAATTAATGTCACTGGGTGAGACAACAAATAATGCCTTAACTTTTGTAACGGAAAATCAAAGCCAGACAAGTTTTCTCAATTGGAGAGTAATTGTGTTCAACCCCAACGAGTGTTTCGCTAAGATAGTATAGTGCATTTTCTTTTCCATTTTCATTATTTTGTGCATGAAATGCCCCCAAAGACCTTCCTTGAGTTGCAATGTATACGATAAATGGCTTTCCTTTAATGGGAGCCATCAAAGCTAGAGGCTTAGAAAAGTATTCTTTAATGCTTTCCAATACATTTTGACATGCACGATCCCATGCAAATGGTACACCTTTCTTCATTAAAATCTTGTAAATGGATGACATCTTCCACATAGATTTGATATAAATTTTCTTATGTAAACTAGCCTTTCTTAAAGTATACGCAGTTCTTGCAAGTTGCAAGGTGGTGGCATTTCCACGGTTGCTTTGATTTTTGTAGGACTGATTTCAATTCCTTGGTGACTAACAATAAACCCAATAAAATTTACAGAAGTTACCCAAAATGTACATTTTAGGGCTTCATTTCCAATTGATGCTCTCAGAGCCTATCAAAGGTCTTCCTTAAATCATCCAAATGTTTTTTTAAAATTTTTTTTTTGTCTTGACAACTAAATCATCAAAATAACACTCAACATTTTATGAAGGATGTTATTGAAAATGATTGTCATGACTCTTAGATAAGTTGCTTTGACATTTTTTAATTCAAAAGACATTACTATGTAGCAATAAATGCCTTTTGGAGTATGAAAACCTGTGATCTCTTCGTCTTCAGTGCCATCTTTTATTTGATTGTAGCCAGAAAATCCATCCATGATGTTCAATGATAAAGCACTGAATCTAGTTGTGGCATCAACTTACAACTCAGTCATTGGAAGTGGAAATTCATCTTTGGGACGTGCATCATTAAAATCTCTAAAATCAATACAAATGCGTACTTGCCCATTTTTCTTTTTAACTTACTTGATGTTTGCAAGCCAAATCAGATACCGAACCTTACGAATAAAACTAGGTTCTATCAATTTGTCCACTTCAGTTTCAATTTGTACAATCAATTCAAGTTTGAATCGATGTTGGCCTTGTTTAATTGAGCATCTATCATTTGAAACTGCTAGTCAATGTATTGTGTTATTTTAGGGTCTAGCCAAAACATATCTTCGTAACCCCATGCAAACATATCTTGATAATCCAGAAGAAGGGTTTCATACTTTATTAACTCTTCTTTAGAGATAAGAGCACTTAAAAAGATAGGTTTAGGGTTTTCAATAGCACCAAGGTTAAGTTCCCTCAACTCATCCACCGTGGCTTGACTACCATCTTTGAGCACTTAAGATGGAGTCAGTTGAACATTTTGAATGAACTCTTCGCAATTTTCTTGCAAAGAAGGAGGATTTATTCTTCTTCTTTGGAACTTTCAGCCAATCTTTCTTTCCAAGAGCTACAATTTACCTTCATGGATGAAGTAGCTCCTACTTTCTTTCAAGGAAGAAATTCTTTCTCACTTTCCTTTTTCAAGGTCCATTTCTTGTTTATTCTTAACTGGGCCCGCTTTAGTTTTGAAGGCTCTTGCAAACTTTGAAATATGGAGTGTTGAGGATTATATCTCTTGATTAGGAAGCCATTGAAACCTTTTAAATATAAAGATTCGAGGCTTACCTTCACTATATTCCTCAAAGGGCAAGGCTATTTTTTGATTGGTGAAAATCGTTGAATCTAAGAAAGAAGAAGTTTATTTCAAAAGCTTTTGCAACCGTTGAATTTTGAAGGGTTGATGTTTGTGTTTCTCATATTCTTCTTCAATATTTGGAAGCGGATAAAGCCTTTTAAAATCAATATAGAGATTTGAGATTTAGTCTCAATATCTTCCCCAGAGAACAAAGATATTTCTTGATTAGTGAAAATCATCGAATCTGAGGAAGAAGAGGGTTTTGATATGCCATAATCTTGATCGACTATGACATCTTTCGTATCCTTTTGAAAAGATGTTTATCCTTCTTGAGCTTTATTTCTTTCAAGTTCGTGATAATGATGCTTTTTCACCTAATACCACCTTTGACTTCCATCTTCCTGAAAGGTAGTCATGACCATTACTTGTGGTACAGATTGGTCTACCTTTCAAAGTGGACAAGTATAACTTATGGTCAAAGTAGTCATTGTTTTTTCAATTGAGATTGTTGTCAATTGTCCTTCATTTGGTTGACTTTCTTACCTCAATTTCAAAACAATCTTTTGTCTTGGGACTTTTTGTGCCATACTTCTTTCTTTCTTCTTTGAAGATTCAAGTTTTACTTCAAAAGATTTTCTTCGAGGAGAAGATAAAGTGGCAGAAGAGCTATATTCTCCTTTTGCTTCTCATTTTTGTCTTTTTTTTTCATATTGCAAGTTAGAGATACGAGATTTTTGTAAAATTTTACATCCACATAATTTACCTTCTCGGTACCAAAAGATCTTGAGTCAACTACTACCGTTTTTTTAATCCTTATACCATCTTCCAGCTTTTTGACAAAACTTAAAGTATTGATGGAGCGTTGATGGGAAAATGCCATTAGAATGAATCCAAGAACGACTTAGCAAGGCATTGTACGAAGTGTCAGCATCGATCACATGAAACGCATTAGTTTGTCCTCAAAATTCATTTTTAATTTGATAGTGCTTAGCACTCTTTGTCCCATTTGATTAAAGCCTTGGATTGTCAAGTTTGATGAAGAAAGATCTTGAGTTGACAACCGTGTGAGACGAAGGACTTTCAAGGGAAGTAGATTTACTGTGAATCCACAATCAAGCAATATTCGAGTTACAAACATATTTCCAATAATGCTACAGACATAAAGAGGTCAATTAATGATCATATCCTATTTGCAAATCCTCGTCATTGAAAGTGATACAAGCCATGCATGAAGCACAAAGCTTCTTAACAGTGGCAGACTAAAATCAGTTGTGTAGAGATCAGGTGCCATCAAAACTTGTACTAATGCCCTTCTTAGATCTTTTAACATTTGTTAAGTATCATAGACACTTAGAAAAGCCAAAATGCACTTAAGATGTAATAAGATGTCATATTTGATTTGTTGATCATGTGGCGCATTTCATAAGTGAGACTTGACGAAGATTTTGGATACCTACTTAAACCTTCTAACTTATTTACACAAGTTTCAAGTGGACATTGTGCACCCTCCTCTTGAATTGTGGGTTCTTTAGGAATGGATTCTTTTTAAGATGAGCAATTTGATTTCTTACTTTGTCGCACTTTTTCTGGTGATGGCAATGGTTGACCTAAGCACAAAGTGATTAAGACTCTTCTTTCTCAAAAACCACCGTGCAGCACTGTTCCACAATTTCATTTTCTTTATATTTTTTTGAAGAATTCGGGAAGGATATATTCAGTTAGGGAAATGGGTACTTGTCCAGGTTAATACATTCCTCCTTTATCGGCCCTACCTTTTTTTTTAACTCTTCTTTTTTCTTGCCTTTCTTTTGTTCCTTTTTTCCTTTAAACTTCATTCCAAGATGATGAGTATGCATAGAATGCAAAATAGTATGAATTACCTTTTTGGTCCTTTTGCTTAAACAAGTTTGTCATGTTTTGTCCTTTGCACTTTTAGTCTCCAAAGGACTATCATAATTTTTTAGGAAAGACTCAGTCATGAGCTTGTAAAGCGTTAGAAATTAGGATTTCCCAAATGAGGCATGTCAAGGTAAGCGTAAACATATGAAACTTCATTTTCTACTTCAAATGCCACTTTAACTACATCTTCAAGAAGAGGAACCAATAGAATAGGGTTTTCTTCAACTACGGAGATGCTGTTAGCAGCGAGACACGAATCGTTTTCAAGCATGAGATCTCCCTTATCAGGACCATTGATTGGATGATCATTTTAAGAACATAATAGTCCTTAATGGGATGACTTACAATTCAATGACACAAGTAATACTTTGGATCATCGACTTTATTAACTTCGGCTAGTCTTTTTAGTAGGTCCTCATCATGAAAAGTATACTTTACACTCTTCCTTTCTTTCAAAGTAGGTCCTTTTTTTTTTTACTTTTTTTTTATGTTTTGAACTTGAAATAGGATTGCGATTACCATTTTTCTTGATGGTATTGACAAAAGTTGCCATAGACTCGCTTTTCTTGATGAGTTTTTTGCCTTCACTTCTCTTTTCTTCTGAGGACTTACCCTTTAGAGCGCTTTTTTGTCTAACTATTTACTTTTCAACATTGTTAGCTTTTGAGACATGCGCATCAAATATTTGGGGTTCGGTGGTCCAGACAAAAGTTACTATTTTTGCCAACAGGTTGTTATAACACATTTGGACAGTTGATTGTTCATTCAATTTCTTTGTGCATTGGAGATTCAAATTTTGGCTGATACGCAAGATATGCTCCATCTTGTTATAAAGTCATTGGCACTTTTGTTTGTTCTTTGATGGGCATCAGCCAAGTCAATTATAGAAACCTTCTTCTTTGAGCTCATGAATTGAGTAAGGAAAGCTCTTTGCGTATCATTCCATGTGAGGATCGAGCCAGGTTGTAGTTGAGTATACCAACTAAAAGTAGACCCTTTTAAGGACAAATTAACAGATCAATAAGGCATCAGAAAAAGCTTATTCAACACAAGCTGAGTAAAATTAAGTTAAGTGCTCTTGCGGTGAACCATTGATTTCGTCGAATTTTTTGAAATGAGGCTTTTGATAGTTAGGGGAGGGGAACATGGGATTGTTTCATAATGAGACAGATATGGTTTACGATATCATAACACAGGAGGATTCATAGATGCTTGGCATTTTATAATACCCTTGACTATCAATGTTTTCATATCGGCTTGTGTTATAGGTGCACTTGAATTTTGAACGTTTTCATGAGTTTGTACATGTTCTTGAGCTGATGCCCTTTACTTGCTTAAATAGCCATTTAGGCCGCCAAAGCAGCCACTTTTGTGTCTCTTTTAGCAACTTTTCTTTGTAGTTCTTGCCCTTGCTCTTCAAGACTAATGGTGCCGGTAACAAAAACTGGCATTACTTTATTTTGAAATTCATTGGAAATTAGAAACATCTTTTCAAATTCCCTTGTTAATTCCAAAAAGAAGTCATCCTTTTTGAACAGAGACTCGGGATTTCCATATAGAGGATTAATTGATAAGGAAACCACAAGTTCTCTTGGGCTATTTAATCCACTTGAAGAAGCCATTGTTCCATTGGAGTTAGATTCCCTTGACTTCTCTTTTACAGGAGACTTGATTGTTGTCGATGACTTTTTAGATAGAGCTCTAGACATTATTCTTGTTCAAGATCGAATCACCAGGTCATCATATGGTGAAAACTGGGACTTGGACGAGAGAGAGGATTAGATTACACAACAAGATAAAGATTCCTCTATGGCTAGTCTTTTGGTCCCCTTAGATGTCTCGAATTCATGTTCAATTGATTATTTTGATGGAAGAATAAGATTATCAACTTTCTTTGATAGGATGTGAACTTCAGAAGCCGGGACCTCAAAACCATTCACTTGTTTTCGGGTTACTTTTCTATTCTTTCTTCATTTTATCTTACTTTGAATAGGGATACAGCTGTAGACCTTTCTTCAACCAAATCCTTTCCTTTTGACATTGGCGAGTAGAGTTCAACAACTCCTATTTTCAAGGCTACTATCGCCTTTTTATTTGAATCCTTCGTAACATCAATTTTTGGGATCTCAGACATTGATACTTGAGACTTCGGGAAAGAAGTATTTTCCTCCTCTTGAACAAAAGTTACCATTACAGCTTCCGTTGATGGAAATCTACCACGAATGAACCCAAAAGAATTTGATAGGTTCAACCGTGTTAACAGTAATATGGTTTTTGTTAGTATTTGTAACACTAGGTTTGCAAAACCACCTTTGAATAAAGTTCACGTGTTCTATTTGAGTCATATTTTAGCTCGTTCGACAAGAATGTTTACATTTGGACAAGTCTTAGTATGCCTTTTTAATGACCTTGAGATTGGAGTAGTTGTTGGAAACTCCTCGAATGATATCATCCTCGGAGCACTTTTAGCATACCATTTTGTAGCTTTAACAGTTGGAGTACTTCCTTTCTGACAGTGACAAGTGGGGTAAGTTTCTTTCATTCCTTGCCAACTTTGGTGGTCAGAATGAGATCCTATTGTCCCCTGGCAGCCGGGGTGAGTACCTTTTGCCTACTTGCAGTCACGGTGGCCGTGACGACTTTCTTTTGCCTTATTGGGTCCTTTGTGATCGGACCAATCTTCTTTTTCACCTCAGAAACCTTTGCGATTGGGACGACCTTCTTTGTCCCCTCTGTTCTGTGGTGATTGTAGCAGACTTCTTTTTGAACTCAACAACCTTTGCAATCGACAATGAAGCAAACTAGGACAAGATCAATTCCAGAAAAATTTTTGAGCAATCCATTGTGAATGTCACCACATTACTTTACTCATGCAGTTGCCCTTCTTTGATCCTTGGCCCCTTCCGCAATTGGTACTTGAAAGATCATGAAAATGAATCATGATCTTTGGTGCCATTTTAAACTTTCAAGATAATACAATAAAATTAATTACTTCAACAATTAGAGATGAAAAGGAGAATGGGTCACACCAAGTATATCAAAAACTATGTTGCTTAAAAAATTTAATATTTTAAATAGTTAAATCTCGCTCAACTTGATCTCACTTGTGCAATTCGCTCGCATGAGTTTTTATTTGTGTGAGTCGAACCTATTTAAAATATTAAATCCTTAATTACATTCGTTAATTTTACAGAAATACCTTTTGTCTCTAATTGTCAACTAATTAATTTGACTTCTAATTAAATAAATGAGAATAGGGAAAATTTATACAACATTTATTTTTTGGGTTGTACCTAAGTAATATACTCAAACTGCCTACGTACCCATTATTGGATTCAAACATTGCATAGATCACATGAATAAAAATAAGTCACTTGTATTTTGAGCATTTGTTTCGAGTTTAATGGAAAAATTAATTTTAACTCGTTTTGAACTTTTGACGGGTTATTTGAATTTGACGTGTTTTATTTTAGTGAAATTTTTAGTTGATGGAAAAACTCTAAAAAATAATATATTTTGCAGTTTTTACGGTTGAACCCTTTAGAGAGCTCTCTTACGTATCTAGATTGGAATCAAGCCACACGTAATTCTAAATGTACTATAAGTTTTAAATGTCAAATCTTTTTGCCATTTGAGGCAATTGACATCTAATTGGAATCTGGCCATTAAAGGCAAAAATTATTCAGACAAGTTTGAAAACTTGTCCAATTATTTTATTTAATATTTTTATAATGCCTTGAAAGGCATTTTTTGAATATAAGTATTTTGATTTGACTCTTAATTTTAATTTTAAATACAGTAAACGGTAACATGGTCTTGAATGCCAAAGACAATTAATTTAATTTATTACCTTAACAGGTAATTTTAGCACTAAGGCTTCCCACTAATTTTATTTAAAGTCTTAAAAAGCAATTTTTGGCTCTAAAGCCAATTATTTTGATTTTAATGCCTTAAATGGTAATTTTTGGGTTCCAAGATCAATTAATTAATTTAATGCCTTAAATGGCAAATTTTGGGCTCCAATGGTAATTAATTAATTTAATGCCTTAAACAACAATTTTTGGACTCCAAGACCAATTAATTAAATATAATGACTTAAACGGCAATTTTTGGACTTCAAAACCAACTAATTAAATTTAATATCTTAAATGGCAATTTTTGAGCTCCAAAGCTAATTAATTAAATTTAATGCCTTAAATAGTAATTAATTTATTTAATGTCCTAAACGGCAATTTTTGGCCTCCAAGACTAATTAATTTATTTAATGCCTTAAATGACAATTTTTGGGCTAAAGTCAAATTATTTTAATTTATTACCTTAAAAGATAATTTTATGTGAGAGGGCGATTTCTCAGCATAAGTGGGCACTAATGCCATTTAATTCGCATTTTTGAATTATTTTTTTAAGACAATAATAATCACGAAATACAAAATGACACAAAGGGCATTGCAAATGGTTAACTGTACTTTTAGTTAAATTAATTATAAACTTCCCGAATGTGCATGACTCAATTAAGTGTAAGACCCAATTCTTTTGATTGTATTGAATAAGAGATCTAATAGGCAAAACATTCAATGCATACTTAGGTTAATAAACGAAATTCTTTTGGCTTTATCGTGATTGCCCTCTTTTCTTTTACAAAAATGAAAAAAGAGGCAGATTTAATTTAGAGTTTTACTTATCATAAAACTCGTTATTGCTTTTGAAATTTAAAAGTTATGGGATATTTCATCTGATTGGATTCTTCTTCGTGTTAGGAACAACCTGAACTAGATAAGTGGATTATCCCTTTACAAAAGATCAATTGCTCCCATTTTTATCAGAAATACAAAACAATGTGAGAGAAAATTATATACCAGAGAGGAATATCGATTATAGGAGGAGCATCAGAACGAAAGACAAGAATATACTACCTTTGGTATTCACTTTGTCTTTGTCATCTGAACGATATATGTTCAGAAAGATAAATCAATCTCTATGGCTTTACAGTTGCTCAATTTTTCTAATTTTTTTTCACTATATATACTTCCTCCATCCTATTTTATTTGTCATGGTCAAACTTACATATAATTTAAGAACATTTGGTGTTTTACCCACTAATAAGATGTTTATTTCATAATTGTCCTTCAATGAAAATACAAATTTTGTTAGCTGATTTTGATTTTTTAAATTTTAAAATGGATTGTGAGAACAATTAATGTTGAGACATAAATTTAATGCTACGTTTTTTGAACTTGCATGAAGGGTAAAATAAGTAAAATAAGCTTTAAAAATTTGCCATTTTAAGTAGTAACAATTAATTTGGGACAAATTAAAATAAAATAGATGACATATAAAATGGGACGAAGAAAGTATTTTTTTTTTTGCCTTGTATCACTCTCTCTAGTTTGGCTAAAGATGCCCCTTCATGCCTTCCCTAATTGGCCTTATTCACCCTTATATAGAATTTTTCTAAAATCCTTCTCGAAAGATCTGTATGTGGGCTTTCCCACTTTCTCATTTAAACGAGTAAAGAATTGATGCTGGAGTGGGAGATAACATCTGTTTCAGTTTGCTTCCTGGCCACGTTTTGATGACAACCCATTGATATTGACATGGTCATGTTTCACACGAATTAAGGGGTGTTTTGATCACTAGTTCATGTTTGCATGCAGCCTCCATCTATATATATACTAGGTGCGGCCGGGGTCACTATATATAATTTTTTACTATTTAGAATTAATATCAGTTATACTAACGTGTATCAAAAGCATGGCTTTGCCCACTAATTTCTCGTATAAAAAATATTTTGCAAAAATTTTAAATTTGTTGCTGAAAATATTAGGTAAAAAATTGTAGAAATATATCATATAACTAGACTGAGTGATATGTCATCTTATTTATATGAATCAAATTTATTCTATTCTAAAATAGTTGTTCTGCTAAATCTCAACTAAACATCACATACTTCATAGTCAATAAGGATAGCATACTTGTACTCATAAGTGGCAAATACATAAATAAGTTGCTCTATATTTTTTTTTCAACAACTTGTTTAAGCATTAGTTTAATACACATCATAAAAAATTAGAAACACAACTTCCATAGGTGGAAGTTACATAACTTTTCTATGATTCTCAATTACATCAAATAAGTAACATATTTCAGTTTGTCTCATGCATACAATCGGAGAAAATCAACCAGTGAAATCAATGTACATACTTAGTAGTAACTTGTCTATGGTTCCTAGTTATATCAAATATGTAACAAAATTTAGTTTGTCTCATGCACCCATTCACAGAAAATCAACCAGTGAATCAATGTCAGTCTTTTCAAACTATCAACTAAAAACACATTTTAATATATATCTTCTATCTATATATTCTATTAAATATGCCTTTAACCTGTCATTCTACTTTCTGCTGACATGAAGGAAAGTAGCTCTAAGCACTTTCTGTTCCAAAATGATAGAATTTTGCATCAACTCTGTGTTACCATAAGCAATCAATTCTAGGACCAAAATATGCTTACCTTTCTTTACAATACAGTGAAGGTCAAAATATGTTTTATTTTAAAGTGCATACCAAACATCCATTTATCATTCCTCTTCTTAAGGGCCATAAATTAGCCTATGGTCCAAAAAGACATTAGTTGCTACAAAATAACTTATTCTAGGAAACAAAATTATGAAATGAAGTAACATTTGTCAAATTGACACACAAACATTCACCATATTGACAAAAAAAAAAACAAAAATAGAAAATCCTAAGGAATACCTTAAATTGTATATTTTCTTTTTTCACAAAAAATCACACTTTTTGAAAATAACACTTCCTGTATCCACTATAGCACACTTCCAATCTCCATGTATGCTTAAAGGGCTTTTAAACCAATATTCCTCATAGCTTAGTCAATTTTGAAAGAATTCAAGCGTGTCAACCTCTTTCAGATAATGCTTTATTAGTAACCATTCAATCAATTGCCTTTTCCATTCTCTTATTTGCTCTATATGATTTAAAATATCACCATAACTCCTTACCAGTTATAATCTAGAAATTTCTTCAACTTCAACCTATAGACAGGATTATTCTTCTCTTATTATTCAGAAAAATCACACGGCATACAATTAACATGAATCTGAGTTATATTTCAAAAGGAATAAGCAATTTACATTTTGAAATAGAATTTCATGTTGATCTACATCTATCCTGCAATTTGCCAAAATTCACATGTAGTCTTAAAAATGTACAAACCAATAAGTCAAATCACATGAAAAAGAAACATAAATGTATTTCAAAGGTAAAAAAATAATTAAAAATAAAACAAAAGGCAGACCATAAAGGCTGCTAACATACCTCAATCCCAAAGTCAAAACAGAGGAGTTGTATAAACCAAACCCTTTGAGCTTGAGAAGAGAGCACTGAATGCATGTTATGAAAATGATAGTTGCAATTCAGTGGTTGAAAGAAACAAAGAAATAACAACAAACGATAGCAACAGGAAAATTTTAGTGTTTAATGAAAGTTTAACTCAATAATGAATTTTATAAATAGATGGAGAACACATTCTCGAAGCTCATGATTTTTATGCAGGTAGTTATAAATTAACAGAACAGAACCCCTAAATTTAGTAAAGATCTCTAGGACACCAATTTACCCCCAAAAAAGATCCATAAAAAAAATATAATCTATCACAGAGCTAATTTAAGCAGCTGGATCAAAATTTTTGCTTCTAGTTTTTAACCTTTGACTCATTTTTCTCTCCCCAACAAAAGGGAAAAAAAAAAAAAAAAAACCACCTCTCTTTGAAATAATCACGATATTTGTTCTATAACTTTTTTCCCTAATATCAAACATTGATGTGGAATAGGTTTAAAGATACTAAGTTCATCATAATGAGTTTGATTATCTACGGATTGATCTTTTTTTTTTATTATTATTTTTCTAATTTTCATGTGGTCTGATCCTCTACAACTTACTGAATGAATAGTTTCCTCTTCTGATTTTTTTGTGGTTCTAACAAAAAAATTTTATATAAGTGTAGATTATTTATTCATTTCTTTTTTCCTAGTTTGTTGATTCGTAAATCCAAATATTCAAAATACACAACCTTTTCTTTCAATAATGGGTGGTTATGAAGGACAATATTATTGAAGAGAACGAAATTAAGGAACAAAAACCACAATAACAGAAGAAAAAATTAAAAATCAGTCTATCTTTTTTCATTTCCCTGCAAAAACAAAAGGAAAAAAGAATATCAAAAACTTACTAATCCTACAGAAACCCCAAAGGAAAAAAGAAAATGATTCAAAAATATCTCTACTATCTACAATATTATCAAACTGAATAATTATCACATAAAAAAGATTAATCTAAAATTAAAAATAATTAGAAAAAATCATTTCTAATAGACATAGATTAAATAGTATAAGAGGATGGCTTTTCTTAAAGAATATTACTGCATAAATTGAATGGTGATTAGATGAAACAATTCCACCTTTTCTTTCTATATGGTCAAAGATCTTCGATCTCTCGACCCCGATCACCAAAAGAAACTCAAGACGCCATGAGTGTCCACTAACCCCGTAAGAACTTGAGGTAAACATGATCTCAGTAGAAGATCCTGAGATTTGAAGAGAAAGATCTGACCAACCGTTACCTGTAAAATCGCCATATAACTACATCAAGTGCATCTCTTCTAGCAGTGGAGGACTCAACTCCATCTCTTCTCATTATAAGTGACAAGCTACAATAAAAATGGAAATTTATTAGATATTCAAATAAAGTTCATGGCAGAGAATCAATGAGGATACTTAAGTTTTGTTTTTGAATGATTTGTATCATGTGGAATATGTACTTATTTTAAATCTGAATCTTGTTGAATTTTACTTCTAAAGTTCATTAGCATGAAGATTATATATGATAAGCATATAGATAAAACCTGTTTTGGATAAACAGATAATTCGAATTCCCCTGATAACCTTCCAATAATCTTACCAAGTTAAAACAATGGTCAATATAAATGAATCTTTCAGTTGGCAGGGCCAGAAAAATAGAACAGGTCAAAGCAATATATATTTATTTAGATATACAAAACAATTTGTTGAGCAAATTTTCAGACAGGAGAAACCATTATGTATCAAAATCACAAAAAAATATCTAGAAGTGGATAAACAGAAATCACATCTAAAGAATTTAGAGGACTTCCATTAAATCATTTGTGCAACATAGTACATAATCTCCAAAAAATACAAAGTATATGTTATAAAAGAGCCAAAATAGCAAACCAGAAACTAACAAACTCAAGAAGCTGACACAATTTTGTTGAACCTAATAAACCAGTTCCAAAATATAAGATCTAATAGGCTACTGATTATTGTAGTCTTGTATGTATAAAGAGTATTTTCAAATGGCACATTATGAATTTCAGTCAATCTCATGGCATTGCATAACTCAGCATTGACTGTAGTAGGCATATTATTGAGATGTTAAGTTCAAAAAGCATCACAAAATACTTAAATCTAATTTGCGAACATGTTAGATTTCATAGTATTGGTGGACACTTTTTCATTTGCTAGAACTCTAATTTGGCATTTAATACTCTATCATCAAAGGCATCATCAATTAGTTGATCATTAATATGATAACTCTTGTTAATCTCAGAAAATTGATTATTCTTGAAACAAAATATTAACAAATGCTTCTAAAATAAGATATACTAAAAAAGATTAAAAAAAACTAAGAATAACAGAAAGCATTAAAAAAATCCAACTTTAACCAACACATATTTTAGTAGGGGAAGAAAGAAAAAGTGTAAGATTGTCAACATACCTTTGTTTAGGACACATATAAAGCAGTTGCAGAAGGAAATCACTTGAAAACTTCAAGAAAAGGCTTCAATGAAAGGAAAAAGGGCAGCAAACTACAATTCAATAGATGTCACAGTCACATCATATCAAATGGCAAATAAGTTTCACTTTACACATTCCAAATATATAAAGACACAAAAGGCAAAAAGTATAAATCTTACTACGATATATCTTAGTTTGGGACACTTTATATACAACTGAGAACTAAAAAGGCAGAAAATTATCACTCAAAGAAAACACAATGAAACACACATCAAATAAAACTATTGAGAAACTTCATATTTTGACCAAAAAGTTAGATTCATTATTGAACACAACATCCCAAATAAAAATTTTAAAAAATAACCATAATAAAAAAGATGAAATCTTTCAAGTTTCCAGCTGCATGATTCATGAACATTCGATCAAAACTTTGCATTTTACATCTCCAGGTGTCAAAAGTATCATCACTTCATGAGTTTATATACCTTAATCAAAAGCAATATAAAGATAAGAACTTTATTAATATAGAACTAAAATAAACACCGATTAATTCGCTTTAAAATGTTAAAAAAATAAAAAATCACATAGCATAGCCACATAAATAACAATTTTTAGAAGTTCAAACAGATGATACGAACCAGCCCCAAAACAATTTTCATCGTGCATGTATCATCTATCTATATCTATGTAATACTAAAACTACAGAAAAAGGCAAGCAAATTTCTCAGAAGTGAAAGCACAAAAAAAAAAAAAAAGTACATCTCAGAAGTGAAGCACAAAAAATCACAAATAAATTGTTGAATTAAAAAAACTGTGGCCGTGGTTGGAATCATCTGTTTGGACTTCTTATAACATATACCTATTCTAGAAAACCTAAGATTCAATGGTTGTAGAAGCACAAATCTGTCCAAAACAACAACAAAAAAAGAATGGTAAGAAAAGTAAGAACATTTAAAGAAAGTATCAGTTTATATAAGTGAAGAAATATATAGGAATGATTCATTAATTAATGTTTCATGTACCAAGTTGAGAAGTAAAAATAGAGAAAGTCTCATTGAGAAGGAAGGACTGCAAAGTAGCAACCGGAATTTTTTTTTTCCTCTAATCTGATAGCTGATGAAAGGGTTTTATTCGGGTGGAAAATCGGATGACCAAATCACTTGATTTGGAGAGGTTATTGTTTTGGTAGAAAGAAGTGGTAAATGGTAGACTTGACTACATTCTCCTGTTGTAAGTATGGAGATCTCTAACATATAAAAACCATAAATCTAGGGGAAATCAAATAAGACTAAGGGACAAAAGCTAAGAGAAAGGAGGATGGAAGAGGTACGGTGATAAAGAGAAGAAGGCAAGAGGAAAACGGGGAACAGATTCTGGAGACATACGTTGAAGAAAAAGAAAGTATGAGAGAGAAGAGTAAAGACCTGTTGGTGGAGATTTTTTTTCATTCTATAAACATGGATTAATTAGCCATAAAAATGATCCAACGATTGCTATAATACGTAATTAATTAACCACCAAATCCAAAGGTCCTAATTTTGACAGCATACCTAATCTAACATATTGCTTTATAGGGATAATTTATATTAAGCAAATGTTGAATTTTTAGGCCAAGATATATTTACTTTTTCCAACTATAGTTATCCATAATTTTACTAAAAAATCACCAGATGGATTATGTGACTCTTTTGTGAAAAGGGTCTTATTGTAATTTTAGACCAAAGCATCAAATCACAAGTTTATGCATATGGATAGAAACTTTCAAGAAGGCACAATTTCCTTCCAGCTCAGCTCTGATCCAGCACAAAAGGTCCATGTGGAGCAGCAAGGAGCTGCTACAGTAACCCAACTATCTTCTTATATAATTGTTAGATTTTGTAGCCAATTTTAATAAGGAAAAAAAAAAAAAAATTACCATTCTTTGCTCCAACTCTGTGCCACCATAACTCGAGCAATCGTAGGAGTTAAAAAACTTAAAACATTTTTTCTACAATAATAACAAGGGTCAGAATATGTCAACTTGTTTTGAAGTAAATACCAAATGTCCAGTTATTGTTGCTCTCCTTAAGCAAGGGCCACCAAATTAGCCTATAGACTAAAAATACATTAGCCGCAACAAAATTGATTATTCTAGGATACAAAACAATGAAATATAATAATATCCACCAAATTGACAAACAAACATTAACCACATTGTGTACGACAAAAAGAGAAAGCCGCAAGAATCACCTTATCTTGCACATGGTTTTTTCACAGAAAATCAAACTTTTTGACAAATTATTAACAATTCCTGTATCTGGTATGACATACATTTAATCTCCAAATATGATTAAGGGGTTTACATAACTATTTCTCAGAGCTTTTGTAGAGCCTGATTAACTAACTTTTAAATCAATCGCATTTCTTAATCTCTTATTAGTCTATATGAAACTGAAAGTTAAGTGCAAGGTAGAAACTGAAAATCGCTGTTCAATGGTTGAGAGAAACAAAGAAATAATATAGGATAACAACATGCCAATTTTAGTGTTTAAGGGAAGTTTCCCTGAATAATTTTTATAAATAGATAGAGAACACATTCCCTCAACTTATGATTATTATGCAGTCACTTAGAAATTAATAGAACAGAACCCCTGAATTTATGCCATTGGATCAAAACTTTTGCTGTTAGTATTTTAACCTTTGTTCCCCTTCCCACTCCCATAAAACAAAATAAAAACAACCCACAAAAATAAAGGACCACTTTATTTGAAATAGCCACAGTATTTGTTTTACTACTTGTTCAGATGGGAGTGCAGAATCCAGCAGGAACAACCAACAGACAGATTTGTGGAAATTCACATGGAACCTCAAGGTTAAACACAAAATCAAACATTTTTTGTGGAGATGTCTCAATGGAATCCTCCTAACCAATGCTAGTTTTCATAAGAGGACTGGAAAAGGAAGCCCACATTGTACCAGCTGTGAGGAGTTCTAGGAATTTATTGAACACATTTTCTTTTACTGTGACCATGCAAAATCAATTTGGAATATGGCACCTGTGCAGTGGGATGGAATACATCTACAAGAAGCTAGGAGATATTTCTAGGAATGGTGGAATTTGATTAGGCTAGCCTCAGAAGATAGGAAAGACCAGGATACAGCGACAGTTACAGCTAATATCCTTTGGCAGATTTGGAAAGATAGAAACCAGATGTTCTTCAACAAAGAAATACCGAATCTTGCTATTAACGCACTAGGTAGAGATTTAGTTGAGTGGTGGAAATTTAGATCAAATAACCAGACTATCCAAGACAGGAGCTCTGAAGAAACAGATGTACTCAACCAGGTCAGGGATGCAAATAGGATTTCTGCAATAGAAATTTATATAGAGGTGGAAGCTGCAGTTGACAAAAGAAAAAAAAAAGATATGGATATAGCATAATGGCTGGAGATAAAAAAGGAAAACTGCTGAAAATATGGGCCGAAGGAAGAGAAGGAGATGCAGAATCAACTTTGGTAGAAGCTGATGCAATGAGAAACTCCCTAATGTTTGCAAAAGATGCTAGATGGGATAAAGTAGAACTAATCTCCTCAAACAAAAGCATTGTCGATAAATTAAACAAGAATTCCATTGAAGATGCTTTACTTGCTACACTGCTTGAAGACATTATCAACCTAAGTAATCTATTTTCATTGTGCTCTTTCTCTTGGGGACATAGAAATTGTAGGTCTAAGGCTAACCATTTAGCCTTTTTTGCTATCAATTTAATATCAATGATTAATTGGGAAGGTCAATTTCCTAGATGGTTGATCTAACCAGTCTAGGCTTTTTGTATTGGAGCAGTTGCTCCCTTATGTATATTTTTCCATATTTATAATTTATAAAATCTATTTGACGTTTGGAAAAAAAAAGAAAAAAAGAATGGGTTGCTCATTTTGTTACTACGTTTGTGAATTTTTTTGCCAGAATTCTCTCTAATTTTTTATATTATTTTCGCAATTGTAAGATCTATTTTACTTCTGTTAATTTGTGTTGGTTGTAGCGGTCATTCGTTTCCCGATCGAGGCCCAAATGCTTCGAGCTTTCCATCTTTTGGATGAATATTCTACTAACCATATAACATATATCTAACTTTCCCAAGAAAAATCTATGAATTTTTGTTTGAATTCTCGTTTGTTTGTTTTTTTTTTTTTTTTTTTTTTACATTTTTAATGTTTCACGAAGCTAAAATTTGATTTTTTTAAATTATTTTGGGAATTCGAAGAAGTTCGGGCATAAATAGAGGATCCAAGAAGTGGGGGTGATGGATGCATGCTTAAATTTGGCTTCAACAACAATCAAAGTAGCAGGTATAATTTTTTTTTTGATTATTACTTTTTATTTTTCTTCTCGATATCTTTACTTATATGTACTTTACTGGATTCCCTTTTTTATTGGGTCATTTTTGTGAAAATATGGGATATTTTTGGGTTACTATTGATTTAACAACATTAAACTGCACAACTTCAAAAATCCAGCAAGAGTTAAAATACTTAAAACCTCTCTTCAAATTTCAATATGATAAGTTTCTTGCTGTAAAACAAAATAGTCAAAAAAATGCATCTATTCATCTTTCCTTGAATTCCAAGATATTGCCGTTAATCCAATTTGGTGTGGGATTAGTAGCAGTGGTTTCTTTGGGATAATTAAATGATTAAGCAGTTATGGATGTGCATATATTGTTGTTTTCATGAAGATTAAATGTTTTAAATTTTTTATGATAATAAAGGAGAAAATCAAGTGATGCAGAAGATCTTTGCTTTATTATGTTTTCTTAAATGCATGAAAATATTTTTTGTGGCTGCTACCTCAAATTAGCTTTTAATGATAATTACACTTAGGATTAAAAACAAAAAGCCCTTCTAAACTTACATTCTAGATGTACTTTGTAGACAGGCTTTATTTAATAAGTACTTTATCCCCTTGCCCCATGCTTCTGCATATTTTGGGACAAAATTACCCTTACTATTTTAATAAATTTTTTTTGTCTTTTTTTTTCCTCTTCTTACCAATTTATTTATTTTATCTATCATATTTTTCTTTTATCTTCTTACCCATTATTTATTACTACTGCTAAACTATTATACTACTAGTAACTAGTTAGATAAAAGCTATAATTTTTTTACATGTATATAAATAATTTATAGAATAAGTAAATTTTTTTAATAAAGGAAACATATATTTTAATAGTATAATATGAATTTTGTGAGTTTTTCTAATGCTATAATCAACAAATGAACATAATCAAACTATACAAAAAAAAAAATTTAATTTGTCAACAAATTAAAATACACATTCTAAATATTAAAAAAAAAAAATTTCTTTGTGTCATGTCATTCACAATTCATATTTTAGTTGAGTTTACCGTAAATCTAGAAACCCTTATATTAGGCGGTCGTAATATTTTTTTTACTATATTTTGTTGATATTACACTATAAATAAAATGTTATACACGTTTTCTCATTCTATAATTTTATTGGCATACTAAAATAAATTTTTTAATTTCCTCTGGTTCAAAATTTATTTTTTATTTGTTAACCTTATTATTAATATTTAATCAAAAACTTTATATTACAACAAGGTATATTTATTGTATTAAAGTATGATTAATCTATAAATTAAACCTTTAGACATAGGTGAAAAGTTACAATTTTAATTAATTAATTAAATATTAAAAGTAATGTAATTTTTTAGTAGGATTAAAAATGAATTGTAAAAAAAAAAGAAAAAGAAAAACAGTATAGAGAAAATCAACATGAAAGGAAAAAAGAAGAAGAAAAAAGAAAAACAACGATAATTAAAATAGTAAGGATAAATTTATCCCAAAACACAAAAGAAAGGATAAAGTACATATTAAATAAGTTGAGGGAGGAAAACTTCAACTGGGGTGTAAGATGAGGAGTTTTATGCATTAAACCCTTACACTAATAGTATTTAGATGCATGTGCCTTCACTTTTTATTACAGTTTTGCATGTGTCTAACAGGCGTGCATGTGAAGCTTATGGTTTTTAATTTATTTAGTGTGTGATCTGTTGCAAAGCTTTCTTCTAGATAACTGAACGATTAGTTAGCTTGCATATACATGTATTATTCTTTTCATTACAATTGAATATTTTACATTGTTGCTAACTATTAGAAAATCAAGTAGGGCGGAAAATGTTTACTCGATCATGTTGTTTTTTAATTGCATGTAACTATGTTTGCAGTAGCGACTATAAAGTCAACTTTTGTCAGTAATTTTACTTGCAATATTTAATATGCATGTAACTTTTGATTATAGTTTTGCATGTGCCTTTATACTTGCAAATTCCCGTTCTTAGAATATTTAGATATATGGATGTTTATTTTTTAATTCACTTTTGCACGTGTCTATTACATCAATGATATGCTTGTTTCTACTAGTAGCTTGAGCTGTTTATTTTTTTGTCTGAAATATTTCTTTTTTAATGGAATTTGGGTAGATGAAATTACTAAATAGTGAGCTGGCAAAGATAAATATCACTTGATATGTGTGGCACTTGCAATCTTATTTGTTTTAATATATTTACAAATAGGATGACTTACTATACTTATACTTCTAGTTTTGTGCTCCTCTAAATGGCATATGAGCATATTCGAATTGGAGCTATAACTTTGGAGATTGGAAGTTTGTTGATGTTAAGTGGTAACCTCTTGCTTAGGATGTGTATGCTTACCATTAGCTGCTTTGCTTTACCTATATATATATATATATATATATAAACGTTTAATCTAGAGTGCTCTTAATCATCCCACTTAGCGATTTTAGACTTGAATATTTCTGTGCTTAGGTATATTGGGATATTCAGAAGTTTAAAAATATTGTTTTAATAATATACATACCCTAAACCCTGTTACTCCTAAATATTTTTTGGTTTATTCTTTTTAATTGATTGCTTGGTGTACTGGGTTTGTCTTCCTTTGCAGAATTGGTTGGTGTTGGTGCTTTTATTAATTAGCATGTAGCAAATGCTACTGGATCCTACTAAGTATGATTGAAGTATTAAGCTAATATTTTGATTCTTTTATATCTGTCTTTTGTTAACTATTTGCAGCAATCTTCATTTTCATATACATTATGAGATTTGAGACATTGATGTACTAGCAGTAGCTTAAAATAACAATCAGTGACACAAGCAATAGCTGTAATATCCGACCTTCTTGATCATTTCACAGGTTTTCGTACTTGATCTTATCCTTTTAAATATTCATTATTATCCCTTTCAAATATTAAATAATCATTTACTTATTCTTTTTAAATATTTTCTAAAATTTTTAGGTAAAAGTATAATTTTTAGAACTTAAGGGACTAAAGTGCAAATCATGAAAATTTATTAAAACTTCGTTACAAAGTTTCCTGATTCACTGTAACTTTCATTCTCAAAGTGAATTCTAGAGACAAATCTTCCAAAACCCATTAGCCAATTTCTCAAATCTTATATTTAGTTTATGAAATTTTACTTCCAAATCAAATAGGTGATTCAGAAATATTCGTAGATCTTTAATCCAACTTCAAAAGTAAGTCAAGATTTTTAAGTTAAATTTCGAGTTCCTCAAGAAATTAATTTGTTAATTTTATTGTTTTGTGAATGGATTTTATTAGCAAATATGTTTCTGACACACTGAGAGTTGATTTATGGTTGGAAATGACTTTTTAACTATTATTTTTGTGAGATTTGAATTAGTGTTTTGACAATTCTTAACCTAGAGATATATTTGAAATTATGAAGCCTAATTCTTAGATTTTTATCTTCCCATTTTCATAAATTTAAGTCAACTCTTACTCGTTTGTATTCGATTATGCCCTAATTTGAGAATTTGGGTGATACTAAAAAATGAACCCGTATATTGATTTTTATCCTAACGGTATAACACTCTCCTGGTTTATCTGATTCAGGACTACAGTTTTAGACCGTTGAAATTATGATACGTCTACGAAATCAAATTTGAGGTAAGTAATGTTTACACCTTTTTATCGATAACCTATAGAAGATTGGTTTTGCAGCCCTAGAATAACTGATGTTAAGGTAAGTATATTTATTTTGAATAATGTTTATAAGGTATGTATGTTTATAGTTTATGTGTTCGTTATGTAATGCATTATTTGTTCATCATTGTACTATGTGTTAATGAATGATTACTGTGAAGAGCTCAATAGGTAACTTCAGCGGACTTGGCTATGAGTGAGTGAATGAAATGATATATTGAGTACTCTGCTTCGTAAATGTTATACCCAGTCTATCGAAAAGACAAGTGATAGACACGTCCGTTATGCCTTTTCTACTCGGACGGATAATAGGTAAATCTGGATCCCGTGCTGGGAAGACTTTTGTGAACCATGAGCTCTTTGATTGACATTTGTATTTTAATTATTGAAAATGTCTCGTATATTGTTCCCTACACTAATTGTATACATGTTATCTATGATTAGGTTTAAATGTTATTTACTAAGAACGAAGTGCTTATTCCGTTATTATTTTTTCCCTTTGTTTGTAGTTGAGAACCATCAGGAGACGTTAGCGGGTCCTGAGTTGAGTGACCTGGGATGAGGTTATAGTACAGACTCCAGTTATTAGAGATAGAGTTTTCCTATTTACCATCTTAGTGTGAAATTAGTTTTTATGCTTAGGCCAATGTACCTATGGACTTGTTAGATTTGTTTTGTGATAGAATTTCTGACTGTGTTTGGGTTGTAGTTTTGATACTTGTATATGAATATGATTTGGTTATCGTGGAATGTTATGCACATGGTTGTTGAATATGCTTTTGTATGGTCTTGTATTGATTGATCTTGAGGTCTAATGATAGGTTAATGGATGTTTATTGCTCTTGTACTGTGTCTTGCATGCTTGGGGTGATCCCGAGGTGTGGCATGTTATTGTCCCATTTTGGGGGCGTGATATTGAGTAGTATCAGAGCCTAAGTTATTCAATCATGTGTCTAGTATTAAGGTGAACTGATATTGTTATGAGTGCAGTATTGGAGAGTTGGACTTGTAAGTAACTCAGGGTTTGGGATTGGCACACCCAAACTAGGAGTTACTACTATCCTTGTTCATAATACTTAGGTGGGGAGTGGTTGAAATGTGTAAGTGTGTTATTTCACGGTTCATTTCTGAACAAGGATTGACTGTGATACTTGCCCTACATAAAATGTGTAGGAAATGGAATCCGAATTGAATAAACGAGACATGAAGTTATATCTCAAGAGGGGACACCTAGACGGGAGACTGGGACTAGCCAAGTACAGGTTGAGGAATCTGCCGGGACAGATCAGGGAGGTGAGAGGATAGATTCAAACTGAGTCGCTGACACAGTAGCCACAGCAATCACAACAACCTCAATCGTCACAGATACCTGCGTCGATGATAGATTATGCTACCATTGTGGCTATTGTGGGACAAGCAGTGCATGCAGCCATTCATACTATTCCAATAACTGCTGCATCTAATCCACCACCGCAACCAAAGGCTAAAGATATTGATTACTATTACCGGATAATTATGAAGATAAATATTCCCACTTTCGAGGGCAAACATGATCCCGATGAACCAAAAAAATAGCTAGAACAAAGTGAAGAAAATTTAGATTTACTGAAAGTGCCAGATGAGTACTGATTTCCGATAGTAAAGCCATGCTTGGTTGGAGATGAAGCAAGATAGTGGAAGGAGGTAAGACCTGTACTTGCCTCTACAAGACAAATTTCAGGGATGGCTTTCAATGAGGCATTTTTAGAGCATTTTTATCCTTCACACCTCAGGATTGAGCGGAGATACGAATTTAATTCATTTAGACAGACTCCAAGAATGTCAGTAATGGTTCACACAGATTTCATGCATTGGTGATGTTTGTTCCGGGGGTCATGAATGAGATAAGGTAGAAAAACGTGATCATTTTAGAAGGAGTTTGCTGAAAGATATCAGGGAAAGAATGGCAATTGTAGATACAGATACATTTGAGAAGTTGTATGATGCTAGTGCTCGTGTAGATACATTCCTAAGACGACAGGCAGCGGAAGAGAGGGATGACAGAGGTCCATATATTCCTCTACAGAGGCCAATTTATAGACCTGCAATAACTCCAACCCGTAGTGTACGACCACTGCAACCACCATTTTCACAGTTTTGTTATTTCAGGCCCCAGCCACCACAAGTGAGACCGTGACCACACTTACCTATCGCTAGACCCTCTTGGGTTATTGAAAAGAGGGGAGGGATAGTATCAGCACCAGTCCCACTTCAGGCACGACCTCGTATTTTAGAGTGTAGTTATTGTCATCGTTATCACCTGGGAGAGTGCAGATCTGAGTGAAAGTCCGGGGCATGCTTGCCTGTGGCGATTTTGAGAAAAGGATCAAAGACTGTCCTACTACCAGGCCAGGACTATCACCGAAGTAGATGCTATAAGAGAATAGCGGTAGCGGCACAGGACCAACTACAGCCTGAGTTTATGCTTTGATCTAGTAAGAAGTAGATGGATCGGGCCAAGTTGTGACAGGTATGATATTAATTAATAATGTGTCTACGACTGCCCTATTTGATAGTGGTGCTACGCGTTCCTTCATTTCTAGAAGACTCGGTAGAAAGTTGAAAGTTAAACCTAATTGGCTTGATAATTGTTTTAAAGTTGGTACACTGGAGGATAGAATTCTTGAATCTAGATGGGTATATCCTAGTTGTAAGGTATTATTGGATGATTATGAGTTTGATTCTGACTTAGTGCAACTTAATATGTCTGATTTTGATGTAATACTGGGTATGGATTAGTTGTCTTGCAATTATGCTTACTTAGATTGCAGGGAGAAGAAAGTTAGGTAGTTTTGTTTTCCACATAAAGAGGAAATTGTGTATCAAGGTGGTATCAAGAAACCAGATAGACAACCTATACCATTACTGTTAGCAATATAGGCATAGAGGGTAGTGAGGAAGGGTTGTGAAGCATTCTTGGTTTACGTGATCAATACAAAAAAAGAAGGTGCCAAACTAAAAGACATTCCAGTGGTCTGAGAGTTTCCAGATGTCTTTCTAGAGGATTTGTCAGGCTTGCCACCAGAGCTGAAAATAAAGTTTGAAATTAATCTACTACTAGAGACTGCCCCAATTTCTAAGGCTCCTTACAGAATGGCCCCAACAGAGTTTAAGGAATTGAAGACACAATAGCATGAGTTATTAGATAAGAAATTCATCAGACGTAGTGTATCACCTTGGGGAGCTCCAGTATTTTTCGTAAAGAAGAAAGATGGCAGTATCAGATTGTGTATTGACTATCAAGAATTGACAAAGTCACTATCAAGAATAAATATACCTTGCCAAGGATCGATGATTTTCTATAAATTCTTTTGATCAATTGAAAGGCGCCAAGGTGTTTTACAAGATAGATCTGAGATCTGAATACTATCAGCTAAGGATCAAGTCAGAGGATGTTCCAAAGAGTGCCTTTCAAACTAGATATAACCATTATGAATTCTTGGTGATGTCTTTTTCCAATGCACCTGCAGCTTTCATGAACCTAATGATAGGGTATTCCGGCCCTATTTAGACAGGTTTGTGATAGTGTTCATTGATGATATTTTGGTTTACTCACATTCAGAGGAGGGGCACGAAACCATCTCAGACTGGCTTTACAGAAGTTAAGGGGGCAAAAGTTGTATGCAAAGTTCAGTAAATGTGAATTTTGGTTGAAAAGTGTAACATTTCTTGGGCATATCATCTCAGAGAGCGGAGTATTTGTGGATCCCAAAAAGATTGAGGCAATTGTTGATTCGCTTAGACTGACAAATGTGACAGAGGTTTGCAGTTTTTCGAATTTGGCATGTTACTACCGAAAGTTTGTAGAAGGATTTTCTTTGCTATAAAAGATAACTGTGCCATTGACCAGGCTTAACCAGAAGAAGACCAAGTTTGTGTGGGATGCAGATTGTGAGGCTAGTTTCTAGGAATTGAAGAATAGGTTGATATTGACACCAGTGTTGACTTTGCCATCTGGGACTGGAGGGTATGTAATATTCAGTGATACTTCTAAAAATGATTTGGGTTGTGTGTTGATGTAAAATTGTAGGGTTATTGCTTATGCCTCGCAACAGTTGAAGCCTTATGAACAGAATTACCTCACTCATGGTCTGAAATTAGCAGACATTGTGTTTGCTCTGAAGATTTGGAAACACTATCTTTACGGGGAGCAATGTGAAGTATTCATAGACCATCAAAGTTTAAAATACTTCTTCACACAAAGGGAACTCAATATGATGCAGCGTAGATGGCTGGAGTTATTTAAAGATTATGATCTGAAGATTATTTATCATCTAGGCAAAGCAAATAAAGTGGCAGATGCATTAAGCAGGAAATCTTCAGAGGTCACGCTAGGGACATGTTGATAAGGCAAATGGAAGAATCAAATTTGGAGATTGTGGAGTTCACAATCAATGTTTTAGTAGCACTTGTGGTACAACCAACTTTGATAGACATGATTAAACAAGCTCAAATTATAGATCCAAAATTGTTGAAGATCAAGAATAAGGTGGAATGTGGAGATCCAAGAGAATTCCGGGTTGATAATGCCATTGTTTGGATGCAAAGACGACTTTGTGTACCTGCAAATGAAAACTTGAAGAAAGAGGTCATGGCTGAAGCTCACAGTTCTAAATTTTCTATTCATCCTGGCAGCACCAAAATGTACAAGGATCTAAAACAACATTTCTAGTGGATCAACATGAAAAAATAAATCGTTGAATTTGTAACCAAGTGTTTGGTTTTTCAACAAGTAAAGGCATCAGAAGCCTAGTGGTTTATTGAGTCCATTGCCAATCCCAGAGTGGAAATAGGAGCATATCACGATGGATTTCATCAGTGGGTTGCCCAGGACCAGATTAGGTCGCATGTGATTGCATTTGGGTTATTGTAGACAGGTTAACCAAATCTGCTAATTTCTTGCCCTTGAAGATTTCTACTCCTATGGACAGGTTAGTACGGATCTATATGAATAATATTGTAAAGCTACATAGTGTACCTGTTACTATTATTTCAGATCAGGATCCAATGTTTACTTCTAAGTTTTGGATAGCCTACTAACAAACCATAGGTACAGAAGTAGTTTTGAGTTCTGCATTTCATCCCCACACAAATGGACAATCAAAATGGACAATTCAGATTTTAGAGAATATGTTAAGAGCTTGTGCCATTGATTTTAAGGGTAATTGGGATGAACATTTGATGTTGATGAAATTTTCCTACAATAACAGTTACCACAGCAGCATCAGCATGGCTCCCTATGAAGTTCTATATGAAAAGAAATGTCAATCACCTTTATTTTGGGATGAAGTCAGGGAAAGAAGTTAACAGGACCAGAGTTGATTCAAATTACAGTGGACGAGATGTCGTTATTCGATACACAGACTCAAGACAGCTCAAGATAAACAGAAGAGTTGGGCAGATATGAAAAGAAAACCATTGGAGTTTCAAGTTGGGGACAAGGTATACTTAAGGGTTTCGCCGATTAGAAGGGTTATGAGATTTAGCAAAAGTGGAAAATTGAGTCCAATATTTGTGGGACCCTTCGAGATATTGAAGAGAGTTGGAAACTTGGCATCTCAGTTGGCTTTACCTCCAGAGTTGGCAAGAGTCCACAATGTATTTCATGTTTCACTGCTTCGAAAATATATATCTGATCCAAGCCACGTGATTGAGTATCAACCTCTCAGTGGTAAGGAAGAATTGGTTTATGAAAAGGTACCGGTTCACATTATTGATACCAAAGAACAAGTCCTTTGACATCGGTCTATTCCATTTGTTAAAATCCAGTGGTCTAATCATTAAGAAAGGGAGGCAACATGGGAATCTGAAACCGACATGTGAAACAAGTATCCTTACTTGTTTGTCTCGTAGGTACGTTAAGTGTTGTTCAAGGTCAAAACTTTCCTTAAGGAGGGGAGAGTGTAATATCTGACCTTTTTTTATCATTTCACACGTTTTCATACTTGATCTTATCCTTTTAAATATTCATTAATATCCCTTTCAAATATTAAATAAGAGTTTTATCCTTCTTAAACATTTTCTAAAATTTTCGGGTAAAAGTATGGTGTTTAAAACTTGAGGGACTAAAGTGCAAATCTTGAAAATTTATTAAAATTTTGTTACGAAGTTTCCTGATTTAGTGTAACTTTCATTCTCCATGTGAATTTCAGAGACACCCAGGGTGCTGGGCTGGCCCAACAACTTTTGAGCGAAAACAACGGGCTTAAAATGCTTAAACCAAGTTGTAAGTATCCCACAACCCAAGGTGTTATAAACAATACAATATCCCCTCCCACTTTCAATGTGGGATATGGCATCACAATCACCCCTCCTTAAGGCTTTGCGTCCTCACAAAGCCCAAGTTGAGGCCCAATAATATATCACATATAATGCATAGGGCAGCAGAGCCCAATACCATTGGCCCAGTCTCACCCCGTGAGGTTCGCTCTGATACCAACTCTAACACCCGGGGTCCTGGGCTGGCCCAACAACTTTTGAACGGAAACAATCGGCTCAAAATACTTAAGCCAAGTTGTAAGTAGCCCATGACCCAAGGTGTTATAAATAACACAATATCCTCTCCCACTTTCAATGTGTGATGGGTCATCACAATCACCCCTCCTTAAGGCTTTGCATCCTCGTAAAGCCCAAGTTGGGGCCCAATTATATATCACATACAATACGTAGCATAGCCCAATACCACTGGCCCATTCTCACCTTCGCTTTGATACCAACTGTAACACCCCGGGTCCTGGGCTGGCCCAACAACTTTTAAGCGGAAATAACGGGCTCAAAATACTTAAGCCAAGTTGTAAGTAGCCCACAACTCAAGGTGTTATAAACAATACAATATCCCCTCCCACTTTCAATGTGGGACGGGGCGTCACACAAACCTCCCAAAACGGATTAGCTTCCAAATACTAAAATCCTATATTGAGTTTATGAAATTTTACTTCCAAATCAAATTAGTGATCCAGAAGTACTCGTAGATTTCTAATCCAACTTTAAAAGTAAGTTTTACTTCAAGATTTGTATGATTTTTATATTAAATTTCAAATTCCTCAAGAAATTAATTTGTTTAATTTTGTTGTTTTGTAAATTAATTTTATTACCAAATATGCTTATGAGCTATTGAGAATTGACTTATGGTTTGAAATGGCTTTTTAACTATTATTTTTGTGAGATTTGAATTAGGGTTTTGATAATTTTTAACCTAGTGATATATTTGAAATTATGAACCCTAATTCTTAGATTTTTATCTTATTTTCAAAAATTTAAGTCAACCCTTACTCGTTTGTGTTCGATTATGCCCAAATTTGAGAATTTGAGTGATACTAAAAAATGAACCCTTATCTTGATTTTTATCCTAACGGTATGACACTCTCCTAATTTAGGTGATTCGGGAATAGAGTTTTAGTAGACCGTTGAAATTCGGATACATCTACGAAATCGATTTTCGAGATATATAATGTTTATGCCTTTTTTATAGATACCTTGTTTATGATTGGTTTTGCAGTCCTAAAATAATTGATATTAAGGTAAGTACATTTATTTTGAATAATGTTCATAAGGTAAGTATGTATATAATTTTTGTGTTCGTTATGTAATGTGTTATTTGTTCGTCATTGTACTATGTCTTAATGAATAATTATTGTGAAGAGCTCAATGGGTCACTTTAGTAGACTTGGCTATCAGTGAGTGAATGAAATGATATATTGAGTACTCTACCTCGTAAATGTTATACCTAATCTATCGAGAAGACAAGTGATAGACACTCCATTATGCCTTATCTATTCGGACGGATAATAGGTAGATCTGAATCTAGTACTGGGAAGACAATGAAATTTGCTATAATTTATGTTTCTTTAACTAGTATTTTGGTAGAGACGTGTATATATGCTTGTGTTTTGATGGAATGAGAAGCTAAGAAATGTGAGAAATGATTGTACTTTCTCTAGCAATAGTTTGAATTCTCGTTGGTGGAAGATGGATGATGTTTTTCAAAATTTCTTATCACATATCAATACTACCACACTGTCTTTTTCTTGTACTTTTTAACCAAAATTCGCCAAGCAATTTATATAGATTTGTGCATTGCTGTCAAAATCATTTCATACCTAAAGGTGAGTGATGTTTTCATGCCTTTTTTTGAATTTTAAAAGGTGGCAAATGGCAATAGTGGTTTTGAGTCTTTGAAACACTCTCGTTTCTTTCTCACTCTCATTGAAATTATTACTTCTTTTTTTTAATTCAAATTTTTCACTGATTTTTTTTGTGTAATTTCTTGTTTGGGAAGAAAGTTTCAATCTTTTCTTTAGTAAAATATTTTTTAAAATTTATTTCTTTAGTGATTCCTTTATGTTTTGTAGTGCAGTTCTTTATGAGGTAATATCAGAGTCATTTAACAATGAAAAAGAAAATAAAAATTTGCAATCTTCGTCACTCCATTGTTTTAAGATTTGAGGCCTTTCATAAAGCTTTTCCTCCATACTACTCGTCTTTCCTCAGTACAAAGCAACTTGCAACATGTAAAGATTCCTAGTGTCCCGCGCCTTTTCTATGGTTATTTTCTTAACATTAATTGATTAATGGCTTTGATTTTTTTTTTCTTTTCAGATTACATTAACTTATTATTAGTTTCAAAGTTTACCATTGAGCAACCTTCACCATAGTTGGGTTCAAGGTATTTAAATTTTCTTTGACTTTCTTATTAGATTGTTTGTGTTTAGATCGATGATTTTTCATAAACTCTTGCAAAAATTAAAATTGAAGGTAAAAGAAAGTATGTACCGTCATAATGCAAGTCATAATTGAAAAAAGAATGGCACACGTGTTCAAACTGACATTATTGATGCTAATGTTAATGATTTGCCAGCTCAATTTTTGAGCTAGCAACAACCTCAGGTACATAATCAATCACAGCTCCCGATGCCAAATCAACATGAGGCGTAAAATTATGATGTCCAGAGTCACCCACAGACTCAAGTAAATAGTCAACCAATGTCCATCGTGCAGAGTCAGCCACATATTCATGAAAATAGTCAGCTAGTGCCAAATGTGCCAAGTTAGCCACAACTACTACATTATATATTTATATGCCTACAAAAATCCAACCCCAAATTAACATATAGAACCAATTCTCTGTTCAACAATGTGTTGCCAAGCAAATGGTAGTTGGCATTAGATCTACCACAGGTCAAGAACAACACAAATTGATAACCCCAGATAATTAACCAATTAAGAATCCAGGTTTAAGAAAGAGCTAATTGGATTTTAATCATGGTCTAGAATAGTTTCGCGCCCCCCCCTTTACCGCGCTCTTACCGACCGCGGTCTGGCTGGCACCGGTGGGACTGGCACCGTCGCCAACGTGTGGTGCTCGTGAAATAGGTGATTGAATGCAAAAATCCTACTTACAATTTACAAACATAAATTACCTACTTACTATTACAAATTTAAATAGAATCACCTATTTACTATTACATAACGGGGCCTTTAATGCCACTATAAATTGTATAAAAATAATCTAAACTAGGGAAAACAAGACTGGAGTCGCCACCCGGTGTGTTGGTGCGCCGGGACACAAAAATACATCAAAAATTTAAAAAGAAAATAAACCCTAGTTTAGATTGACTCCTAGTCCGCGTAACTCAAGAAAATGAGTTCGGGAATCCTGTTGTAAAATGGGAAGGTTTGGGATGGATTTGAATTTCCCTCAGCACCCACTTTACCCGGCGTTGGACCGGTTGCGTGATTTTATCGCGTTTCTCTTTTCAATTTTAGTATTCATTATTGCCGGCTTTGTAGCATACGTGTGCTTTGAGATAGTTTAAAAGTAATAAAATATGTACATGTTAATGAGGAAACGAAAACAAATGGTAAATATTAACATTGACAGGCAGATTTAGCTCGGGGCCAATTAAAAGTCGTACACATTGAGCTTGTAGTGCCCTTTAACTCCCAAGGGCCAAAATAGTCATTTATCATGCACGCCGGAGTTTATTTCTAGCCCAATTTTATATTATTGATACTAATTATTAAGTCCTGGGCAAATTGCTTTGATTCAAATACTTAACGTCTTGTTGTGCAACTAATCTAAAATTTGAGGGCAAAAGAGTAAATTCACATAATTTAACAAGTAAGATAAGGCATAAATATTATATTGAGACCAACAAACATTAAAATAAAGCACCAATCATCACAAAAGCAATTAATCAAAAAATATGTGCAAAGATCAAAGTCTATTTACAATTTAATACTCATAGGGGCAAAACAGTAATTTCACAATCAAAGGGTAATTAAAACGTATTAAAATGTCAAACATAAATCAAAATAAAACTTGGTGGTTATTGACATAAAACATGTAATTTGGAAGAAATATGAAGAGAAAAAAATAGTAATATTAAAGAAAATTCCTTAAGGGCCTAAATGTAATTTTAAAAAATTATTTGAGGTCTAAAAATACAGAAATCTGAAATCTGGAGGGCCAAAACGCAAATAAATTTTTTTCTGAAATTTTGGAATTTTTTTGAAATGCCACGTCATCGCTGACGTGACGCAATCTGGGGAGTGCCACGTCATCGACGACGTGGCACAATCTGGGAATGCCACGTCATCTGAGACGTGGCACAATCTGGGAGTGCCACGTCATCCATGACGTGGCACAATCTGGTGATGCCACGTCATCCATGACGTGGCATCAAAGTGGGCCCTATCAGAAGGACCTAAACGTAATTTAAGAAAATATTCTCGGGCTAAAATGAAAAAAACTAAAATTTGGAGGAGTAAAATAGAAATAAAAATTTTCTAACCTTCCTTCTTTTTTGTGCAGATTTTTGTGGGCTACCAGCCTTCTTCCACCACGCTTTTAACCCACCAGATGAACGATTTTGCTTTGGGTTTGAAAAGGGAAGTTGTAGCTCCAGAAACGTTCTACAACTTTTATTCTTTCAGTTTAATCCAGTTCCTCTTCCATAGCTTGCAAGACATCTTGGCTCAAAGTTGGTTGTCTGGAAAATTTTCCAGACTTGGAAATTTTTCTGCAGATCCTCTAGACCAACCGCCTTTTTCTACCACTTTTTTTACCCTCCAAATGGACGATTTTGCTTAAGATTTACAAAGAGAAGTTGTAACCCCAGGAACCCTCTACAATTTTTCTTCTTTGAGTTTAGTCTAATTCCTCTCTGATCGTATGGAATTTTGGCTCAAAGTTGGCTGTTTGGCAGATTTTTTAAACACCTTTAATTTATCATTAATTCTCCAATTAATTAATTTACACTTATAGATCGAGATTGGCTTTTAGCAAAGCATCATGACCACCCAAGTGTTGAGATATGTCAAGTAGTTCCACATCACCCATCCGTGACTAGTTCTCCTGTAATTAATATCCTTTCACCAACCTATATCCCGATGCCAATTCAAGAATACAGATATAATGCCAACTCTTATCGAATTAAGGTCAAATTTATCTTCTTTCCAAAATACAACTCACTATGAAAGTAGAATTTAAGACACTTTTAAATCTATTTCCACTTTATAAAGATTTCGAATCGTATTTCAAGAAGTGGTCATACTGGGATATACTCTCCTATTATAAGGAGTGGTGAATCCTCTATTGGTTATATCTTATCTTCTCATGATTCATATTATACCCGAACTCTACAGTATGTGCGACTCATTAAGAGTAACGACTAATAGAGCCAAAGAATAATAATCCACAGTCAAGATAAACTCATGACCTCAAGTCAAAGGACCATTACACTACTATCACAAAGAGATTAATCCACTGGCATTTAAATAATAATCCGTGTGGAATACTCTTAGCGGGTCAATCCGATGCACCTATTCTTAATAAGCATCCACATACTCTTATGTGCTAATTACTAGTGTCATACACTACGATTAGGGATATATACGAATAAAATATAATTACATCATAACTCTTTATGATTTTACATATAAATATTTTATTCGTTAAATGCCATATTACAAAATATACAAAATAAATATAAAAGTGTAATTTATCCCTAAAATTAATTGGCTTTAAGGCATACACTAACAAACTCCCACTTGCACTAAAGCCAATCATTCATGTGCTTAAGACCGAATGAGTTAACATGACTCTCATGTTTCTTTTGGGACAAAACTTTAGTGAACGGATCAGCAATGTTATCATCTGTGGGGATCTTCTCTATCTTTACTTCATTTCTATCAATGATCTCTCTAATCAAATGATAGCGCCGTAATACATGTTTAGATCGCTGATGAGACCTGGGTTCCTTTGCTTGTGCAATAGCTCCATTGTTATCACAATACAAGAGTATAGGATCACTAATGGAAGGAACCACTCCTAGGTTCAGCCACAAACTACCTGATCCAAACAACCTCTTTTGCTGCTTCTAAAGCTGCAATGTATTCGGCTTCTATTGTAGAATCAGCTGTGGTGTCCTTTTGGAACTTTTCCAACTTATCGCACCACCATTAAGAGTAAATACATATCCATATTGTGAGTTTGCTATCATCCTTGTCAGATTGAAAGCTAGCATCTGTATATCCATAAACTGTCAATTTTTGTCCACCATAGATCAAGAATATATCTTTAGTCCTTCTTAAGTACTTAAGAATATTCTTGACTACTATTCAATGACCACTCCCTGGGTTAGATTGAAACCTGCTCGTAACACTTAGAGCATAGGAGACATCGGGTCTAGTACATAGCATAGCATACATTATAGAACCTATAGCCAAAGCATATGGGATCCTTTTCATGCTATCTCTTTCGACATCTGTCTTATGACACATGTCTTTAGAAAGGTACACACCATGAGACATTGGTAAGTAACCCTTCTTCGATTGATCCATGCTAAACCTCTTTAGCATCTTATCTATGTACGTTGATTGAGTAAGACCAAGCAACCTCTTAGATCTATCTCTATAGATCCTCATTCCCAGAATATAGGTTGCCTCTCCTAAATCTTTCATAGAAAAATTTCTGGACAACCATACTGTTGGCCCTGACAAAAATAACCTAAGAGGGGGGTGAATTAGATTGTCTCTAAAAACAAACCTTTCTATGTGCTTAATAGAAATTCAAACTTTGTGCACCAAATGAAAACTTAAGCACAAATGAATACAATAGATATTCAACAATTTAAGCTTAAAGAACAAATAAGAATATTGAGATTAAGAGAATCAAACCAAACTCCCTAGCTTCTCAAGCTTGGAGCTTGCAATTACAAAGAGCTTCTTACAAGGCAACTACCAAGTTTACAACTTGAAGTTCAGCCACTAAAAGTCTCTTCAAAGTAGGTGAGACAATAACCTCTTGTACACAAATGAGGATCACTCTTGCTCACACTAATTTCCTTTAGTTGAGCCAAGAGTTTTACACTCACAACCTCCCTTTGTTACAATTGTTATCTCTCCACTCTTACACTTGAAGAACTCTTACACTTCTAAGCTCTTTTCTCACTACCTACACTATTACAACACTTGTACCCACTATTTCTCCCAAATAGCTGTAAGCAAGAATGATTTGTAATCAATGTAGAAGTCTCTGCTTAATTAATTCAGACCTAAGGGTATGTATAGTTGCCAAATATCTGCTTTCAACAACTTCCCAACGGCTATTTTCTGTTTACTGGAAAACTAGCCGTTGGATCTTTCGGACGGCCGATGCAGCAAGAGTGCGTCCGAACAAACTAGCCGTTGGACCGTTCGGACGGCCGCTGCTAAACCTTGCGTCCGACACTGCATCCGTTCTCTGAGGGTATTCGTTCGGACGTCCGAGGATGCGTTCGAACATGCGTCCGATCGAAGCAAAGTCTAGTGGAATATGATCGGACGCTGTTCTAGAATCCGAGGCTTGCTTCAAATTCTTTGTGTCGGACGATTACCATCATCCGAAGCTCTGTCACTCGGACAGTTATTTGCGTCCGTGAAGTCTTGTGGTAGTTTTGTTCGGACGATCATTTGCGTCCGAACCTACCTGTTTTTCTGCACACTTGTTATTAAACCATTAGTATGATTTGGTAGCAATAATGACATCATCAAAACATGGTTAACATAACTGGGGTTCAACACATACCTTTACACTTTGAAGCATAGGTATGTCATTACCTATCAACAATATGTCATCCACATAAAGTATCAAGAAAATAATGGCGCTCCCACTCACCTTCTTGTATACACATGGTTCATCCTTATTTTTGATAAAATCAAACACTTTGATTATCTCATTAAAACGGATGTTTCAACTCCTAGAAGCTTGCTTTAGTCCATAAATAGACCTTTGTAACTTGCATACTTTGTTAGGATCTGTGGATGTAAACCCTTCAGGTTGTATCATATACACGTCTTCCTGCAAATTTCCATTAAGGAAAGCAGTTTTTACATCCATTTGCCAAATCTCATAATCATAATATGCAGCTATCGCAAGTAAAATTCGAATAGATTTCAGCATTGCAACTGGTGAAAAAGTTTCATCAAAGTCAACTCCTTGTCTTTGTGTATAACCTTTTGCGACCAATCGCGCCTTATAGGTAATCAATACATTACCATCCATGTCGGTCTTTCTCTTAAAGACCCACTTGCACCCTATGAGTTTAATCCCTTCAGGTGGATCGACTAAGATCCATACCTTATTGTCATACATGGAATCTATTTCAGATTTCATGGCTTCTAGCCACTTCTGAGAGTCCTTATCAGATAATGCTTCTTCGTAAGATATAGGTTCATCATTCATAATGATTAATACATCATTGTACCCACTTACAAGAAACTCAAATTTCTTTGGAGCACGACGTATCCTAGTAGTCCTACGAAGAGTTTGTGTATCAATAGCTTCATCCTCAATTACATCATCATGTGATTGAAGCTCTTGTTCCATTTGTTGATCAATACCATATTGTGTTTCTTGAACTTCTTCAAGATCTATTTTGCTCCCACTTGCCCTTTCAAGAATAAACTCTTTTTCTAGAAAGACGGCATGTTTTGAGACAAACACCTTTTGCTCAATGGGATTATAGAAATAATATCCAAACGTCTCCTTTGGAGACCCCACAAATAGGCATTTATCTGACTTAGGTTCAATTTTATCAGATTCTACCCTCTTCACATAAGTAGGACAACCTCAAACCTTCAAGTATGAAAGTTTAGATTTCTTTCCAAACCATATCTCATACGGAGTGGAATCAACAACTTTTGATGGAACATGATTTAGTAAATGGGAGGCAGTATTAAGAGCATAGCCCCAAAACAATTTTGGGAGGTCTGCAAAACTCATCATTGATCGAACCATATCTAATAGAGTTCGATTACGTCTCTCAGATACACCATTTAGCTGTGGTGTATAAGGAGGAGTCCATTGAGGTAGAATCCCATTCTCCTTAAGATAATCTTGAAACTCTTGGTTCAAGTATTCCTCACCTCGATCTACACATATTAAGGAGTAGCTGTAAAAGTAATGAAGTATGAAAAACCTCCTCTAGCATGAATTGACATAGGACCACAAACATCAGTATGTATTAGTCCCAACAATTCACTAGATCTATCACTTTTTCCAGTAAAAGATGATTTGGTCATTTTACCAAGTAAACAAGATTCACATATGTCATATGATTCATAATCAAATGATCCCAAATATCCATTGTTATGTAATTTGGAAATGCGTTTCTCATTTACATGACCAAGTCTACAATGCTAAAGGAAAGATTGTTTCAAATTATCAATATAAGCCTTACAGATCCTTTCTAGTGCCCATTGTTCCACAATAGTAACAATTACCCTTGGCTTTATCGTTCTTGATCACATGTGTTGGTTTTAACCCAAACTTGGCTTTCACAAAACCAATCTTGGATTTCTTTTTCTTCTTATTAGAAGAATCAACAACCATCACTTGTTTCCTTTCCTTTTTAATAGTTGCCTCAGCAGTTTTTAGCATATTCAACAGTTCAGTATGAGAGTTGTGGATAATTTATTCATATTGTAATTCATCACGAACTGTGAAAAGCTATCAAGCAGAGATTGCAAAATTAAGTCAACATTTAACTCATGATTTTTCTTAAATGCCAATCGTTCTAATTTTTCAATTAGTCGATCATCTTCAATACATGAATTGCTACTGAAGAACCCTCTGCCATCTTACAACGGAATAGCTCTTTAGAGGTCTCATACCTCTCATTTCTAGATTCTTCATCAAACAACTCCTTGAGATGAATAATCATAGACTGAGCATCCATATTGTCATGTTGTTATCATATAAAATGGGACGTAAATTGACGTTATTACTCATATTCTACAACACATAAATAAAGATAGTATAAGTATTTGTTATTTATGCATAAACAAAACTAAAATATAATATGGACTTTCTTTTAATTTGGTTTTGCTCCCACTATTTTTAATTCAAATCAATAACCCTCACATATTGATTCGGGAGCTATCACATAACCCCTAATGGGCTAGGATCCCATCTAATTATTTTGATCTTGGGTGTACCCAACAAACCAAAAATAATTTCGAAAGGTAGGTAACTCTTACCAATTACAACTCTTTGTAATTCCTAGATAGTTAGGTATCAACTCTTTGATAACACATCATATGTGACTCCTAACCTTTGCCTCAAAGACATATAACCTTGAGTTTACCCAACAAATTATATGCCTCCGTTAAGTCATATCCATTATTCAGAGATCTCATCTCATAGCTCAAACATGTCCAACGTAAAGTAACCTTGGATTAGCTCAACAAGATTACATTAAATCTAAGAAGATGTCTCGTTTGTTGCTATAATAATGGAAGGTTATTTTGTCTGACTTGTATTAATTTGAGGGATTTTCTTTTATTTATTTTATTAGGTCTCATCAAATTGTATGCAATATTATCATATCAACATATAATAAATAAACATGCATAAAACCATGGATGATTATGAACTTTTACTAAACTAGTTTCCTTGAGTCACGAAGGAAACTAGGTGGTCAAATTCTAAGGGTAATCTTCAACTCTTGAAAATTTCCTTCTAGGTTGCACCTTTCCTCCATCTGCATCATCTTGTACATTACAAATGTAATTCTATATAAATATTTTAGATATTCAATCCTATCCCTAACCTACATCTATGTACATTACATGATTGGTTAAGAAATCTCGAGTTACATTCGAGGGGATTGAGATGAGAAAAGAATTACATTCAGAATAATAGAGAAAGGCAGGACACGCAAGCCCTATTTTTAAAAATTTACAACCATCGAATTTAAATGAACCAAATAAATCAAACACAGTCAAATTGGTCTTAAGTCCATAATCATCCATCATGCAATTAAATAATTCAATAATTAAATAAAAGCATAAATCCGTATTTAGTATCTAATCATGAATCACTATATTTCATAATTTCAATCTAATTGAAATTATCAATTTTGAATTATTTATAAAAATATTTTATGGAGAAAAATTATTATTTTCTAATCACATTAGAAAATAATCCTTTAAATAATAGAATTTTAAAAATTATATTAGAAACAATTTCTAAACAATTTCTAATATTTAAACAAATTACCTAATTCTAATCTCATTAGAATTAAATAAATATTTTCAAAGGTTTTATACTTTCTAAATTTTAATCAAATTAAAACAAAGAAAGTTTCTAAATCTTGTCAATTAATTTTAAACAACAATTGTCAAAAATTAATTGGTGATTTCAAAAATCTAAATTTAGAAAAACCTTTTGTATGAAAATATTAAATAAGTGTCGCTAATTCCTTAAATATATTAAATACTTTTAGCGACAAAATCCATAAGTGTCACTAAAAGTGACTAATGCAATCTTCTTGAATTGAATACCCGTGAATTTGCGTGAATCAAATTCACGGGTCCTTCAATTCAAGATGACGTCATCTTGATTGCCTGACCCGTGAATCAAATTCACGGGCCCCTCTTTTTTTCTTTTTTTTTTAATTTCTCCAATATTTTATAAATAAAATTCAAAAATTCATATAGTTTGAATAATTCAATATTCATGACAACTAAATACAACTACATCATAAATTAAATCAAGGGTGGCTCTGATACCACTGTAAGAAAGTAAATCATATATAACGCAACGGAATTTAAAATTTTTACTTTCCTATCACGGATCACCTTGATTAATATATGCGTAGTACAAGAAAAGTATAGAGATCATACCTTAAAATTGCAGTAAAATCTTCAATATGTTTGGGACGTCGATCCACAAGCCGCGCAGGTGCTCGGCCTCTAATGGTATCCACACAGGAGGAACATAATTAAATCAGGAATCTTCACAAAATTAATTGACCCAAACCATGGAGTGCTAGCTCCTAAATTATTTCTCCCTTATTTCTCAATCGTGACTCTCACGATTTAAAAAGGAATTTCGTTGGCTTTTTCCCAAAATAAAAACCGTAAGTACTAGTCCTTTTTGTAGTTTTGCTTTTCTAGACAAGTACTAGTCCTTTTTTTTATTTTGGCCTTTTGGCCGTTAATGTATTATTCCTACCAATAGTACTACTTCCTTTTATATATATTATAATATATCATATATATAATAATATAGAATCCCAATCAAATTGGGTTTAGGGAATTATAAATTCTAATCAGTTTGAGTCATGGGTATATGAATAATTATAAAACCATTAGGACTCTTAATATGTCTTACATATTAACTCCTAATATTAATAACTTATTATAATTAAACCCAAAAGTTAATTTATCTCATAAATTAACCTATAAGTATCTCATACTTATCAAATTAATTTTAATCCTGAGTATTAATTATCCTTAAGTGTGTGACCCTTTAGGTTCCCAATCACGTTGGTAATAAGTATAAATTATAATCCTAAATTAATTAGGATTAGATAAATTAAACACCTTTAATTTATCATTAATTCTCCAATTAATTAATTTACACTTATAGATCAAGATTGGCTTCTAACAAAGCATCATGACCACCCAAGTGTTGAGATATGTCAAGTGGTTCGACATCACCCATCCGTGACTAGTTCTTCTGTAATTAATATCCTTTCACCAACCTATATCCCGTTTAATTCAAGAATACAGATATAATGCCAACTCTTATCGAATTAATCAAATTTTACTTCTTTCCAAAATACAACTCACTTGAAATAGAATTTAAGACACTTTTAAATCTATTTCCACTTTGACTTTTATTATACCCGAACTCTACAGTATGTGCGACTCATTAAGAGTAACGACTAATAGAGCCAAAGAATAATAATCCACAGTCAAGATAAACTCATGACCTCAAGTCAAAGGACCATTACACTACTATCACAAAGAGATTAATCCACTGACATTTAAATAATAATCCGTGTGGAATACTCTTAGCAAGTCAATCCGATGCACTTATTCTTAATAAGCATCCACATACTCTTATGTGCTAATCTACTAGTGTCATACACTACGATTAGGGATATATACGAATAAAATATAATTACATCATAACTCTTTATGATTTTACATATAAATATTTTATTCGTTAAATGCCATATTACAAAATATACATAAATATAAAAGTATAATTTATCTCTAAAATTAATTGGCTTTAGGGCATACACTAACGTGTTGATGATGTCAATGGAGAATAGTAATTGAATATTGGAAGGACGAAAATGGTATAGTTATATTGCTTTTTCTCTTAACTCTAGCTATTGTAAATTGCTTATTATCTTATGAATATTATTGTTTATAAATTGAATACTATCCCCAGATAATAATTAGTTAGTTGAATATTCTATCTGGCTTAACCAGGTATTCTAATTAATATATTATGAAGAAAATTGCTGAGAGAAACAAGAAAAATAGAGCATTGTTGTGTTATCATCATAGGACTAGTAGAAGAGACTTTGATGATGCGATTGAATTAGTAAGTTATTTTGTTGGCTAAGCCAAGTCCTTTTTTTTTAACTTACTTTGATGAACATATTACAAAGGAATTTGCTTATCACTGTCTAATATTGTAGATGAAAGCCTCTGGAATGGACACTTCTCGTCTTGATATATTTATCGCAACTCGTATGTCAAGGATGGGATTTTGCTTGATGGTGACACAAAAGCTATATTTGTAAGCATACACACATATTCATACATATTTAAGTACTATTTGCAACTAATAATACTTGAATTGGTAATACTGAAAGGTGAATTTTTATTATATTCAATAAGAACAGTAGGATTGCATTACCATAAAATTATCTTCTATGGATTTTGTAGGAAATCATTAAAGAACGCTTATCTCAAGTGCCGGACGGAAACCAAACTAGAGCACTGAAAGAATTGGTTTTCACTGAACTTGTAACTGAAGATGGACATGGTCATATGCACTGCTTAGGTAAAGGTACCACCCCAACAGAATTACATTGTACCTCTTCAGCAACTCCTATTGCCTTAGACTCAATACTAGAAGAAGTTCTCCAATTGTAAATTCAAAAGGTGGAGGAAAAATTACAAACAAAAGTACGAGTTGAAGCACGTGCTGAGATTACTTCAGTTTTGGAAAACTTCTTCATGACTATTGTGGGTGAAGCAAATCATGTTCTCAATATGACTCTAAGAGGAGAGTATAATACTAATAAACAAATGAATCTCATTATATATATATATATATATATATATATTATATATATATATATATATATAATTATACACTGTAATGTATTTTGTTTCCTAATTATGATGCTCCCTTCAATGATAGGTTACTGATACATCTTGCATGCATAGAGTAGAAATGTCTTCTTCAATAAATGGGAATTAGAAAATCAACAGGAGAATAGCATACATGTTTAGCCTCAAGCTTGAGATTCTTGGTTAGTAGACCACTTTCTGTATTTCATTTTATGTCTTTGTTCATTTTGAGTGTAAATTTAACTCTAATGTTGAAACTAGGATTTTTATAGAGGATTGACTGGCCTTGGCTGTTTTTCCTTTTTGATTTTAATTGTTTGAGAAGTCATGGTTAGAATTAAAAAGTTGTATGTACTGATCTTGACTGGAATATTCATAAGGCCTTAGCTAGATGTATTTGGTATGATTATTTGACCTTCCATATTGTATGTTCAATTTTCATGAGGATAAGTTATATTGAGTCTGAAAAGTTAAAAATTGGAAATGTTGAAGAAATAGAAGAAATTCTGTCTAATCTTTCAATGTGATTCTACAATTTAGAATAGCTGTATTTGGTATTCTTGATTTGTTATGTTGATTTGTGATTTAAATGAGCGCCAGTCTTTTATGTAAAACTCGATCCAATCTTTTAAACCAAGGAAAACTTACACTTAAAGTTGACCATATAAATTTGTTTTGCCTCCAAACTCCCTCCTATTCTCTGTTTGATTAAAAGTCTCAACTTTTTTTTCTTAGTTCTTTATTAGTGGACCATTTGGTTTGTAGAGGAAACTAGCTACTATGAGTTAATGAAACTACTTATCCCTTCTTACTATTTCATCTTTGTTTTTGTGGCCTGTTTATTCTTATTGAAAGGCCACGATCATCACAGCCTTGTGGCTTTAGTGCCTCTTTGCACCAGAATCCATTAATCTCCAACAAACTTTTTCACACTTGTTTTTCTTGTGCCTTTGATTGCTTTTTATCTCCTACAAATTGTTTTCCCATTTGCCTCCTATTCCAGTAATCATCTTACTTTGCCTCTTTTACGCTGTGACCTCTGTCTATTGATTAAGCTACATTTATGGATGAAAGAATAGTGGAAATAAATTTTTGTTTGTTTTGCTTTGCTGTTAGTGTGTTGTAACTTTATTCTTGTCATTTTGTTGGAGAATTGTCTTATCTCCATGCACGTTGCCTGTTCCAACTATCTTCCTTCTTCAATTGCATTAGGTCAAGTCAATGCTATTTATATGGAAATATATGAAAATCATCAATTTACTCCTTTTCTTTTTTGGTCGCTTTTTTAATATAAATTTATTTGTGGGACTTAAAAGAATAAAAGTCACTTGTGATCTGTAGACATATGCTAACACACCCATTTTACAGGTCTTGTCAACTGAAAAACTTGACCATCTTAATTTTCTTATTTTTTGGTTGAGAAGGGATCAGAGAGAACGTATTTGTTGATACGTCAAAGAAGACCAGTTCTTTCTTAGGACCATTTTAATATAAATTTACTTCATCAGAATGGAGAGATTCATCAACATAAATACATAATTTTTGTAGGAAAGGCTTTCGTCTACCCTACTATTTCTCTCCAAAAAATAAGGATAAAGTGGTCAAAACACAGCTTCGGATGGGGGTAGATTTGTAATTTCAATCATTAGGCTTTCATGCATTTAGTGAGTCAGATTAGATATCTTCATTCCTCTCATTTGTGCACTGTTGCTCCTTCATTCTCTCCTCTCTTCCCTTTATTTTCTCCGTGCTACTTTTGGACCAATCACCACGATCATCATCCCAACCACCACCGATCTTCTCTTTTCTATCTATTTTTACCTTTTTTATTCTCTTCCGGTCTGATCTGTATCAATCTGATGTGTTATGTATTTTTCTCTGTTGTTCTTTTTTCTTTTAATTTTTTATTGATATTTTGAGTGTGAACCTCAAATCTCTACCTTGTTTACTGAGTTAATCACCTGTGTTCCTCGATCTAGGATTTCTATTATTTTGTGAGATTTTTTTAGAAATTAAATGGTGACTGTTGAAATTCTTGATATCCTCGTTATGACCTCCAGTTGTGTCAAAGTGGGTTAACTTTTTTTTTTTTTTAATTTTCTTTTTTTTTTTTTGTGAAAATATAATTGAATATTATGAATATAAAAAATTATATATTTTTTTCTCTTTGCTGATTTTTAAGTGAGGGAAATTGTCGGTAATGGCATGACAAGAGTGGCTAATTTTGTTGAATCTTCTCTGAGTCCTGTTGGACTCAACAAGGTATTACTTTTTTTTTTCTTTTTATTATTTTTCCAAATTAATTTATGCATCTTTTAAAATTTTATGTATTTTGTGTTCATTTTTTTGTGTTGGACTAAATCGTCAAAATAGGTTTGTTCGATGTGTTTTGATTTATGTGAAGGATTCGTTACCTTCTTAAATACTATAATCTATACTCCAAGAAATGACAAATTTTGGATTATTTCTGGATTTTTGTGTTTTTATGTCTAAGATTTTTCACCATTACTTCTTCATCCTCATAGAGACATATATACATGCATGCATGCATACATATAACATACATTATATATATATATATATATATATATATATTTATATTCTACTTTCACAATTTTCTCTCTTATTTTTTTTGATTTAGAAATATAATGGACTAATGGTGTTTGATCTCTTTCTGCTCTCCAGATCTACACAATTTTAGGAAGTATGAAAGGTAATGCTTTTCTATTTGGACACTTTTTCCTTATGCTGTTATTTCTGTTTTTCTTTTTCTTTTTTTTGTAAGAAATGTTTATGTTTAGTTGTTATTATAGTTTTTACTCTTGTTGAATGAATTGGACATTTGTGGTGGGATTAGTTTCAATCAATAGCTGCCAATGGACTTCTCTTTAATACGGAGGGTTTCTTTTTTTTTTTTTGGTTCTCACCACAAATTTTAAAAATCCCTTTTTTTAGTTTGTATTACTTTCAATATATAGTTGTTTACTGCCATCAAGCATCCATTGATTTGCTTGTTTTGATGGGTAGCTTAGGTTTCTAAATTTTTAACAGAAGGGATTGTGATTAAAATTACTATGCATGAATGGGAAGATGGTGATTTTTTATTTTCTTTGATAATTAGAATGTGCCCTTTGAGATATTTGGTTTTGAGGTTAATTAGAACCTTTCATAGCTTTTATTCTGTGGCAAATTTGTCAAAGTTGTTTCATACTATAATTTTGTTGATTCCATGAAACAAATAAGGTAGTTTCTTGACTATGTTTGATTCATCTTGATAATTAATCTTTCATTCATTTTAGTATTATTCCAATATTTTGCTTGGATTTACATGGAACGTCATTGATAAGGAGTTTTCAAGATAGGTATGTCTGATGATCTTTTCTTGATTATTGTTTGTTGTTATGTCATTTTTTTATATTGATACCATGTTTTTGCTGGGAGCTCATAGTGGTCGGTGGTCAACAAGGAGTTCCCAAGTTAGGTTTGCATGCCAAATTTTTCTTAGTTATTTTTTTATAATAGCATCACTTAATTATTTTTTCATTGTAGTGTCTTTTTTTACATGGATCTGGTTATTGCTTCTTGTTTTCTATGTTTATTGGTTTGAATGTGAGTATACCTTTTTTTTTCTGCTATAGAACAAAGAAAGGATATAAAAATGCTTGATAAAAGTTGACAATATTATAGGGCAATATGCTTGTGTGGCTTATGGCTGTTAAAGTTGTAATTTTCCTAATTTATTTGGATACACTTTCTATACTTTGGTGTATAATCTAAGAAATAAATTTGTTGTTGATATTTTGCCAAATTTTTGTTCGTTTATCGCTAATCAGATGTAAGTTTGACAGTATGCTAGAGATCAATTAAGAGATTTGAAATTTTGGTACACTGTTTTCTTGTATTTAGTTAGACTACAAAAATCACAAATTTGTTGTTCTTTTTTTTTTTAAAAATATTTCATTGGTACAAGATTCTTCCTTTTTGATTAGTAGACGGTTATTTACTAATGAAGAGATAAGTCAGTTTATTTGTGGTCATACGCAATCGTCTATGCATAAAATGGTTGAGTTAAATAGTAGTCAAAACTTAAAATCCGGAATTTAAGCTAGACTGACATTTGGTTAGATGGTGGAAAAAGTTAGCGACAAGATTTAGAATTTAGAATTGTCTTTCAAGTTTTTAGATTAGATTTTTTGTCCTTCATTTTTTTCATTTTACTTATTTTTTTGTTCATTCCAGTTTCTATTTGTCTTATTTCTTGTTTGCCCATCTTCTTCCTAACTATTTAACATCCAATTCCTTTTTCTCTTTGCTCTTAATTAGTTTGTTATGTTGTTTGCAAATCTGTTGTTTTTATTTTAATTTAGTGTTTTTAGCCAGCCATTTAATTTTTTAAATCCAAGTAAAGTATTTGCGTTTTAATGAGCTGATTCGGCCAAAATATTTGCCAGATAAGGTATCAATGCTAAGAGTAAAAAAGCCTCCAGTTTTGTTTACATTAAGTTTTTGAAATTGGAATTTGTGATATTTGAAAAAAAAAAACAAACAAGATTTGTTGATTTTTAGTTTTAATTGAATTTGTGATATATATCACTGGAAAGCTGGGTATAATTTTGATTGTATTGTAAATTTTTGTGCATATGCATGCAAGTGACATGGAAGGAAGAAGCCGTAGTTCAAACCGAGGACAAGTCTCTGGCACCCCACAAGACTCTTTGATTTAGATACAAGCACACACAAGGATTTCCAATAATAGATGTCATTTCTAATAATCTTGTAACTGTTCTCATTTATAGTTTTCTATTTTATAAATATGGATATACGTTTTTTAAAATTAAAATACATAATTACATGATGTCAAATTATGTTATATCTTCATTTATTCAATTTTATTGGTCATTTATATTTATCTATTTTTTCACCTTACAATGCACGGTCATGTCACCTAGTTTAATGAATAAGATATTATGTTTGATGTTATAGACGGACGAATTTTTAATAGTTACACGCATTTCAAATTTTGTTTTCAATTCAAAAATATTAAAATGTTTTATATAAATTTATTTGACTGTTTAACAAGAAACATTTGTCTTAACATAAATTGTTTTTCATGACATTCATGAAAATAATAATATTTTTGTCAATTGATGTTTTGAAAGGTAAAGTAATATATTTTTGCCAATTGATGATTTTTGAAAAGGTATTTGAGTAGAATAAAGGGTAATTATATTAAACAAAAAATAAAATAAAAAATAACAATATTAATACATTAAACATTAAAATAAACGAGAAAATATAAATAAAAAAAATCTTTCTAATTCATTTATGGACTAAAACAAATGTGGAAAATAATCTCTTGTGATGGTAGGACAACCATTATTTAGATTGTCATAAATAAATTGCATCATCAAAGCAACGAGAAAAAGACATTGCAAATGGTTACTTGCGTCTATGTTGCAATGGACAAATAGATGTAGCATAGTTATTGAATCCGGTCTTGCACGGCAGTTCAATCAACGAAATTGGTAAATTGGTCTTGAGATCGGGTTGGGTCCTCTAATGACCGGACAAGAAAGGACCTGTCGGGTTTCATGCAACCTCCGACGGTTCAACCACTAAATCCGAAAATTCGGCAGGTTTGTTTGAGAAAAAAAATCAAATTGTAATTATCAAATTTTGAACTAAATACCTCTTAAATAATAATAGAAGACCTTACCACCTAATTATGTAAGTTTTTTACATGTCAAAAGGATATGTAAATAATGAAAAGTTATATTTACACTTAAAATTTTTTAATAAAATATATTTTTATCAATAGTTTCACTATATATCTTGTATTTAATAATTAACAGATATTATGTATTAATAAAAAAATATATTTAAGTGACCCACCGGTTGAAACAGTAATCCATTAATCTACCTCTCTCACTGGGTTTCTCCGCGGGTCGAGTTTAATAACTATGGGATACAGCATCTGATTGATTGTCATTTACTATAAAATTTAAGTCATGGCAAATATTCATATATTCGTCACGAACACATTTACGATGAGTACTTATTCATCGCAATTACTCCGCAACCCTCATGTATGCGATCAATCTTTGTCTTTAGTGTACCAGATATCAACTTTTTCTTCCAAATGTATTTCAGCCAATATCTAACCACTGATCTTCGCGAATGTGGAAAAATTGAAAATACTTTTGACATTTTCTTATCCACTCACTGGGTTTGATCCCCTTTAAAACTTGGAAAATCCATTTTAGGCAATTTTGCTGGAGGTTTTTCTTGGTAACTGCTCTCCCCAACATCTCTCCCATTTCTTGATCCAGAATTTCTTTCTGCATTGCAAAGAATTCCTATATCATCGTTCAAATCTTGACAAGATTATTGAACTGGCAGTCATTGCTATTTGTTGCCATAAAGCACTTCATCTCAGCTGAATTGGTCCCCATTTGTTCCTTTAATTCGAGATTTCGACTGTCCAAAGTCTCTTTTGTTAGTGTATGCCCTAAAACTAATTAATTTTAGGGATAAATTACGCTTTTATATTTATGTATAGTTTGTTATATGGCATTTAACGAATAAAATATTTATATGTAAAATCATAAATATACGAGTTATGATGTAATTATATTTTATTCGTGTATATCCCTAATCGTAGTATATGACACTAGTAGATTAGCACATAAGAGTATGTGGATGCTTATTAAGAATAAGTACATCGGATTGACCCGCTAAGAATATTCCACACGGATTATTATTTAAATGCCAGTCGATTAATCTATTTATGATAGTAGTGTAATGATCCTTTGACTTGAGGTCATGAGTTTATCTTGACCGTGGATTATTATTCTTTGGCTCTATTAGTCGTTACTCTTAATGAGTCGCACATACTGTAGAGTTCGTGTTTAATATAAATCATGAGAAGATAAGATATGACCAATAGGGGATTCACCACTCCTTATAATAGGAGAATATATCCCAGTATGACCACTTCTTGAAATACGATTCGAAAATCTTTGCGCAAAGTGGAAATAGATTTAAGAGTGTCTTAAATTCTATTTCAAGTGAGTTGTATTTTGGAAAGAAGTAAAATTTGATTAATTCGATAAGAGTTGGCATTATATCTGTATTCTTGAATTAATCGGGATATAGGTTGGTGAAAGGATATTAATTACAGGAGAACTAGTCACGGATGGGTGATGTCGAACCACTTGACATATCTCAACACTTGGGTGGTCATGATGCTTTGCTAGAAGCCAATCTTGATCTATAAGTGTAAATAAATTAATTGGAGAATTAATGATAAATTAAAGGTGTTTAATTTATCTAATCCTAATTAATTTAAGATTATAATTTATACTTATTACCAACGTGATTGGGAACCTAAAGGGTCACACACTTAAGGATAATTAATTCAGGATTAAAATGATTTGATAAGTATGAGATACTTATGGGTTAATTTATGAGATAAATTAACTTTTGGGTTTAATTATAATAAGTTATAAATATTAGGAGTTAATATGTAAGACATATTAAGAGTCCTAATGGTTTTATAATTATTCATATACCCATGACCCAAACTGATTAGAATTTATAATTCCCTAAACCCAATTATATGATTGGGATTCTATATTATTATATATATGATATATTATAAGATATAAGGAAAAGTAGTAGTAGTACATATATGGTTAGTACTAGTACTATGTACAGCTTTTAGGGAAAAAAGCCAACAAAATTCCTTTTTAAATCGTGAGAGTCACGATTGAGAAATAAGGGAGAAATAATTTAGGAGCTAGCATTCCGTGGTTTGGGTCAATCAATCTTGTGAAGATTCCTGATTTAATTATCTGTGTGGATACCATTAGAGGCCGGACACCTGTGCGGCTTGTGGATCGACGTCCCAAACATATTGGAGATTTTACTGCAATTTTAAGGTATGATCTCTATACTTTTCTTGTACTACGCATGAATTAATCAAGGTGATCCGTGATAGGAAAGTAAAAATTTTAAATTCCGCTGCGTTGTATCTGAAGAGACTTTCTTACATCTTCCAAATCCAAGATCTTGTCTTCTAGATCTTTTTTGTCAACTGCCATAGCTTCCATGAATCCCTGCACTCAGTAACTTCTTGTTTCTTCAGTAAATCTTCAAACCCCTTCATTCTAATGCCTTCAGCATATTTTCTTTCGAGAACTGATACTACCAAGCTCACAATTCGAGGATCGAGAGCTCTGATACCAATTTGTTATGTTCAAATTCCAGCTTATTAACAATTTGTTAAGAAAATAGTGGGAAGAATAAGAGAATAGGAGGAGTAAGAAATAAAGTGAGAGGAAGAAGATAACTGGAGAAGAAGAAATAAATGTTAGAAGGAAGAGGAAATTTTATTTCTTTTTTTTTTATTTCTAAATAATTTTTTTCATCTTTTTTTCCCCCCTTTTCCCTTCCTTCCTTGTAATTCTTTTATTTTTTTCTTTTTCTCTCATCTGGCTTGTCATTAATTATTTCCTTCGTTATGCTATAAATATTTGTACACCTAATATAATTTTTTTAAATTTTCTTTAACAAATTATTTACTTTGTTGTTTTTGTTTAAGAGGATATATATTTGTTATATTTGTTACATTGATAAATATAAGTATTTTTATCTAAATTAAATTATAAATTATAAAAATCTATACTATTATAAAAGTGTGAGTGGTGTTTTTTTCTCTAGGTGTTTCTTTCTTTTATGATCTACCAAATTGCCCCTTAAGTAAAAAGATGTTTCACTCCATAATAACTCAACGAATAATTCATTAAGTTTAATCTCTAACCTCTAATCCCCTCATTATGAGATATGGAGATTCTAACATGTAAAAGTAATCTTTATATCCTTAAAATTTTGACTCAAGAAAAAGAATACCATGGCTAACATAAACTAATATCATAATCTATATCCACCTGATTAATAGGAATCCTACAAAAATTCTAACTCTTGATTGTTTGAGTTGATTAAAAATCCGAGTTACGTGAATTATATCTAACTCCTTTTACAGTTTGGGTTAAGAAAAGAATTAATAGAAAGGTCAATCGACCCATCCTTGCAATTCATAGAAGAGAAAAATAAAAACATTAATCCACCCCTCCTTCCTGAATTTGTGACCCATTAATGGAAGGACTTTATGATTGTTATACCCTTTAAGTCGATTTATATGCCATAAAGTAAGTAGATTTGATGATGGTGGTAAAAAATTCAAGATCTAAATACAAATTGAGGCAACCACAAATGTCAACTACTCTTGCAGTTAGGAATGGCAATGGATCGGGCTAGCACGTCGACCTGCCCGGCCCATCCCATTAATTGCCTGGCCCGTCATGTTATTGTTGTGGGTTAGGCTAGGGCTGTAACAGTGCACAGGGTCGGGTTAGGGCCAGCTTTTTTCAACCCGTAGCCCGGCCTAGTACGTCCCATGAGAAAAGCCCATTTCGGCACACCCTGTCAATCCATTGACTGATCAACAACTTCATAAGCAACAACTGGGACTAGTTAGTAGTAACCTAAAATAAAAAAGTAAGAAGTACTACTACTAAATACTAACTTCAAATAAATTAAGTAATAACTTGAATATTATGCAATGACTTGGTTTAATAACTAACAATTTGTTTCTTATTTGCATTTCTTATATAATATTGCAATGACTTGGTTTAATAACTAATAATTTGTTTCTTTTTCTTTTAGTTATATATAACTTATACGAATAAGTAATGAAAAATGATGTACTAATTGATAATAACTTCAAATGATAGGTAATGAAAAATGATGTACTAATAAATAATAACTTGAAATAATAGGTAATGATTTTGTTGGACCCCAATTATGATAATCATGTTTTGATGATGACCAAATCGTACTAATAGCTTGAAAATAAGTGTGTAGAAAAACAGGAAGCTCGGAAGAAAATGATCATCTGAACACAATCAAGAAAAACAACCAAAAGTTGAACAACACCTTACGGACGATGAAGAGTGTCCGAAAGAAAGGAGCTCGGATAAAAGGGAGCATCCAAAACATGAACAAATAACACCGAAGAAGAACACATCTTTCGAATGCAGATAACTATCCAAAGAAAGTGTTTCGGACGCAAAATACCGTTCGAGAAAAGGAATCCGAAAGACAAAAGGTAGATGAATAGGACGTTGAAAATCGTCTGAAGAAAGAGTTCGAAATGAAGAAATCTTTTGTCAAAACTGTAGGATGCATATGACTGTCCGAGACACTGTTCATGAAGCTGTAAGATGCATGATCGGACATCCGAACCATCGTCTGAACCCCTAATGGTTAGTTTTTAACAGCTAGTTTTCTAACCGGTAGAGCTCAAATTCTAGCACATCTTTCATCTATAAATAACCCAAGGACATCCAAATGATGTGTAGAAATACTACATTCAATACAAATACTTGTAATAGTTATTTCGGCCTAAAATATTGTGGGTTGTATTGGTTCGGGTAGTATAGTTCTCTTTGCTCAACTAGAGGAGTGTGAGCAAGAGTAGACTAGTAAGTGATTTTCAAGTGTAAAAGTGGAGGATAACAAGTGTATAAAGTTGAGTTTGTAGTGTAAAATCTTTTGGCTCAACTAGAGAAACTTAGTTGGTGCAAGGGTGAGCCTACTATGTGTACAAGAAGTTGTTATTGCCTCACCTTCTTTGAAAAGGCACTACTAGTGGATGTACTCCAAACTTGAGAAGTTTGGGAGTTTGGTTTGATATTCTTTATCTCAATCTTTTATTTGTTCTTTAAGTTTTAATTGTTAAATATTTATCTTTGATAATTTGTGCTTAAGTATTCATTTGTTTCACAAAGTTTGCATTTTAATAACGCACTTCAAAAGCTTTGTTTTCTGAGACAACCTAATTCATCCCCCTGTTAGGTTGCTTTTGGACCAACAATTGGTATCAGAGCTTGGTTTCTTTCTTTTGGTCTAATCACCTTTGAGTAAAGATTATTATGACAACCAATAATTCTTTATTTTTAGAGCGGCATTCCATTACTGGACCTCCTATGTTTAATGGCATTAATTTTGTTATTTGAAGGGAAAGAATGAAAATTTTCATATAATCCATTGATATTGATTTGTGGTATATTGTTGATGAAGGTCCTTTTAAAGCTAATATTTTTTATGAAAATACACATATATAGATTAAGGCCTAAGACTAGATATGAGTTAAATGCACAAGATATAGTTAAGTTATCTTTAAATGCTAAAGCCATGAATATTTTGTATTATGCTTTGGACGCAGATGAGTCTTCTAAAGTAAAAGGTTGCAAATTGGCGAAAGAGATATAGGACAAATTGAAAGAAATTCATGAAGGAAATGAAGATATAAGGGAGCAAAAGAAGTTATTTCTTGTGGCTAAATATGAATCCATCAAAATGGAACCTCATGAGAGTTTTGACAAGATGTGTTGTAGGTTCAATGATATTGTAAAGGATTTGGAAGGTTTAGGTAAAGAATATTCTTTGGGTGAAAATAATAGAAAAGTTTTGAATGCTTTACCTAAGGAATGGGAACCTAAATCTATTTCCGTAGAAGATTCTAAAGATTTAAATTCTGTGCCTATTGAGTCTTTGATTAATTCACTAATCTCCTTTGAATTGAAGTTGAAATATAAGGTACATGATGAGGAGGAAGTAATTCGGGCCAATGGAAGCATAGCATGAAAAGCTTTTCAAAATGATACATGCTTCAAGATTGACCAAGCGGGACATTTTGCAAATGAATGTCCATCCAAGAAGAAGGAAGCCTTGCTTCAATAACTTGAATCACATGGGATGATTGCAATTCAGATGGACAAGACGAAAAAGAAAATGAGGCAACTCAATTGGCTTTCATGGTCTTTACAGATAATAAGTGTATTATCTAGTTATGATTCATGTAAAAATGATAAAAGATGATTCTTGTGATGATGATGATGATGATGTTGAATCTTTTATTTTTAAAATGCATGAATTCTTGAAAGAATCATATGCTAGGAACAAGGACCTAAAAATCAATATTAATGCTTTATTGAGTGCTAACTCAAAACTTGTGCATTAAAATAATATCTTGACACAAGAAAATGATGTTTTGAAGAAAAAATGATTGGATACAAAAACCAAGATCAAGGAAGAACAAGCTTCATTGAAGAAGAAATTTGATGATCTTGATGTATTTTTGCAAAAGAAAAAGGAAATGTTTTTGAAAAGAAAAATACTTGAAATATGCTTGTCAACAAGAATTTTACCACCTTTAGGAAGGATGGTTTATGCTTTGTAAAATAGAAATCTTATTTTTATGGCTATAAGAATATTATTTGCAATTATTGTCATCAACATGGACATGTGAAAAATTATTGCTATTTTAAACAAAATGAGAAATTTGGAATGAAGGCAATTTGGGTGATCAAACATGCTACTTACCCAATTGGACCCAAGAAAGTTTGGGTACCAAAAGTTGTTGCTTAATCTTGTATGTAGGTATGCTTGGATAGCACAAAGGGATTCAAGAGGGATTATCAATGGAGGGTATTCAAAACATATAAGTTAAGATGATATTGAAATGGGTAACATTTAAATTTGTTGAGAATGTGTTAATGTGAATTATGATCTCTTGAATATTAGTCAACTATGTGATTGAATTTGTTTAGAATGCTTGGGTATGAGCTTATAGCTATCCCCAAAATTTATCTATATTAAGTCACTACTTGCAAAAGAAAGGGGAAGCATTCTCATTTCTACATGGCTTATTTGTTAGAAATTAATTTGCATCACAAAAAATTACATCACGTATGCTTTATTGTTTTGATGATGCTTTTTGGTAAGGAATGGGTGATAAATGCCTCGATGTTAATCCTTTGCATAGATTTCCTCATTTCTATTTGATTTTATATTCTTAAAGGGAAGAAATATTTTGAACTTGACTTATCCTCTATATATTTACAAGAATTGCATGCATAGTTTAAGGGGGAGATTGTGTGTATAAACTGTTTTTACTCTTATGTTTTAATGATGCCAAAAGGGGGACAAAATAATGAACAAAACCTCTTGTCTTGTGCTTCATATGTTTTCGTTGTTTTTAAAATTGTCCAATTGATTTGTCATCATCAAATGAGGGAGATTGTTGGATCCCAGTTAAGATAATTATGTTTTGATGATGACTAAATCATATTAACGACGATACCTTGAAAACAAGTGTACAGAAAAACTGGAAGGCTCAATGAAAATGATCATCCGAACACAATCAAGAAAAATGACCCAAAGTGAACCATATCTTACGGACGATGAAGAGCATCCGAAAGAAATGAGTTCAGATGCAAGGAACCATCCGAAACATGACCAGACAACACCGAATATGATCACATCTTTCGGAAGAAGATAACTATCCAAAGAAAGTGCTTCAGACGCAAATACCGTTCGAGACAAGGAATCCGAAAGACAAAAGAATTAGACGTTGAAGACCGTCCGAAGGAAAAAGCTCGAAATGAAGAAATTTTCTATCAAAGCTATAGGGTGCATATGACCGTTTGAGACACTGTTCATGAAGTTGTAGGACACATATGAACATCCGAGACACTATTCATTAAGCTGTAGGATGCATATGATCGTTCGAGACACTGTTCATGAAGTTGTAGGATGCATGATCGGACATCCAAATCCCTAATGGTTAGTTTTTAACAGCTAGTCAGAGACAGCTTAGCATTTCTGATCGATAGAACTCAAATTTTAGCACATCTTTTATCTATAAATAACCCAAGGACATCCAAATGACGTGTGGAACTACTACATTCAATACAAACATTTGTAAGAGTTATTTGGGGAGAAATACGCTAAAATATTGTGGGTTGTATTGGTTTGGGTAGTATAGTTCTCTTAGCTCAACTAGAGGAGTGTGAGCAAGAGTAGACTAGTAAGTGATCTTCAAGTGTAAAAGTAGAGGGATAACAAGTGTACAAAAGTGAGGTTGTAGTGTAAAACCCTTTGGCCAAACTAGAGGAACTTAGTTGGTGCAAGGGTGAACCTACTTTGTGTACAAGAAGATTATTGATTCACCTTCTTTGAAGAGGCACTACTAGATGTACTCCAAATTTGAGAAGTTTGGGAGTTTGGTTTGATATTCTTTATCTCAATCTTTTATTTGTTCTTCAAGTTTTAATTGTTAACTATTTGTCTTTGATCATTTGTGCTTAAGTGTTCATTTGAATATTGACATTGCACAAAGTTTGCATTTCATTAAACACTTCAAAAGCTTTGTTTTCTGAGACAACCTAATTCACCCCCCTCTTAGGTTGCTTTTAGGCTAACAGATTTGAACTAATAACTACTATCCACTTCATAATAACTTAACGAAAAAGTCATTAAGTTTAATCTCGATCCTCTAATCCCCTCATTATGAGAGATGGAGAGTCCAACCTGTAAAAGTAATCTTTATATCCTTAAAATTTTGACTAAAGAAGAAGAATACCATGGCTAACATAAACAAATATCATAATATGTATCCAACTGATTTGTAAGAATCCTATGAAAACTCTAACTCCTGGTTGTTTGAGTTGATTAAAAATCCAACTTATGGGAATTACATCTAACTGCTTTTACAATTTGGGTTGAGAAAAGAACTGATAAAAACGTCAATTCACCCATCCTAAAAATAAAGACACCAATCCACCTACCCTTTCTAAATTAACCCATTAATGGAAGGACTTCATGAAAATTATATCCCCTTAAGTCGATTTGTATGCCATGAAGTAAGCAGAGTTGATAATAGTGGTAAAAAATTCAAGATCTAAATACAAATTGAGGCATCCACAAATGTCAGCTGCTCTTACAGTTAGGTATGGCAATGGGTCAGACTAGCACGTCGATTTGCTTGGCCCACCCCGTCAATTGCTTGTCTCGTCATGTTACTATAGCGGACTAGACTAGGCCCGTAACAATGCATAAGGTCGGGTTAGGGCCCGCTTTTTTTCCAACCTGTATCTCGAACCAGCACGTTCCATGAGAAAAGCCCAGCTCGGCATGCCTTTTAACTCGTTGACCGGTCAACATTTTTTAATTAATTTTTTTATTTTTTCAACATTTTAAATGACTTTTTTCTAATAAAATACATATATATTTTCCCCTCTTAGACTAACATATAATAATTTGTATTGATAAGTAATGAACAATAAAGTACTAATTAATAATAACTTCAAATAATAAGCAACAACTTGGATTAGTTAGTAGTAACCTAAAGTTAAATAAAGAATTATTAAGTGCATCTACTAAATACTAACTTCAAATTAAAAAAGTAATAGTACAATAATTTGGAATATTATGCAATGACTAGGTTTAATAACTAACAATTTGTTTCTTTTTCTTATGTTACGTACAACATATACTAATATGTAATGAAAAATGATATATAATTAATAATAACTTGAAAAAATAGGTAATAATTTGGACTACTAAGTACTATTCACTCCATTATAACTCAACGAGACGATGAATAAGTTATTAAGTTTAATCTTTACCCTCTCACCCCCTCATTATGAGAGATGGAGTGTCCAACATGTAAATATAATCTTTATATCCTTAAATTTTTTACTTAAAGAAAAAGAACACCGTGGCTAACATAAATAGATATCATAATCTATATCCAACTGATAAGTAAGAATCCTATGAAAACTCTAACCCTACGTTTGGTATGCAAGAATGGCTTGGAATGGAAAGGTCATTCCAGGCAGAATGTGTTTCCACTTGATTATAGATCCGCAAACCTTATTTTGATGATGACAAATGCTTTTAACCTCTTAACCTAAGCTGGGTAGGTTTGGCTGGAAACAGAGTTTTCGGATGATGTATACCATTCGAACAGCATTATACCTCTCGGATGCACAAACTCGTCCGAACAAGATTCCCCGGATGCAATTCACTATCCGTACGATCAGACAGAGAGCAAGGTTTTTGGAGTATCCACATCGGACGCACAAGCGCCTCTGAAGAAATATCCCTCAGACTTATTTCTCCATCTGAAAGAGTGAGGCAGAATCAAGAATTTAAAGCACTACAACGGTCCAACCGTCCGAAAGAAGTTTACATCGAACGAAGCTGACTGTCCAAAAGGAAAAATTCCCTAATAAGCAGTAAACCTCTCGGACACGATATACCATCCAAATTGTGAACCTTTCAAATACACCTGGTTCAGACGATGGAACAGACTCAAGTTCGGTCATCCGAACGATATCCACTACTCACTTATATTTGAGATCGGACGTTAAAGAGGGTCAGACGCACAACAATAGCATCGGACGTCTGAAACCTATAACGGCTAGTTTTTTAGCATTTATTTTTGAGCTGTTCGAAGGTAGTTACAACCCAATTTATTGCACCTATAAATACCAACTCTAATAATAATGAAATTCACATCTTACAAATTGAATACAAGCAAGAAAAAAAGCAATTTGAGTGCAAATTGGCTATTGAGCAATATTGTATTAGTGTGTATTTTAGAGTGCTATTAAAAAATATTGAGTGGAGTGATAATGTTGTACAAAGTGAGTTTGAGAGTAAAATCCTTGGTTCAGCCAAAGAGAATTAGTGTGAGCAAGGATTTTTCTACTTTGTGTACATTAGCAGATTATTGGCTCACCAAAGTTGTGAAGCATTCTAGTGAATTAACACTTCAAGCTTGGTAGCTTGGAAGTGTTGCTTGTTTAATCTCTTTCTTTGCCTTTTCTATACTTAAAAAGCTTAATTGATTTTATCTTTGTCAAACTACTTGTACGTAAGTAGATACAAAAGGTTTTATAAGTTCATACTTTGCAAAACAATTTTTAAGAAGCCTAATTCACCCCCTCTTAGGTTGCTTTGGGGCCAACAATTGGTATCAGAGCATTGGTCTCATTCATTCGCTTAAATTGCTTTTGAGTAAAGATCTATTATGGCAACTAATAATGCTTTATTTTTTGAAGGTCAATCCATCACAAGGCCCCCTATGTTTAATGGGGTAAACTTTATTAGTTGAAAAGATAGAATGAAAATATTTTTGCAATCCATTGATATTGACTTGTGGTATGTTGTAAATGAAGGTCCTTTTGAAGCTACCATCATTGATGATCATACAAATAGAAGAAGAGAAAAGACAAGGGATGAGCTCACTCCACAAGACAAGGCAAACTTGACCTTAAATGTGAAAGCTTTGAATGTGCTATACAATGCCTTGGATGCTAACGAATCAACTCGTGTCAAAGGATGCATCTCCCCTAATGAAATTTGAGACAAATTGAAGGAAATTCATGATCTTTAGGGAACGATGATGTTCGAGAGCAAAAGAAATCCTTACTTGTTGCCAAGTATGAGTCCTTCAAGATCCAACCACATGAAAATATTGACAAAATGTATTGTAGGTTCAATGACATCATTAAGGATCTTGAAGCATTGGATAAGGAGATTCTTTGGGTGAAAAGAATAGAAAAATCTTGAATGCTCTATCCAAAGAATGGGAGGCCAAAACAATCACTATAGAGGAGGCTATGAATTTAAATTCCATGCCTATTGAATCTCTAATTAACTCTCTTACATCCTATGAATTGAAGCTAAAGGCCAAAGTGGTGGATGATAAAGAAGCAAGACAAAAAAGGAGCATTGCATTAAAGAGTTCTCAAGAAGAAGATGAAAATGACTCCATCAACCTAGAAGATGAAGATCTTGATGAAGGAGATCTTGCACTCATCACCAAAGGATTTCTCAAACACTACATCAATAAAATGAGAATGAGAAGAGGTGGAGCTATCAACTCAAATAATTTACTGAAAGGAAAGACAAGTTAGAAATGAAAGAGCAAAATGAAAACTGCTTTGAATGCGATCAACCCGGAAACTTTGCAAATGAGTGTCCTTCCAAGAAGAAAAAAGAAGGATCTTCCCTTTTAGCTTCAACAATTTTCAAATCACATGGGATGATTGCAACTCCGAAGGAGAAGTTGAAGAAATGGAGACGGCACAAATGGCATTTATGGCCATTGGTGATGATAAGGTAACTTCTAATTATGATTCTAATGATGGCAATGATCTTGAAGCTTTCATTTTAAAATTGTATGATAGCTTAAAGGAATCATATGCTAGAAATAAGGAGTTAGTAAAGAAATCAAATGCTTTAGAATGAAAATAATAGGTTATCACAAGAAAACAGTAATTTGAAGAAAAGAATGCATGTGAAAACAATGATCAAGGAAGAACAAGCCTCTTTGAAGAAAAGATTGGATGACTTGAATATTCTCTTGCATAGAAAAAAGGAAAATATTTTTGATTTGAAAATGATTGACCGAGAATAGAAATGTATTGATCAACAAGAACTTTGTCAACTTTAGAAGGAATGATTTATACTTTGTAAACCAAAATCTTCTTTATATAGAAATAAAAATGTTATTTGCACTTAATGCCAACAACATGGACATGTGAAAAATAATTGCTACGTCAAGAGAAATGAAAAACTCGGTATGAATACAGTATACATTTGTAGTAATTTTACTAACTCTTATGGACCCAAGAAAATATGGGTACCAAAAGTTATCACTTAATTTCTTGTGTGGGAAATGAATATCACCAGGGATGCCAAATGGTTCATGGATAGTGGGTGCTCGAGACATATGACGGGTGATGCATCTCTCTTTACCAAACTCATATCCAAAAGTAGTGGGAAGGTGATTTTTGGAGATAACATGAAAGCAAAATCAATTGGTCTTGGTGATGTAGGTAAAAATGGTGAGACTTTGATTAAAAATGTGCTTCTTGTTGATAATTTGAATTACAATCTATTAAGTGTGAGAATGTTCAACTTTGTGATAAAAATTTATATGTGTTATTTACCAAACATGAATGCCTAATTCTTGATAAAAAAGTGTGTTGTTTTATTTAAAGGTACTAGGCACAATGGTGTTTATGTGATTTATCTTGACAATATTGGTAGTAGCTATGTAAAATGTCTAACCACTTCTATTGATGATCCTTGGCTTTGGCATAGAAGGCTTTGTCATTTCAACATGGATTTAATTGAAAAACTTGTCAAAGAGGATTTGGTAAGAGGCTTGCCAAAATTAAAGTTTTTGAAAAACAAAATTTGTAATGCATGCTAATTTGGTAAACAAGTTAAAGTGTCTTTAAATCAAAAAATTGTGTGTCTACTTCTAAACCCTTAGAACTATTGCACTTGGACTTGTTTGGTCTAACTCAACATGTTAGTCTTGGTGGTAGTAAATATGCTCTTGTGATTGTTGATGACTATTCTAGGTATACTTGGGTACCATTTCTTGTTCACAAAAATGAAGCTTTTGAATAATTTCGTAAAATTATTTTCCAAAATTCAAAATTTGTTGAATTTGAAAATCATTCATTTGAGAAGTGATAATGGAGCCAAATTTAAATTAAGTGATTTTTCCAAATTTTGTGATCACAACGGTATTTCACATGAATTTTTGGTTGTTGAAAGGAAAAATAGAACACTTCAAGAGGCCACTCGAACTATGATTAGTGAATGTGATTTACCAAAATATTTTTAGGCTGAAGCCGTTTACACGGCTTATTATGTTATGAATTGTGTTTTGTTAAGACCTATTTGAAGTAAAACACCTTATGAACTCTTGTTTTGTAAAAAACCCGTTGTGAGCTATTTCAAAGTTTTTGGTTGTAAATGCTTTATTTTAAAAATCAAAGAAAATCTTGGAAAATTTGATAAAAAATCGGATGAAGGAATTTTTCTAGGATATTCTAGTGACAAGAAAACATACCAAGTATACAATAGAAGAACACTTTTGATTGAACAAGTTGTGCATGTTATATCTCATCAATCAAATTAATGATGTTATTTCAAAGAATATATGCGAAGACGAAAATGTAGGTATTCAAAAGGATATTGAAAAGCTCACTATTCATAAAGAATATCAAGAGATCACGTCAAACAATGAGGACAACACCCATCACTTGGATGAAGAAGGAGAAAAGAACGAAGACACTCCAAAAGATCTTCCAAGAGCATGGAGATTTGTCTCCAATCACCCTTAAGATTTGATCATTGGTGATCCATCGGATGGGGTAAAAACTCGATCTCATAAACTTTTGAATTGTAATTCTGCATTACTTTCGCATATTGAACCTAAACGTGTGGATGATTCATTCAAGATGAATCTTGGGTATTTGCTATGCAAGATGAACTTAGCCAATTTGAGAAAAACAATGTATGGACCTTAGTTGAAAGACCGCCAATTCATCCCGTAATCGGAACAATATGGGGTTTTAGAAACAAATTAAATGATAAAGGTGAAATCATTAGGAACAAAGCTAGACAATTGTGTTGTTGCAAAGGGTTATGCTCAAGAAGAAGGCATCGATTTTGATGAAACCTTTGCACCTGTTGCTCAATTAGAATCCATTCGCATGTTTCTTGCATATGCATGCTTTTACAATTTCATAATATTCCAAATGGACGTCAAAAGTGCATTATTAATAGGCTTTATTGATCAAGAAGTTTTCATTGAACATCCCCCTGGGTTTGAAAACAAAAATTTTTCAAATCATGTTTTCAATTCTAAAGCTTTGCATGGTTTGAAACAAGCTCCCAGAGCTTGGTATGACAGGGTAAATGGTTTTTTGATTGAGAATGGATTCAAAAGAGGTGTTGTTGATACCACTCTCTTTACCAAAATTAATTCTAGTGGTTTGTTAATTGTTCAAATTTATGTTGATGATATTATTTTTGGAACAACTAATGAAAGCTTGTGCAAGGAATTCTCGTGCTCGATGCAAAAAGAATTTGAAATGAGTATGATGGGAGAATTACAATTTTTCCTTGAAATCCAAGTTTCACCAAACAAAGAAAGGAATGTTCATTACACAAATCAAGTACACAAGGGACCAACTCATGCGATTTGGAATGGAAGACTGCAAATAGGTTGGGACACCAATGTGCATCTCAACCAAACTTGACAAAGATGAAGAAGGAATTAGTGTTGATGAAAAACACTATAGAGGTATGATCGGAAGTCTACTTTTCTTAGCAGACTGGATATTATGTTTGCTATTTGTTTGTGTGCTAGATTTCAATCTTGTCCTAAAGAATCATACTTAATTGCTGTAGATACTTAAAAGGTACAATGGATTTTGTTTTTTGGTATCCAAAATCCTCCACTTTTGATTAATTAGTTATTTTGATGCTGACTTCGCTGGTTGTAAAATTGATAAAAAAAAAATACTAGTGGTATGTGTCACTTCTTGGGTAACTTTCTAGTGTCATGGTTTAGCAAGAAGCAAAATTCTATTTCACTTTCTACGGCAAAAGCTGAATACATTGCTGCTGGAAACTGTTGTCTTTGCTCAACTTCTGTGGATGAAACATACATTAAAAGATTTTGGCGTTATTTTTTGTTGTGTGCCCATAAGATGTGATACGTGCAATTAATCTCGCAAGAAATCCTGTCATGCATTCTAAAACCAAACACATTGATGTCAAGCACAATTTTATTAGAGATCTTGTATGCAAAATGAAAATTTGTGTTGAATTTGTGTGTACAAAAGACTAACGTGTAGATATTTTTACTAAACCTTGGGCTTTAGATCACTTTGAATCTCTTAGAATTCGTTTGGGCATCATTAATTTCACATCTGTATAAATTCTGAGTTCGGACACACATGATCGTCAAAATCATATATTCTACTAGACGCTCTTAAACGTCTGAAACCCTCTTCTCTGTCTCGGATGCTTATAATCATCCGAATTCTTCCTCTTTTTTCATTAAGTCTCTGGAATTCCTAACGGACATTTATCATCATCTAAAACTTCCTCAGACGCACAGCGTAGAGTTTCGGCCGTCCTTTCATATCCTGCGTTCGGATACTCGAACGGACATATACAAATTGTTCGGACATCCAAACGATTGCTTTTCTCATTTAAAACTCTTCATTTTCCTCCTATCGGACAATTTCTATCCTCCGAAACCTAGCTCTGGCGAATTTTGCTCATTCTCAAAATTTTCTCAATCTACCCCTTCTCCTGTCAAATTGGTTAGGGAATCTTCATTTCAAAGCCCTCCCTCATCTCTATTAAACCTCATTTCACCTTCCTACGATCCCCTTTCTTACAATTTTCCCCAAATCTCCTCAATCCCACTTTTCCCTCTTCTTCTTCTTCTTCTTCAAAATTACGATGGTTCGATCGCGTGGCGGATCTTTAATAGCTACCCATGGACAAAGGCCAAAGGGCAAGACTCCGGTGAAGGGACAATCATCCACAAATCCTCATACCTCTACCGATCATTCTCTACCCAAATTCATTGATGCCAAGGCATCTGACTGGTATACTTCTCTTCTTAGCAAGTCCATCATTGTTTACAAAGACCTGTTTCTCAAGATCTTTTTGATGTAATTAACTTACCCATTGTGAAAACTTTCTTTGAAAAACAAAATTGAGGTCATTTGGTACACATAGATTTGCCAGTCTATCATGATATGGGACTCCAACTCACTGCTAATCTTAGGAAAGGTCCCACTATTCGTACATTGATATATTGTGTGAATAACAATACTTTTGAGATTTCATCCAATGTCATAAACTCTGTTTTTGAATGTGAGGTTCCCTCACCTAACGATTTTTCCTACTTTTTCTTATTGGACAAATGGCCTGCTTTGGATACTCATTTTGACATCGACGAAGTCTGAGCAATTTTTAATTTCAATTTTAAACAGGTTTCGGAAGCCAAAACTACTTTGCCTACTCCTGAACTCAACATTCTATACACTTTAGTCACTAATTTATTGTTACCAACTGATGGGCATCGCACTGAGCCCGGTAAAATGTACTCTATTTATTTTACTGCATTTTTAAAGGCATTCTAACTGGATTTTGGTTATCTCTTCTGCTCTTTGTGGGAACTTTTCTTAACTGATACTCACCGCAACATACCTTCTGGAAAATTCCTTAATAAAATTTTTGATCATTTTGACATTCCATTCACCGGCAAAAAACTATATCCTCCTTACTTTAACAAAGTGTATGTTGTGTGTAAGGGTTTGAGATTTGTCAACGACCAATGGTTCACAAAAGCAGCTTATGAAATTGAAAAATCTAAATTTCAAGCTTCTACCTCCAGACTTGCACTTCCTCATTCCCCTCCTCCTCAAAGACCTCCACCATCCCATAATCTTCATACCTCTTCTTTCAAACCTTCTCACTCTCATATTTGTAGCCTTCTCACTCTTTCAGTGTCACACCAATCGCAAATTGAAACGTCTTGAAACTCGTCAAACAATTCTTCAAGAGGCGCATAGCTTAGGCATGTCTGCTTGTGCTCAAATCCAGTTCGCCAATATCCAGTCCCAATACACTCTCGAATCCTCTTCAGAAAGCGATGACTATGGCACCAATGATAATGATCATTCCATTCCTGAGGAGGACGATCGTGAGGACCCTATTGGAACCACCAAATCTACTATTCCTAGTGCTAATGATGACAAGGACGAGGACATTGACGACACCTTCAATTACATCATGCAACGACGAGATACTAATGCTCATGACAATGAAGCTAACGATGATGATGTACCCACCAAGAAATGCAAGCTTGAAGAACACTCCAAGAAGAAAAACGACTCCACTTAGCTCTTTTTTTTTCGTTGCTCTTGTTTCCTCTTTTGTGTATTGTTGATGTTGAGGGTTATTCTAATTATAATTCTTCGGTTGGCTTATATTATTTGACTGATAATGTTCTACATATAGTTGTTAATGTTGCCTGTTTTACTCTTAATTTGCTCTAGTTTGATTTGGCTTGTTGACCATTTTCAATAAAATCTACTTTGGTTTGATTACATCTAGAGGGGGAGCACATTCCAAGGGAGAGCTTAATTCATTAGCATTGATGACGTCAAAATGGGGAGTAGGGGTGTTGATTTTGATTCATAGTTTGTCATCATCAAAAAGGGGGAGATTGATGATCCACAAACCTTATTTTGATGATGACAAATGCTTTTAACCTCTTAATCTAAGTTGTGCAGATTTGACTGGAAACAGAGCTTTCGAACGATATACACCATCCGAACAGCATTATATTTCTCGGACACACAAGCTCGTCCGAACAAGATTCCTTCAAACGCAATTCACTGTCATAACGATAGCACAGAGAGCAAGGTTTTTGCAGCATCCACATCGGAAGCACAAGCACATCCGAAGGAATATCCCTCGGAGGTATTTCTTCGTCTGAAAGAGTGAGGCAGAATCAAGAATTTAAAGCACTGCAACGGACGCATCCAACAGTCCGAAAGAAGTTTACATCGGACAAAACTGACTGTCCGAAAGGAAAACTTCCCTGATAAGCACTAAACCTCTCGGACGCAATATACCATCCGAAGTGTGAACCTTTCAAATGTACACTTGGTCCGGACGATGGAACGAACATAAGCTCGGCTGTCCGAACGGTATCCACTACTCACTTATATTTGAGATCGGACGTTGGGTCGGACGCACAACAATAACATCGGATAACGGCTAGTTTTTGAGCATTTATTTTTGAACCGTTGGAAGGTGGTTACAACCCAATTTATTGCACCTGTAAATACCAACTCTGATAATAATGAAATACACATCTTACACATTGAATACCAGGAAAAAAAAAAGCAATTTGAGTGCAAATTGGCTATTGAACAATATTGTATTAGTGTGTACTTTAGAATGCTATTCAAAAATATTGAGTGGAGTAATAATCTTTTACAAAAGTGAGGTTGAGAGTAAAATCCTTGGCTCAACTAAAGAGAATTAGTGTAAGCAAGGATTTTTCTACTTTTTGTGCATTAGAAGATTATTGGCTCACCAAAGTTGTGAAGCATTCTAGTGAATTAACACTTCAAGCTTGGTAGCTTGGAAGTGTTGCTTGTTTAACCATCTCTTTCTTTGCCTTTTCTATACTTAATAAGCTTAATTGATTTTATCTTTATCAAACTACTTGTAAGTACAAAAGGTTTTATAAGTTCATATTTTGCGAAATAATTTTTAAGAAACCTAATTCACCCCCTCTTAGGTTGCTTTTGGGCCATTGGCACCCAGAATAGGGAAGCATATTTATTCCCATCACAAGTCTAGTGACTCAAGGCAAAAGGAAATGGGTATTCTTTTATTAATGTTTGGTACAGAAATTAGAATAAAAAGAATTTTAAATTAACTTGACTTAAATATCCCTGATTCTTTTAAGAAAATATAGCAATTTTTTTTTTGTTCGTGTTATTTATATTTTTATGGCTATGAAAAAGTTTAAAAATTTTTATAAAGGATAAAAAAATGAAAAGTTATGTATTATTTTTTCATTCAAATGCATATTAAATAACTTATTTTATAACACTATATATGTTTTTTTTAAAATATTAGTATTCATTTTGATAAAAATCCAAATAAAATTATAAAAATATAATTGGTCATTTATAGTATGTAAATTGTGTGCTCTTTTTGTATTTAAATATTTTACATGTAATTATATTTTTCTATAAAAATTATATATTTGGATTTTAAATTTCAATCGTGTAGTTACATTTTTTTTCTTAAAAAGAGGAAAGAAGTGTTATAATCTCTTCAAAATATAAAAATTCTTATTTTGTACAAATTTCACATAACCCAAATAGTTAAATTATACAGTTTAACTAATTATGTACTACCATATTTATTTTGTAAAAAAATTATGTTTATTTGCAAAGATATTACAACTATGCAAAGAAAAAATTTTGAATACAGTTTGAATAAATTTGGATAAACTTGTAATCTCAAAATATTTTCTTTCCAAAATAAAGTTGGAAAGAGCTTTTCTCATCTTTTTGTTAGGAATGGGAATTCCAGGATCTGTAGGAAGAGTCTTTCCTGATAGAATGACCATTCCATACTTAAAACTCCTGTACCAAACATATAATAGAGGGGAATGAAGAAGTTGGAAAACCTTTTCCATTCCAGGCCATTTTTCTGTACCAAACGTGGGGTAACTCCTGAGTGTTTGAGTTGATTAAAAATCCAACTTATAGGAATTACATCTAACTCCTTTTACAATTTTGGTAGAGAAAAGAATTGACAGAAATGTCAATCCACCCATCCTTGCAATTCATAAAAGAGGAAAATAAAAAACTTCAATCCACATATCATTCCTAAATTCACCCATTAATGGAAGGACCTCATGACAATTATTTTAATGCCCCACTCCCGGGGGTCATGTGACCGCTGTGCCCTCACCGTCCCTCCCAAGGAAACCAGTCTCATAATAACTTCCAATCCTTAATCAAAACCCTTAATCAAATATATAATTATAACATGGAAAAATATTAATTTTATGGGGTGAGCGATAAATCGCTCAGCAAGTAGTTTACAACACCTTTGTTGGACCGAACAAGTTATATACATATATATTTTACCAAGTTTTAACACACAATCACATAAAAGTTTTTCAAAAAGTTTTTATTCGACATCAAAGCAAAATCTTATTTCACATAATCGCAATGGTTTCTTTTCAAAATGTATTTTCAAAAAACAAAACATACATACCTTTATAACAAGTGGCATTATATCAAAGATTTGCAAAACATATTTCATAGATATCAAAAGTTCAAAATCAGAATCAAAATATAAGAATCATAATTCATAATCAGAGTTCAAAAATTCAGAATCAAAATGCATAATCGATTTTCGAAGTTCATATCATGGTTCATTATAGGCTCATGAAACAAACACACTATCATCGGCTTACTGAGTTCAGCCTAGTGCTAAGAGGCCCAACTAGAAAAGGTTGTCAAGGGGTTCGACCAAAACTTACATTGACTCAAAAATAGAATATTGGGTCTTAGGTCACTCAAATAGAATACCAGGTCTTAGGTCACCTAGATAGAAAGTCAGAACTATAGTCCTTACCGAAAATTCATGATTATTTTAAGAGTTTTGGTCCTCTATTATTTTTCGAGCAAATAATTCAAACATACGCATGCGAAATACTCATATAAAGTTTAAAATAATGCTACTTATTTAAATTCATAATTTAAAATAGTTCAAGTATCCATGTAAGGTTCAAGTTTAATAACTAAAATAATAGATCATCAGAAATAATATTTAGACAAAATATTTTTTAAATTACAAAAGGGTAGTAACCACTTACCTCGAAGTAGTACAAAAATCGTAGCACTGACTAATCTCCTAACAAAATTTTCAAATATTAACTAAGGTTAATTTCAAAATAATTCGATTCGAATACAAATTATCATGCCCTTGGAAGTATTATTTAGATTCCAAAAATATTTAATCATATTCACACCGAAATATATATATCCTTCTCAATTATATAAAAGCATTTTAGTTAAAGTATTTACTAATACTACAAAAGTATTTAATAGGTTATTGTAAAAGTAGTTCTTTAGTATCTTCTAACTACTTATATAATAAGTATTCAAGTTTTCACGAGGTCCAAAACTTGAATTTCAAAAAGTTGAGGGACTTACTATACAATTTATCCCAAACTATTATGTCAAAGGCCCAAAGGACCTAAACTGTAATTAACCCACAATTTGAAACTTCCTGCCAAAAATTATGCCAATGTCCCGTCAATTCTTTCTCTCTCTCTCTCCAAGTCAATTGCCTTTTCTCTCTTACCCTATTGTCTTTTTCCTCCTTTTCCTTCCTTTTTCTCTTTCTTCCTTATTTGTTTCAGCAACCTCATACCATCACTCCTCCCATGGCTGATACCAGCAATGCCTAGCAGCAGTAGCGGAGCAGCCAGCCACAACAATAGCTGATCCTCTTTTTTTTTTTCAAAATTTCAGTTTTTAACTTTTCAAAATAAATACATAATATTTTTAAAACAATTACATAAATAAATTCTTATACTTTGAATTAAATCTCAACTTTTAATAGGAAAATAAATTTATCAAGTTCAGTTCATCGAATAATAATTAACAGAAAAACACCATTTTCACAGGCATGATATTCCATATATCAAAAATACGTATAAAGAAAATGGAATAATTAAAAATTTTGGTTAGAAATTTGAAACACGATGAACTCCCAGTGTGCACGAAAATTGCTATCTCCAAAGCTCAAAATTTCAACCAGCAAAAATAATTACTTAACCCTATAGAGTCCTCTATTTAGACATATTTTACTTCCAAAAGTCTCCAACTTCTAATTCCAAAAGGTTAGCTAAAAATCCTACAACTATACTTATTTGGTAACTAGCAGTGGCTGAAAATTTGCACAATTTTTACTTACGAAAATACCATTTAATTGGCAAATGACTTATTTTCCAAAAGAAAAATGTATTTAGACAATAAGTTAGTCCATGGAAATTACCACAAAATCATTAAGATTCCTAACTAGACAAGAATTTGGATTTTATAAGAAAGTACCAACACAAGTAATTCAATTTGATATACAGTTGTTTAATTAAAATATCATTGTTTTATATTGATAATAGATATCTTATACATACATACATACATACATACATATATATATATATATATATATATATAAAATGGGAGTTTATATTCTACCCTCCTTACAAAAAGTTTCATCCTCTAAACTTGCACACCCTGATCAAAGGGAACATGTTTCTTGTCCATGTATCTTTTCTTGTTTCCCTATCGATTCTCCCACATTTTGACTAGTTCAATGAAACTTTACAAGTAAAATCGATGTCCTTTGAAACTTTTTTTTTTGTCCCTATATTTTATAATCTTTAGTGATGACCCTTTTATAAGAATTCCTTCTAACGTCCAATGATTAAGATGTCATTACATAACTCGAATTAGGTACATACTTCTATATTTGCGATACTTGAAATATATTATGCACTTTGACAAATTAGGTGTCAAAACTAAATTAATACATTTGTTTTTCAATCCATTCCTATATTTTGAATGGCCCTATCAAGAATTTAACCCAAATAACTTTTACCTTTTCCAATTTCTTTGTCACCAAATCGGAATTTGGAAATTAATTTTTCTCTAACTCAATTCTAATATGGGAAGAATCTACTCTTGCATCTATCCAAAACTTCAAATGGAGTCATTTCGATACCACTTGGTAACTCTATTAATGATAATGTCTATCATAATTTTCTCCAAAAATCTAATGCATAACTCGTAACATATTTTCTAGTGTTTAGATGGTCTTCTCGGATTGACTGTCCATTTCAGGATAATTGGTACTAAATCCCAAATCTATTCTCATAACCCTTTAATACCAAAATTAAAACAAAAAATAAAATGACAGTTTCAGTCCAATACTCTGCTCACAGTAATCCATGCAACCTCACAATTTACCCACGTATACTCCACTAACTTTTCATGGTTAGATATTAAAATGTGTTGATTTCGTCCAGGGGTCCACCATTACCCAAATAGTATCATTACTATCATTATTTTTTGAATTTATACGATGAAAATTTTTAAATGTCTAAACCAATCCTTTGGTCATTAATATTTGACCTATAACTTGTTAACATTCAAGTACTTTGTCACGTACTCAACAGTTGATCTCTTCATTTTGTTTGCACCAAGGATTCCTCTTAATATCTTAATACATCTTTGTTGCACTGGGATGCATTAATAATTTGAAATAATGTCTTCCTTCGTACTTTCATTCCTGAAACTTATTGCTAGGTACCATTAGTATCCCATATATCAATAATCTATCATTACACTTTACGCTCAAATCGGGCATAGTACCTTTTTTCAATTCTTTGATCTTTACAAGTTTTCTATCTCCTCCTTAAATGAACAAATAATTACGTGTATTACGATCAGTAAATATCTCTCAATCAGCCAAACACTATAGTCGTCAATTTCGAGTTATGTGCAAGTTAATTCTTCTCACAGAATTCTAGTTGCCTCTATGGTTAAACCATTACCTCATTGCCTGCTTCAACACACATTATCTAATCATTCTTAAACTCATCTTTAGAATTACAAACCCTCAAGTCCCAAATGATAGCTGGTGAAAACCCTTTAATGAACTTTTGACAATAAGTAGCTTGTCTGAAAGTTTTCTTACCTTGGTAACGCTTGTAGACCTTGGCTTGTCCAATTTATCCTGAATTTTCATTTAGGATCCACAAACTCCATATATAAAATCACATGTCTTATAAAAATTACCCTTATATAAACATGTCTTCCTTTAAAATGCCAAATATTTCTTTTAAATGTTTCTCATGAGTTTGCTTACTTAGAAAATAAGTCAAAATTGTATCAATAAACATTATCATGAATCTGTCTAGTTGAGACCTAAAATTAAACCTTGAATCTTATATGAGCATTGGTGAAATCATAGAAGTTAAGTATCCTTAATAACCTCTTCTAGGGAGGCAACCCATCCCGTCTGAGGAGACAACCTGACAAGGCATGCCTTGTCAGAAGACCTAATCTGCCGGACTTTTGACCCCACATACCCTGGCACGGCTCACTGCCATCCCTACTTAAACTTGAGAATCCCCTCTTTTCCTATCGTGGATCAAAATTGTTGCACGGCACCCGTATATCCTTCAAGCAAAAGACGAATGCAAAGGTGGATATTGAACAATAGGTTCACCAACTTTGTTTGAAGAATTCAATTATATAACATTCTTTAGAGGGTTAGTAATTTATACAATCACATATTCGTATATGTTCTGGAATTTGCATTTGAACATTATAATGGTATGTTTTATAATTTTGACCTCAATTTCTATGCAGGCCTTTATCGATAATTCACTTTCTTAGGTAGGTGTGATACTAAATATGCTTGCAAAACTTCCGTTGTGTAATTGAATCAATCTATGGATCTTTTATGTTGAAATTTTTTAGTGATTATGCATGTGTTTGTATATAGAAAACGTTTGTTGTAAATGTAGAGGACAAAACAATAAGATATAGTTATACAAATGATAATTTTTGCTGTGAATATAGAGGACATAACAACAAAATATAATTACATAAATGATATAATTAAACTTTACATAGTTCATATGGTGAAATTGATATTACAATACATTGCTATGGACCTAAGAATTAAAACACTGTTACCCCTCATGTAGTACATATCATAAATGAATAAATTTAACTATGTGTCTTTTGTGATTGGATGAAACAAAATCAAGCAAACCTCATGCTTTAGGTTAGGGTGAGAATCGGTTCGCCGATCGATTGCTGAGTTAATAAAATTAATTAAATTTAGAAAATAGTCCTACAAGTCTTAACAAAATTCAAATTCGGTTATCGATTTTGAATTTGATTAACCAAATTCAACTTGAATTAGTTAGGTCTTGACATTGAGTTAAATTCCTATACACTAAAACCTGTTCCTCAAATAAAATTTGTCTAATTTCGTTTAATTTTTATCATATATAATTTGATGTGTGTGACTTTTATTGATTCATGGATTTATAGAAGTGTTACAAAAATATAACATATAACTTAATATTGTAATTAACAATATAATTATGTATAAAACTATAATATCACGTAGAGAGTTGCAAGTATTAATAGTATACGTATTATGAGACAACATAACGTGTGATTTATCCGTAAAAATTTTGTAACTAACAATATAATAATATATAAGTCATTACCAAGATAATTGTGTATAGAACTACATGATTTAACTTATAATAACATAATAATGTTATGAATAAAGTTCAATAATAAAGCTAATTATAGTATTTTATCAATAAAATATACGTTAATTGAACAACTAAATTTATATTTATATACTGCACTTTTATTTTATTTTTTTAAGTTTTAAAGTTGTTTTGTACTATGAAATACGTTAGAAACTGAAAGGAAAAATTTCATAAACCTCCCTTGAGGTTTAGACTAATATGAATTAGCACTCCTTAACTTTTAGAAATATCACTTACTTCCCCTCTCTTGTAAGTAGGGCCTTAATTAGCATGAAATGACAATTTTACCCCTTCTTCTTTAGTAAAATATAAAAAACGTAGTTTAAACAACCTTCCCTAAGGTTTCTAATAAATTTCACTTGTCACCCTTTACTCTTTTAACATATTTTTTTGTCAACTTTTTTTGCGAAAATATGTGACTTAGTGTATTTAGTTTATTTGTTTGATTTTTTAAATATGTATAAACACACAATATTTTTATAAAAATTGATATTTTGTATGGTTAATCATAAACTCACAAACTAAAAGAATTAAAATATAATTTTTGATAAATTTTTTTTTGTCAACTTAACAAAATTTAAGACCACGGTAATAAAATGTATTGTGTCATTCAAATAAAAAAAATAGAACAATTAGAAGCAAACCATATAATCTAATAAAAAATGTGGTTTGTACTTTGTTTAGGAAATCAAAACTCATAAAGCAAAAAAAAAAAAAAAAATTAAAATGTATTCTCTTAGTTAAATATTTTGTCAACTTATTTAGGAAAATATGCGCACGTCAATTTTTTTTTGTGTTCCAATTAAATAAAAAATTTAATATATGTAGAAACACACTATGCATTATAATGAAATAACTGTAATTTCTTATTGGTATTTTTTATTTTGAAAATCACAAGCTCATAAATTAAAAAAAATTAAAATATATTTCTTTTATGATAACTAAAAGTAACTGTATGTTACAACTAATAAAATATATGCATCTCAATGTTTTCTTTTAACAATCACATTTAAATCCTTCAAATTTCTTCTTTTCTTTCTTCCAATGTTATATCAAATTGATATTTCTTACTAGGGGTAAAAATGGAAGCAAAATTATTTCTCTCTCTCCTAAAATGATATTTTATTCAATTGGGCTAAATTTGTTGCAACATATGTAAAGCTATGGGAGGTTTGTGAGATTTTTGAAAGTTCAGGTGTACTAAGTGATATTAGTATAAACCTCAAGGGTAGTTTATGAAATTAACCCAAATTGAAATTTCAACTATTGAATTCAATAATTGATTAACTGAATTAAAAATATTTTTATTTCATTTTCAAAGTCATTAACCTAATTCTCGAATTCGATGAGCCCCTAATTTTGATTAAAAATGTAACAGTTCTAATTCAGATTTTGTAATCTGGCATACGCGAGTTATTGTGATCATTTTTGAATATGAAAATATCTAGAACCTTGGAAACAACAAAATATGTTCTAATAGATCTTAAAGGATTAGGGTTAACTGAGTAGTTTTTTAGACTAATAAATAACTGCAAATTTTAGTCCCCATGCAAGAGCTTCCTCTCTCAGTCACTTGGTGAAACAATTCCAAGAAAATCCCACCTTTTAGAGGTTTCAGTTGAAATCTATCAAATAAAAATCCTTCTTTCTCCGTCCAAAAATTGCGTTCCAAAGATGAAAGATAACACACAAATATTGTGCTCCTAAGATGAAAGATATCACCAATAAAGGTTTTCTTATTTTGGAAAGAAATACCATAAGGGACGGAAAACATGGGTTATTTTATTAATTTATATATCATAATAATGGTATAGTTGGAATTTCAAGAAATCTTCTATACTTACTATTATACTTACTGTAATAAAAGTGTACTCTCTATATACTTAAAATATTGACACATGCAAAACAACTCCTCATAGCTAATTTCAACGTGTCCAAAATAATTTGCATTGTTTAATTTCAATCCTAACCAATATAAAATTGTCAAAGAATTTGGTTTGCGAAGCATGATAAACTAAATGACACATTGTTATCCAATAGAGAAGGGATTTATACTCCTCATTTTTATTCATACATTGATAATAATGGAACTCCATATTTAACTTAAATATTCATATCAGTAACTAATTAAAGAGCAAAAATTATTTTTAAATACATTTGTATCTTTGAATCACATTAGACTGACTTTACAGGAAAATTCAGCTCGTATGGATTGCGTTATTTGGAGTATTATTTTGGTGCATTATTCAATAAATTATTTGAGTGATGTGGCAAATAATAAAAAAATGTGAATAATTTGAGTGAGTGGTTGGATTATGAATAGTGCAAATAAATTTTTGTAAACAAGTGTTTGGAAAGTTTTTTTTGCACTAAAAGACAAAAAGTGTGTACCCGAAAGTAGAACGAAATTACTAATATCAAAATATATAATTCCGTTCACTTTTTTTTCACACCACAAATCAAGTACTAAAAATCACACACAAATGTAGTTGTCTTCTTGTCGTTTGAAATCCGAATCTTAAAAAATAAGATATACTCATACATGTATGCTAACATGTATTTATTTAATATAAAATAAAAAAATACAATTTAAAAATTACTTAGTAATTTGTGCACTAAAATACAAAATACGTAGATAAAATTTGAATAAAATTATTAATATCAAAATACATAATCCCGTTCATTTTTTTTATACCATCAAATCAAGTATTAAAAACCATATACAAAGGTAATTGCCTGTTCGTCGGTTGAAATCCGAATCTTCAAAAATAAAATATGTCCATATACGTATGCTAAACATGTATTTATTTAAGACAAATAAAAATACAATTTAAAAGTTACACTTTTCTGCCCATAGTTCGGATTCTCCAACATAGGTTCAAAAGTCTAAGCCTTGATATACCATTCTAAACTCTATTCTCCTGCCTATATTTTAGACTCCCGAACCTAAGTTCTGAAATTCGAACCTTGTATACTATTTTAAAATCTATTTTTCCGCCTATACTTCGGATCCCGAACTTAGGTTCGGAAGTCCAAACTTACATTTCTATTTTTTCTTTGCCCAAAAAAATTCAGACCAATGAATAGTAACGGATAGTATAAAAAAATTTAATGCTAATATATGTGAATAGTATAATACGTGTATAGATGAATAATAAAATAATTGATTGAATAGCACTGAATCGTTAAAGAAAAATTTCAATTGTGTAAGTAATGAATAATGAAACAAAAATTTGAATTGTGTAACTAATGAATAGAATTTTTGAAAAAAAAAAAGTAAGAAAAGTTGACCAAAATTTTTTTTGCTGACTAAACAAATATTTCATAAAAGTATAAATAGTAAAGTAAAAAGTGGTAAGAAATGAGCAAAAAAAAAACAATCCAAACGGGCCCCTATTATGCTAAAACTCTACACTTTGAACAAAAATCCTCCAAGTCGTATATATCTGTAATATTTCCACAGCACAACTCTCTAATAGGAATTGCAGAAACTTGACATTGAGATTTGAAATTCCCGAATTTAATAAGTTCGTTTGCTGTTGGCGAATGGACAACATTAGATATTGAGTCACCAGGATTATAATTCTACCCAACGGAAGAATAGCTTCTTGATTTGTACCTCAAAAACATGTTATTCTATTTGTAGCACAAAAACATGTTATTCGGGAAAAGAGTTGTACTATTTCTATATAATTGGTGTTCTAAACATTTATCATCAAGATGCATGGGACTTGCCAGATAGAATTTTACCATCTGTTATATGTCATGGGGCGAAATTCTTACATGGACCCGATCCATGACATAGTGACATGGACTCCTTAGTTCATGTTGCTCCACATCACCCCATATCACTTAAATGGATGATGTGGAGAAGCATAGATCAAGGGGTCCATGACACTATGCCATGGACTCGGTAGTCCATGCAAGAATTTTCCTTTGTCATGGTATATACAATTGTTTCCCATGCCAAACCAATATTTTTAATGTATCCAATAGTTTTCAATTTTAATTGTATAACTGAAAATTTTTCTAAGAGTCATAGGCCTTCTTGAGTGGGTATAAAAATTTTTTAGGTAACTTCTCCTATGTGGTTTGGCAGTTTTTGACATATCCTTTATGGTTAGAAAACCTAAAAATACTCCCTTGATTTATGGTTTACATGTTTAACAGACAAAAATACCACCAATTATGGAAATTGACCAAAACATGCATTTTGTGTGCATGTTCATGAGATTTTCAAAATAGTAACTTTTATGTACCTAAAATACACCTTTTAATTTGCCTTTCTTTAACCTAACAAAATTGGGGGAAAGTAGAATTAAATAAAACTTTTGAGATCAATGAAAAACAAACACTTATCATCTTCATTCCCACCTCAACTATCTACCACTATCATCCTGACTGCTGCTACCTGCTACCTGTCAGATCCTACCACCCCACCCCTATCCCGCCACCCTGCTTCTTTCCCCTTTAACATGATTTTCCATCCCCTAAGACCCCACCTATCCACTCATTTCCCAAGTCTTCCACTCTATCTCGCTATGAAGCTCCACGCGTTAATTTCCTAAGTGGTGATACATTGAGTATCAACTAAATATATTTGTTCATTAATATTAACCATTTATTTAGTTTTTATTTCTTTTAGATATTGTATTGAATTACTTTTGAGTTCATCGTGAATATCATACATCATTTAATATCATGAATACTGTACTATTAGTGGTTGTACTATATGTTTTGATTTTTTAATCATTTAAATAGAAAAAGGACAATTTCGGTCCCTTAGCTTTAGGATGCGTTCAATTTTTGGTTCCTTATGATCATAACAAATCAATTTAGTCTTTTACCTTTTAAACTATTGGCTAATATAGGACTTTTACCAAAAAATTTAACAAATTAACGGGGAAATTACTTAAATATCACACGAGTCATTAAAATAGAAATATATTGAGATTACAATGTCATATTCCTCATTAACCCCAATACTTTTTTATTTTATTTCATTTCTCTAACTTTAATTTTATCCCATTTTTTTTCAAACAATCTTCACTTATAGAAATTAATTAAGCAAGTTTCATCATTTTTAGATTTTTAACTTCTAGTTATTTGTGTTTAAAGGCCACGTGATGCTCACATAGCCTCTACTGTTAATTTGTCAAACTCTGAAGTCAAGAATCCTACATTGACCAACATTTTAAAATATTACGGGCTAAATTGGTTTTATTGTGACACAAAAGCAACCAAATTGGGACAGCAACCAAATTGGAACACACTCCAAAAACAAAGAACCAAAATAGTTGTTTTCCTCATTAAATGTGCAATATTTTTTTTAATTAATTGGAGACCTTGACTTTATTCTCCTTTCTTATCTTGAATATCAACTAATTATTTTTTTTCTTTTCAATTAAACACTTATTTAGATTTTATTATTTTTATGATATACTTAGTTGCTACTATGTTCTTCTTTTTTACCTTTTCTCTTTAATTTCATGAAATATGATTACTATTAAATTAATGGTTGTATTTTTTTTTGTTTTTAGTCTTTTATGATATTTAAATTTCCAATATTTTTTTTTATAATTTGAACATCTTGACATATTCTCCATTTATCTTAAAAACTTCGGTGAAAAATTTTCTTGGGGGTTCTGTAACTCTTCGGATATGTTGGTCACACTTCTTATAAATAAAAATTTCATATATTGAAACTCCAAAATCAACTAATAATTTTTGTATCTTAATTGAAGGACAATTATGGAAAAAACATATTACTAGTGGCTCAAATACCAATTTTTCCTAAACTATGTGCAAGTTTGACCATGCCAAATAAAATGGGACGAAGGGAGTATATATTTTCAAGATGACTACATTTACTTTAATTAAATTAAGAGTTTGGTTTGGTTTATAAAAGTTGAGTTTGGTTATATATTCATAGGTATCAAATTCTCACTATTGCAGACACTCCTATTCGTGTTGATTAATCAAGTACTGAATTCTCATGAGTCTATAGTTATACGAAGTAGTTTCAGTATCAATTTTTTTTCCATTTGAACTTATTCTTATGTTATGTAGAAAATGGATAATAAAATGGATCGACCTCGTGTTATTATTTGTTATTGAATAAGACGTTTGTAGAGTTTAATGTACAATATCTTGTATTGATATAAAATCATAGAGGGAAAAATATATGAATCCACTGAATCCTGATTACAACAGTTACAGCTTGCTTCCCTAACTAATTTGGGCTAATCAGCAGAAATTGTCGTCCAGCTCAGCAGAGTTTATTATGATGACTCCAGCCCTTAGCTATCAATTTATTCGCTCGTTACATTATGCACGCTTAACAGTAAGTCTTCTGTCACCCATTTGAATCCTGTTAAGCACTATACATTAGGGTTGTAAACAAACCAAGCTGCTCACGAGCAGCTCGCGAGCAGCTCGGTCAAAAACCCGACTCGAGCATTGAGTTGACCGAGCTCGAGTCGAGCCTGCTCGAGTTCGAAACTCTTGACGAGCCGATCTCGAGCATATGTATAATATGCTCGAGTGCTCGTCGAGTTTTTTGAGCATTATATAATTTTTTTTAAAATTTTTTTATTATATGTAAAATTACTAAAATATCCATACTTTTTAAAAAAATTACATATTTTACCTACAAAAAAGTCGAACTACTTGAGTTCGAGCTCGAATTCGAGCTCGTTTTACTTATTTTCGAGCGAGCTCGAACTATGTCAAAGTTTTCGAACTCGAGCTCGAGCTCAAATTTTGAAACTCGTTCAAGATCGAGCTCGAGTTCGAGTATCAGAAAAAATTTCGAGTTCGAGTTCGAGTAGGGCACTATTCGTGCTCGATTCGGCTCGTTTACACCCCTACTCTACATGCATAGTCAGTAACTGATACATCTTGATTGACACAGACAGCATAACCCTTTGAGTTTCCAGTTTCTCTATCTTTCTTCAGTTCAAAACTATCAATGAAGGGGCCCACAAGACTCTAGCAGCTCTCTGATAATCTGTTCTGTGAGATAATGAGGATGACCCCCTCGAAAATACGATCGGGATTCTCAAGCCCACTAACAGATACTGAGGTCAATCCAACAGCACCAACGTTCAGATTTGGATTAGGCTGGGATGGACTAGGCGGAGCAGCGTCTAAGGGATTGTAACGAATGTATCTTTTGACCTCAAGTTGTACTCCCTGGGAGGTCAATAAATAAATATGCAAATAAGTACTTTAAAGAACAAATAGAAAGTATAAATACCTAGTCGAAAGATATACACATATACCAATTAAGATACAATCTACACAACATTTGGAATTACAGGGTGATGGAAAGAAATTTAAATTAGATAAAATGCAGAGGAATTTGTGTAAGATTTAACAATTCTCCAAGGAAAGAAATCCAAAGAATGACTTAAATTATCCAGATTTTGCATACCTCAAAATTGATGCCATTCAATGCCATGGCATTACTGGCCTCTTAAATTTGGCAACTGACCTCATGTCCAGATAAGCGTATTTCTTCCCATGTTTAATAACAGGAACATTCAAAACAGCATCCCCTGAAAGTTACAACAAGAAAAGAAATAGTTTCAGCATATGAAAGCTAACAAGTTACGCAATTAAACAGGCAACACAGATAACTAACCAGGGCCAGCAGAGTTTCCACCAATTCTTGACATCGCATTATTGAAGAAGGTTTTCAATGACTGAATGATTCATAGTAAAGAGTCAAAGAGAAGTATCATCAGTAAGAAAAGAACAGATACTACATACCACAGGTAATCTGACTTTCAAATTTCAACCATCCATGCGAAGTGAAGAAAAGAGTTTATACTCCAAAGGAGAAGAGTGACTGGTAGCTTTTAGAAAATACAATAATCTTTTATACAAAATTTCTTAAATGTATAGAAAGTAAACCTCGGTATGAAACTACTAAATCTCTATCTGAAAACCAACAGCAAGATTACAAACTAACCAATTGGGCAATAATTGAATCAGGGCCAAGAATTGGATAAATACCTTTTCAGTAGCTGTTGAAGGAAGTCCAGCAACGTATAAACGTCAAGCATGGAAAAGAGTTTGATCAGAAAAAAGGTTTAAACAACATAGAAAATCAGGGGGCCAAGAGAGCACTAGACAAGGAGAAGGGCATTTTATTTTTTGGAATTCATTTTTGGGGGGATTGATCTGATACCAACCCATTGCGTCATAGTGTGAACTGGCATAACTCCAAACTGTGACTAAATGCTTAAAGGATAAAATCGGACATACACTAACAGTTGATAAAATGATTTATGGATACAAGGCATATAAGTATCTGTTTATATTTCAAAAGAAGAATGGTAGAAACCATTCCAGGAACAGCTGGACCGGTTCTAGGTACCTGACCTGCAAAGACTAACAGCATTACATCTCAAAACATAAAAGTTAAAGCCATTTTCAGATTAAATACCCAGCAAACTATTTTGATTCTATATCTATGTGAGCTAAGTCCAATTCTCCTTCAAGTAAGTATACGGAAAAATAAACTCCAAAAAGATACAAAATAATAAGGAACTGGAGAAATTTTGGCAAAACTGCTAAACAAGCAAGTCCTGTATCAAAATGAACAAGACCTGTTTGATTACTCGTTGATATAAAAGGTACAGAGTCAGCTCGGCCCACTGTCAGCACAATGGGGCAAGTAGCCAAATATTGCCTTCTTAGAACATAAGATAAGACATACAAAACAAACCACAAATACCAAACACAACAAAAAACCAAACACCCTCTCAGTTTCAGAATTATTTCTCGAAGTAATGAAAAAAACAAAAAATGAACAACCAATCTAGTGGAGGTGGAGATTAAAGAACCAGGGATGTTTAACAAAATGAAACCATGAATTTTGGACAAGTTTTCCCCAATATGTCAACGCATACCTGACCTGGAGTGGCTGGAGCTCCCAGGTACCTGTACTGCAAAGACTAGCAGCATTACATCTCAGAACATAAAAGTTAAAGCCATTTTAAGATTAAATACCCAGCAAGGAACTATTTTGATTCTGTCTCTATGTGAGCTGAATCAAATTCTCCATCAAGTATATGGAAAAAATAATCTGAAAGAAGATACAAAATAATCAGGCAATGGAGAAATTTCAGTGAAACTCACTGAACATGTTAGTCCTGAATAAAGATGAACAAGACCTGTTTGATGCTTCCTTGAAATAAAAGCTACAGATTCAGCTCTGCCCAGTGTCAGTACAGTGGGGCAAGTAACCAAATAATGCCTTCTTAGAGCACAGGACAAGACATACAAAACAAACAAGAAGCACCAAACACAACAAAAAACCAAATACCCTTTCAGTTTCAGAATTGTTTCACAAAGTATAAGTAAAAAAAAGAACAAAAAATGAACAACCAATATAGTGGAGGTGCAGATTAAAGAACCAGGGACGCTTAACAAAATGAAACCATGAATTTTGGATGAATTTTCCACAATGTGTCTAGAAAAAAAAAACAGCTACTGAAATTAAATTGCAAAATAACTGACAGAACATGTACCTGAGATAGGTCGGCAGCACCAGGTATGAAGGTATTAGGAGGTGCCATGACAAAGCCACTGATCCTTTTCCTGCCTTCTTAGCACATAGGACAAAACATACAAAACAAACAACAAATACCGAACACAACAAAAGACCAAAAACCCTCTCAGTTCCAGAATTATTTCACAAACAATAAGTAATCAAATGAACAAAATTTCAACAACCAATCTAGTGGAGGTGCAGATTGAAGAACCAGGGACGCTTAACAAAATGAAACCATGAATTTGGATGAATTTTCCACAATGTGTCAAAACAAACAAAATACCTACTGATAACTCTAGTAAACTAGAGTTATTTTCCTCTAAATTATAGCATTTTGATAGTTTGAATTCCAAATTTTAGGTAAGTAATTGAAGACTTTAGTTAATTTCTTTCATATGTGGTTGTATTTCCGTTCTTGTTAGATTTGATAAGTTTTTATTAAAATTTTAGTTTAATTAAGTGCTTAATGGTGTTAATATTATGCAGGTTAAAAAAATGGTAAGGGTTGGAAGCTAGAAGGAAGAAAGCTCAAGGGACCAGATTGCAAAAGTGGATGAAATGAAGAAAGCTGAGAGGAGAGTCAAGATCGCGGTCTCGACTATTCCAGACCACGATCTCGACTTGAGAAATTGTTCTACTATTTTAGTGTCAAGATCGTGGTCTCAAATGTTCCAGACTGCGATCTGGACTCACTGAGATTCAAGTGTAAGGGCAATTTTGTAAGCTTCCAGCCAAAAACTCCTGATTTTTTTTGCCTTGTGTAATATTAGACAATTTAAGCTAAGTAGAAATAGAGTAAGAAAGTAGTAGATTGTTTTAGTTAGTTTTTAGATAGTTTAGTATATCTTGAACTCCAAGTTTACTTCTTAAATAGAAATTTCTCTTTAATTTTATCTTAGATCTTCTTTTAATTTATTGTCAAGTTCAAATTTTGATCAGATAATCGTAGTGGGTTAATCGAAGCTTCGTATAGATATAATTTTTATTCGCTTTCTTGTCTCAGTTTAGTAAGAATTTCTTTACTTGCAAATTAGGGTTTCTTAAGTAAATTAGGGTTTTTGATAATTTCTTGCATTTCTAGTTAGAATTTTCAATTTCTTGCATTAATTTCTAGATAATTCTTAGTGGGCTTTCTTTATTTCTATCAAAAATCCAAAAATATTTAGATTTCTAGTTTAACTCTTTCCAATTTATAGTTTAGAAATGATTGCTTTTAATATTCAAGGCTTTTCTTTTGTAGTACTTTTAGTTGGGTGATTTGCTTGCTTTTAATTTTAGTCTTAATTTGGTTAATTTAGGTTAGAATTAAGATTATGGTTTTTATTAGAATAGTTTTATCACTCATCGTTTGATGTTGCTTAACTACACAAGCACCCATAAATCTTGGTAATTGCTATCGACAATCCTCGTGGGAACGATCCCTACTTCCCTTTACTACTAGTTGACAACTGTATACTTGCGGGTTGCCATCAAGTTAGTAGTAAGATTTAGGTATTTCATTTTTTTCTAATTTATAACTAGGTGTGTAAAAGGCATCAAGTTTTTGGCACTGTTGCCGGGGATTGTCTTCGGTTTTTGGTAATATCAAGCGCTTTACGGGTCATGTAGATTAAGCACTTTAGTTTAGTTTAATTTATTTGTTCATTTTGTTGATTTTTATGTTTGATTTGGTTGTCTTGTGGAATTGACTTGGCACTTCAATTGACTATTTTGGTTTTGTGTATTGCATGGTAAGAGAAGCTCAAGAGCCATTCATTTGCTTAGACAAGGAAAGGGAGAAAGAGCAAAGAGAACTTAGAAGATTGAGAAGGGTACAACAAGAGCAAGAAAGGATAGAAATAGCAAATGCTAATGCTCATCAAGGGACTGTGAACATGTAAAATGAAGAAGAAGAGGTAGTTGGAATAACGGAATGGGTGGCTATAGGACTGGAAATGGCATGAATGAGAATGGAAGGCCATTGAGGGAGTATGCTTTACCTAATTTTGATGGGGTGAACTCAAGCATTTAAAATTGCACGGATGCCCGTGCAAGCCAACAATTTTAAAATCAAGCCCGTCCTAATCCAAATGCTCCAAGCCCATGCCATGTTCGGAGGTGGACCAAATGAGGACCCCTACACACACCTCATGAATTTTGAAGAAGTCTTGGACACATTTAAGTTTAACTGAGTACACCCAGATTGTGTTCGGATGAGGGTGTTACCTTTTCTCTTCGTGAGAGGGCAAAGTCATGGTTGCAATCCCACGCCCAAGGAACATTCACCACTTCGAACTAACTTGCTAAAGAGTTCTTGGCGAAGTACTTCCCACCCGCAAGAACTGCTAAATTAAGGAATGAGATTACATCGTTCAAACAACATGTTGGTGTAAGCCTAGGGGAAGTGTGGGAAAGATTCCAAGAGTTACAAATAAAATGCCTGCATCACGCCATTCCTTTGTTGCTTCAAGTCCAAACCTTTTATAATGGTTTACTTCAAGAGACGAAATCCATTGTAGATGCCTCCGCCGACGGCTTTATCTCATATAAGACTCCTGAAGAAGCTCAAGCTTTGTTGAATAGGATGGCATACAACCACTACCGTTATGGACCGATAACTCTACCGGTGGTTCAACACCAAGCTAATCAAGCCAATGCAAGTAGCGGAGCATTGAATCTAAACATGCAAGACACCTTTTTAGCTTAACAAAACATGTTAATGAGTGTGATAAAAAACATGGCAAAAGCATTGGAACAACACGGCAAAAATGTTGGAGAATCTAGGGAAACCTAGTAGTGTAAATGCTATGACTTCTTCTTCAACTCAACCAAGCATGACATGTGATTTTTGTGGAGGCGGCTGTGCAAATGGGAGTTATGAGATGCCATATGGAACTAATGAGCAAATCAATTATGTGGCTAATCAACCTTCATTTCCAAGGAACCAATCCAGAGCTTATGGGAACACTTACAATCCTTCTTGGAAGAATCACCCAAATATCACATGGAGTAACACCAACAACGAATCCAATCCTCCTTACCTGTAACCAAATCCCCCAACTCAAAATGCCCAACACACTCAATCCCCGAATTTCTCATCTAGACCTTATCAACCGCCACACCAAAGAAATGTCCAACCCAACCCATATCAAAATTTCCCAAATCATTCGTTTCAAAACCAACAACAAAGACCTCCTTTCCATTATGCAGATTCTTCCCAACACATGTATCAATATCAATATGCTCCTAGAGAGAATTTGGGTGAAGAAGGTTGGAAAAGAGAAGCCGAGTATTTGAGAAGACAATTGGATAGGAAAACGGAAAAGCATAAAAGAGATTATGAGAATTTGAAGGCTTCGACAAGAAAATTGGAGATTCAATTGGGACAATTGACAAGGTTGAACAATGAGAGGCCTTTAGGAGTGCTTCCAAGTGACACCATTCCATGTGTATAAGGAGCAATGCAAGGTTATTACCCTTAGGAGTGGTAAAGAGTTGGAAGAAAGAGTTGGGTGAAATTCAAAGAAGAATGGAGAACAAGAAAGGGTAATTGAGAATGAAGATAAAGAAAAAGGAGAGTCTGCAAATGGGTAAGACAAAATGATGAATGAGTCTATTTTGCCCAACTCACAAAGCAATGAAGGCAAGGATCCTAAGCATCATGAGTCAAAACATGTTAATGTGCCATTTCCTCATAGGCTAAGGGATAAAGAAAAGGCAAAGAAATTCAAGAAATTTTTAGAGATTTTCAAAAAGTTTGAAATCAACATCCCTTTCATGGAGGCACTTGAGAACATGCCTACCTATGCCAAATTCATGAAACAAGTCCTTGCTTCAAAAATCAAATTACATGGTGATGAAATTTTGTGCTTAATGGAACATTGTAGTGCACTACTTACAAAGAAGTTGCCACTAAAGCTCAAAGATCCCTGATCATTTTCTATACCTTGTGAGATTGGGGGATTGCAATTTGGAAGATCATTATGTGACTTGGGAGCTTCAATAAATCTCATGCCTTTTGGAGTATTCAAGAAGCTATATGGAGGTCAATTGGAAGCCAACAAGTGTGTCATTGTAACTTGCGGATCGAAGCATAAAGTTTCCAAAGGGGATCATTGAAGATGTGATTGTGAAAATTGACAAACTTTATCTTCCGGCCAATTTCATTGTGCTTGAAATGGAAGAGGATAAAGAGATGCCAACCATTTTTGGGAGATCTTTCCTTGCTACCGCCCGTGCACTTATTGATGTTCAAGAAGAAAAGTTGAAATTCTGAATAAATGATGAAATTGTTACATTTGATGTTTTTAATTCATTAAAGCTTCCTTCAATTTTTGAAGATGTCATGAATATAAATGTGGTAGATGACTTAATCGATGATTGTTGTGGGAATGCAGTGGAAAATTTTTTGATGGAGGAAGAGGTCTTGGAGTCAAATGCGCCAAATCAAGATGATGAAGAAGGAATGAAGGATGTGAATCACTTGGAGGATGAGAACTTATTGCAAAAGACAGATGAAGAGAATCAAGAAGAAGGTAAAGGGAGGTCTCTGACCAACGAACCCACCAATTTGGAGCTAAAACCCCTTCCTACCCACTTAATGTATGCATATCTTGGTGAAAATGAGACATATCCGGTGATTGTGAATGCATCTTTGACAAATGAGCAAGTTGAAAGATTGATTGTGGTGCTTAAAAGGAATAAAAATGCCCTTTCTTGGTCTATTGATAATATCAAAGGATTAAGCCCTTCCATATGCATGCATAAAGATTTGATGAATGAAGGAAATAAACCGGTAAGGCAACCTCAAAGGAGATTGAATCCTACTTTAAAAGAGGTTGTGAGGAAGAGGTTCATAAGCTTTTGAAAGTCGGTATTATTTACCCTATTAGCGATAGTGAGTAGGTTAGCCCCACTCAATTTGATCCCAAAAAGGTTGGTATTACCGTAATCATAAGTGAAACCAATGAGCTGCTCCCATCTAGATTGGTTACGGGTTGGCGAATGTGCAATGATTTTTGAAAGTTGAATGAAGCCACTTGAAAGGATCATTTTCCCTCATGCCATTTATTGATCAAATGCTTCAGAGGTTGGCCGGTTTGCATATTACTGTTTTCTTGATGGTTATTCCGGATACCTTCAAATTGTCATTTCTCTGGAAGACGAAGAAAAAACAACTTTCACATGCCCACATGGTACCTTTGCATATTGGAGAATGCCATTTGGACTTTGCCATGCTCGAAATATATGCTCGAAGTATATTTCAATGTTGTATGTTTGCTAGTTTCATGACATGGTTGAAAAGAGCATAGAGATTTTCATGGGTGACTTTAGTGTTTTTGGTGGCTCATTTGATGATTTTATTGCAAATTTATCCAAGGTGTTAAAGAGGAGTGTGTAAACTAATTTAGTTCTCAATTGGGAAAAATGTCATTTCATGGTGAGAGAAGGAATTGTTTTGGGTCACAAGGTCTCATCAAAGGGAATAAAGTTGATAGGGCAAAGGTAGAGGTAATTGAAAAGTTACCTCCTCCGATCAATGTAAAAGGGGTAAGAAGTTTCTTAGGAATGTCATGCGGGTTTTTATAGAAGATTCATTAGAAATTTCTCTCATGTTGCTAGACCATTGTGCTCCTTGCTTCATAAAGATTGTCTATTTCATTTTGATGATTCTTGTTTGAAAGCATTCATTGTGTTAAAACATGATCTAGTGATTCCAGCGGTTATGGAAGCACCAAATTAGTTCCTTCCCTTTGAGTTCATGTGTGATGCTAGTGACTATGCAATAGGTGCCGTGCTATGTCAAAAAGTGAACAAGATGTTGCATGTCATTTACTATGCTATTAGAACCTTAAATGATGCACAAATTAATTATTCAACAACAGAGAAGGAACTACTTGCTATAGTTTTTGCATTTGATATGTTTAGATCATATTTGATTGGATGAAAGGTAATTGTCCATACTAGTCACTCTGCATTAAAGTATTTGTTTTCTAAGCAAGATGCTAAGCCATATTTATTGAGATGGATACTTTTGTTGCAGGAGTTTGATTGGGAGGTGATCGACAAAAAGGTGTGTGGAAAACTTGGTAGCCGACCATTTGTCAAGAATTGAGGCATCTAGACTTGTCAATCTTGAAGAAGGGATAATCAATGAAGAATCTCCAATTGAGAAGTTGTTTGAGGTGAAAGAGGTGAGTCTATGGTATGCGGATATTGTGAATTATCTTGTGGTAAGGATAGTACCAAAGATGCTAAACATCAATGAAAGGAGGAAATTCTTTGCGAAACTTAAACATTATTTTTGGGAAGAACCGTATTTGTTCCGAAAATGCAATGATCAAATCCTAAGGAGATGTGTTCCGGAATGTGAAGTATCCGATATATTAAGACATTGTCATTCATCTTCGGTTGGGGGGCACCATGGAGCTCAACGGACGGCTTTCAAGGTCTTACAAAGTGGTTTATATTGGCTAACTATGTACAAGGATTTTTGAGATTTTGTGCTCAAATGTGATGAATGTCAAAGGGTGGGTAATATTTCAAGGAAACATGAAATGTCCCTTCATGGCATTATCGACATCTCTGTCTAGTTGGAGGTATTCGATGCATGTGGGATTGATTTCATGGGACCTTTTTTGGTCTCATATTCCAATTAGTACATTTTGGACGTGGTGGACTATGTGTCGAAGTGGGTTGAAGCAATTGCTACTCTAATCAATGAGGCCAAGATGGTGACTAAATTCCTATGCAAGAATATCTTTGCACAGTTTGGAGTTCCGTGGGCTATCATTAGTGATGGGGGATCACATTTCAAGAATTCTCAATTTGAGGCATTAATGACAAAATATGGAGTGAAACACAATGTTTCTTTGGCTTATCACCCACAAACGTCGGGTCAAGTGGAGGTGTCAAATTGAGAATTGAAGAGAATCCTAGAGAAAACGGTGAACAATGCTAGGAAAGATTGGGCATTGAAATTAGATGACACTTTGTGGGCTTATCGTATGGCATTTAAAACTCCCATAGGCAAGTCTCTGTACCGTATTGTGTATGGAAAAGCGTGTCACTTGCCAGTGGAACTTGAACATAGGGTTCATATTGGGCAATAAAGAACCTAAATTTTGAGGGTGATGCCATGGTGAAGGTAGTGACTATAAAAGAGTGCTTCTTGGGAGACAACCCAAGTTTTCATTTAGTTGTTTTTGCTTTCCGTGAGTATATGTTTTAATTTAGATTAATTAGGTTAGAATTTTTTATAAAAATCTCAGTTTTACTTAGTTGAATAAATGGTGCTAAAGAATGAGTGAAAATTGTCATCCTAACTTGTAAATTTTTTGTTTGTAGGTTGTCCTTGTAAATGAAGAAAAGTTGTCAAGAGTGGAGCAATTTTGGCTAAGTGTAAAATTTCACTTTGCAGAAATTGAGCTTCAGACCGCGATCTCAAATTTTGAGATCGCGGTCGAAACCTCAAACTTCTGGAGGGCAGAAACATCATTTGGTCGTGACCGTAATCTCAAAATTGAGATCGCGGCCTCAACTCCAAACTTTTGCAAAGGCATTTTTCATGCCGAGTTGAGACTGCGATCTGGAAATGCGAGATAGCGGTCTCGGGGAAAAAAAAAAACTTTGAAAATCACTTCAAGCATGAATTTATTTTTAGTCTTTTAGTTTGGAAGTAATTTGATTTTCCTTTTTAGTAATCTGGCTAATGGCCTTAGCTGACGCCGAGTAGCTAATTAATTTGATGCTTCATGGATTGAATCTTTGTGAAATTTCTTGCTAGATACTTGGTGTAGCTTTTGGTTATGATTATTGCAAAATAAGAGTAGAGTGGCTAAGAGCTCTAAGCTGATGCCATCTTTGCATTAGTTGATGAGTTCAATTGAATGCTGATTTTGTTTGAAGTTTAATTGGTGAGATGCATAGCACGGTTGCTCTTGATATTTTTATTCAATTTTATATCTTGGCTTAAAAGTAGGACATAGTTTATGTAGTTGATGAGTTGAATGGAAAATTGATTTTGTTTGAAGCTTACTTGGCAAGATGCATGGCATGGTTGCTCTTGACATTTTTACTCAATTTTAATTCCAGGCTTAAAAGTAGGGCATAGGGTTTAAGTAGTTTTCGTTAATTTTGGGTTTCTCTTGATGTTTAATTTTGGGTGAATGGAAGGATGATTTATTGATCAACTTGAATAAAAGAGACAAGTTTGGGGGTGTTTATCTTTTTGTGCTGGAAATGGTCAAGGACATATATTTTTTTGTTGCCACTTGATGATTAATGGATGGAAAGTTGATCAATTAGGTACTCAATGATGATAATTTGGATGTTCAATACCTTGTGAGTGAAGTATTGATTGATTTTTTTCAAGAATTTTTGTGAGTGAGTAGTTCATTTGCAATATAAGAATTCATAAACTTAGCATTGCTATTTTTCAAAAAGAAGTGCTGAAATTTTAGGAAATTTTATTTGAAATGCTGTTTCTTATCAAATCATTTTATTTATGTGGTTGATGAACTATCTTTTGAAAAGAAATGAGTTAATTGAAATAGAAGGAATTTTGGGATATTTCGTGTGTTTGCATAGGGAATGTTCTTCTAACTTGTGAATAATTGAGACTATTCGAGATTAATTTTTGGTACATTTTACTCCTTTTCCTTGGTTTAGGGCCGTTCAACAAAAAAATATTTAGGAATAAGGCGAGTACGGGATTCTGACATGTACCCATGTTGTTTCTCCGAAATAAGCCATTAGAGTAGTAATAAGGCGAGTACGGGATTCTGACATGTACCCATGTTGTTTCTCCGAATTAAGCCATTAGGAATTGCGTTTTTCATATACCAATAAGTTAAGGAGTAAATGTTTGTAATACTTATCATTAATCTCATATTACGTATTCCTTGTTAGAGGTTTATTCCCGAAATATGTGACAATTGCATTTCAGTTGATTCCTAATTGAACTTCTACTTTCATAATGCTTAGTCGAGAAAGTTGATTGACTTTATAATATTTGTGAGTTGAGAGTAATGATGTTTCAAATGAAAAGAACTAAAACTTTTGGTAATTCCTTTCGAGGATGGTAATGCTTGGTGAGGTGAAATCTTGTGTAGTGAACGAATTTGTGCTTTTTTGTAAAATGAAAGGTTCAATGAAATTGATTTACTCATATTTTTCATATCACGTAGTGTTGAACATTTCTTGAGAGATCGCTTAATGGTTCTAAGTACATCCATGATTCATCAAGTGTCACGTCAACTTTGGGAGTGTTTAAATGTTTGAATGTTAGTAGGTTTCATTTATTGTTGGTATTTGTTTTGCTCGGGACTAGCAAAACGCTAAGTTTGGGGGTGTGATAACTATAGTAAACTAGAGTTATTTTCCTCTAAATTATACCATTTTGATAGTTTAAATTTCAAAATTTGATAACTAATTGAAGATTTTAGTTAATTTCTTTCATATGTATTTGTATTTTTGTTTTTGAATTAATTATGATAATTTTTGTGTTAAATTTTTAGTTTAATTAAGTGCTTAATGGTATACACATCTAGATGTGTTAAAAATTAAAAGCTAGAAGCTGGAAGGAACAAAGCTCAAGGGACTAAATTGCAAAATGGAGGAAATGAGGATTGTTGGAAGGAGAGTCGAGATCGCGGTCTCGACTATTCCAGACCACGATCTCACTCGGGAATTAGTGTTTCTATTTTAGAGTAGAGATCGCGGTCTCAAAACTTTCAGACCGCGATCTCGACTAGCTAAATGTGAAGTTGTAAGGGTAATTTTGTAAACTTCTAGCCCAAAAACCCTGATTTTGCCTTGTATAATGCTGCACTATTTAAGCTAAAATGGAGAGGAGACAGATAAGGATAGATAGAGAGTTTTAGATAATTCTAGATAGATTAGGATAGCTTAGACTGCAAGTTACTTTTTCTAATAGAATTTTCTCTGAATTTCATCTTAGATCTTCTTTAAATTCCTTGTCAAGTTTACATTTTTATTAGATAATCGTAGTGGGTTTTTCGTAAACTTCAAGTAGATATAATTTTTAATTGCTTTCGTACTGATTTTAGTAAAAATTTCTTTGCTTTCAATTTCGGATTTTTAGTAAAATTAGGGTTCTTATCAATTTCTTTCTTGCTTTCAATTTAAGAATTTTCAATTTATAGCTTTAGTTTCTAGTTAATTCTTAGTGGGTTTCTTTATTTCTAATCAAAAAATCCAAAAATATTTAATTTCCTAGTTAATCTTTTCCTAATTTCTACTTTCGAAATGAATGCTTTAGTAATCAATTTTTATTGCTTTATGGTCTTTTTAGTTGATCTATGCACTTGTTCTAAATCTTAGTCTTAATTAGATTAAATTAAGTTAGAAGTAAAGTTATAACTTTCATTAGAATAGTTCTTCCATCCACTAATTGATTTAGCTTAACTACACATTCACCCTTAAAACCTTGGTAATTGCAATCGACAATCCTCGTGGGAACGATCCCTACTTCCCTTGCTACTAGTTGACAACCGTATATTTGTGGGATGCCACCTAGTTAGTGATAGGATTTAGGAGTTTTCATTGATTTAAAACTAGGGTGTTAAAAGAGGTATCAACAAGCATTACTCCTTTCGAACCCACTACTCTTATCCGAGGATCTAACTCAACAACCTACTAGGTTTGAACGTAGGAACGGACGCAACTTCGGCCGTCGGAACGTAGATTTGAACTTCATGATATGGTTGATCAAACACTTGTTCAGATGTTTAAAAGGAATCTCAGGCGTCCGAAACCTATAACGACTAGTTGCTCAGCATTTATTACTTAGTTGTTAGGAAGTGGTTGAAGGCTGATTTATTACATCTATAAAAGCCAACCCATCTGTATTTATAAGATATAACTCATATTGAATACAAGCCAGTAAAAAGGCAATTTGAGTGCAAATTAGCTCTTTAGTAATATTGTATTGCTGTGTCCTTAAAAGTGCTATTCAAAATTATAGACTGGAGTGATAATCTTGTACAAAAGTGAGGTTGAGTATAAAATCTTTGGCTCAACTAAAGAGAATTAGTGTGAGCAACGATTATCCTACTTTGTTTACAATTGGGATTATTGACTTACCAAATTTGAAGAAGTATCTTAGTAGATCTATATTACAGTAACCATTACTAAACCAAGCTTACTAGCTTAGGAGTGTTGTTTGTTTAATCTGTCTCTCTCTTTATTCATACTATGAATTTTGTGTTTAATTGATTATATTGCTATCAAATGACTTGTTAGTGTGAAAGATTTTATTTGTGCCTAATTTTCAAATTATTTTTAAGAAATCTAATTCATCCCTCGCCCTCCCCCGGGGTCTTAGGTTTGTTTGGGCCAACAATGAAAACTAGAGCAAGTTTGGATTCAAGCTCACCAAGATTAGAGCATATTCGTGGTGTTATGATCAAGTTAGATTGGACTGTCCTCAATTCATGAATACATAAAGACCAATTCTTCAAAGTAAAGTACAAGTGGCCAAATAAATTCTAAGTCCAAGAAGCCCAAGAATTGAAGAGATTCAAGAAGGGTTCAAAAAACCTTAATTTGGACTATGGCCCTATTCGGTCATCTATTCCTAATTAAATTATGATCTACTCTTCAACATTTGTTTATAAGATTTGTGTTGATTCAATGAGGCAAAAATATCAGCCTATATTAATGTTAGTTTAGTGGGTTTTGTATCTAGTATTCCAATCCTAAACCTACTACGATTTGGCAAGGTTGTTTCCTAGTAGTATTAGACCTATTTTTTAGGGTTTGGAAAGCCCTTTGTCACATTAAAAAGGCTTCCCATAGCGATTATTAATTCATCAATATTCAAAAAAACTTTGTGAGAAAGTTTTCCAACTTGTCTTCCAAATACTTGGGTATTTTACAAGTTTGATTCTTGTGACTACCTATCTTGAATAATATTGGTTCTTGTCTCATAATAGACAACAGATCGATATCTCGTATAGTCGAGAATAGATACTTTAAATTTTGGATTTCTTAATCAATGAGTTTGAATCTGTCAAGTCGGATTTGTTTAGGCGTTCTTGGGTTCCGTATCGATTCGAGGTCTCATCAGTTTATCTGCTGGGTTCGCATCAGAGTGGTATCAGAACTTTGATTCCTAAACACATTTGTTTCTTCTTGCAATACATTTCTACATTATTTTTCTTGTTATTTTTTTATTTTATTCAAAAAATTTGTACTGTTCATCATTACTGTTCATTCAGAAAAAAAATTTCAGCTTCTTCGTATATTGTTTGTTATTGTTGTGTTCTTTTGGAGAAAAAAAAAAAAGAAAGAAGAGAAAGAAGTCGTTCTTGATTCTTGATTCTTGAATTCTTTTTTGTTGATTCTTGATTCTTGATTCTAGATTCTTGTTTTTATTCTTGAAGTTGCATCCTTAATTCTTCCTTTCTTGAGCCTTTAATTGCTGTGATTTTTGTCAATATAAAAAAATATCGATTCAAGAACAAAAAACCCAAAAACCATTGTCTAGGGTTCTACTTATGGCGATTGGAATCTTGATTCTCCATTTGACTATTTTGTGAAATTTTTTCTAGATTTGGTTGCTAAATCAGTACATATTTCTCTGTGAGAAAATCAAAAAAAAAAAAAGTTCCACCATAATAGTTTCTCGAGTTTTCTTGTTTACGATTTTTCTTCTAGTGTTGCAAATTTGATATTTTTAATGCAATTTTTCTGGGTATTCTTATTCTGATTGAGTCCTAGAATTGCTCATCATCTTCTATTAAACAAATAGCGAAGTCAAATAAAAAAATAGACGATTAGTGTTTGTCTTCTAAAATTGTTGTTTTGTGTGATTTTCTTGTGCTTTGAATTTTTGTGACTATTTTGTGGCAAGTTTTGATGGTACTTTCTTGTGGGAATTTGTGTTATAGGATATTAAAAAATAGTTGATGAAAAAAAAGAGAAAAAAAGTCCAGCCCTTGTCAAATTAGGGTATCCAAGTCCTTTTTGCATTAGAAATTTTGTACTAATTCCTTGTTCCATACTCCTTGTCTTAGTGGGAATACAACATTCACTTGAATCCTTGTTCCACTTGGATTACACTTATTCCTATTTTCAAATAGGAGTAGTTCTAGTCCTTTTCCTATTGGGATTTGAAGTAAAGTGTTGCAATTATCAAGTGAAATTTGTTTATGTTCTTATAGCTCCAATTTTTGTCCATATTTTGCTCTCAGGCTACATAAAAAATGGTGAAATACCATAAATACCCTTGTTACTTGGGTTAATTCTTTCTAGCCTGAAACCTTAGTTTGTTTTGACCTTATTGTTTGACTTTCTAAAATGCGCAATGTGCGCTCTTTGTTAAATCAATCCACCATTACTTTGTTATTTCTTTGCTTCATTAGTCTATAACTAATAAATGTGTTCTAAGTGTTGATAATTGTTTGTGTAATTCTTCTTTGTGCTTTCAAGTCTGCAAAAGACTTTAAGGAGAATTTAAAAAAGAGGAAAAAGGCAAGAGTGGTGAATTCATTAGAGGGTCAAAGCCTCAAATTTGAGTGAAACATAAGTGAAATTGTGTGACATATTCAAATTTGAGTGTAAACACTCAGGGAGTGCCGTGAGGTCCTTCTTAGGTTTTTTTACTAACCCTAATTCTTGAATTCCTTATGTTTTAGTTTATTTTTGCAGATTTAACATGTCCCAAGATGAAGGAGGGAGTTCAAGATTTAATGCCATAGAATCTCATTTTGCCAAAATGGCAAGGTCTATTGAAAGTATCCAACACTTTCTTGAAATATTAATTAACGCACAGAATGAGCTTGGTTAGCAACCTGCCGAGTTGAGTCTCATGCTCACATAATGAGACAAGTTCTTCGAGGTATGCGTCTTAATTATGATTCCAATGACTTTGAATCCAATGAAAAATTGTATGATGTAGGTGCAAGGTCAAGGAATCTCTAACATACTCGGAATTATGAGCAAGAAGTAGATATTTTTAAGAAACCTGCCTTAATGATTTTGTGGTCACTTCATGCTCAAACTCATGACAACCAAAATGGTGTACAATGTGAGAATATTTTCTTCACTACGTGTGTGGTTCAAAATCATGCATGTGATTTGATCATTGATCATGGTAGTTGCGTGAATGTAGCTACCCAACTCATGGTAGATAAATTGAATTTGCGAACCACTAAACATCCACATCCATATATGGTTACAATGGTTAAATGAAGGTGGTGAATTAAAAGTCGCTAAGCAAGCCTTAATTTCTTTAACCATTACAAAATATAAGGATGAGGTTTTATGTGACATAGTGCCTATGCATGCAAGCCATATTTTGTAAGGTAGGCCATGGCAATATGATCTTGACACTACATATGATGGATTTACAGATTAGTTTTGAGAAAGATGGTAAAAAGATTACTCTTAAGCGATTACTTCCAGATCAAGTCCTATGAAGAACATGCTAAATTGTTGGCTGAAAATTGAAAGAAAGGTAAGGAGAAAGCCGTCTCTAATCCTTAGAAAAAATCAGCTTTAGTGGTAATTCCAAAGGAAGAGAACTTGTAACTTGTTCGTGGTGGAAAAAGTTTTTAAGAGTCTTTATTTTTTGTTGCCTAACGATTTTCTTCCAAGTTCTCTTGTGCAGCCATTCAAAGAAGCAAGTGGAAACAATGAAAAGTTTGAATTTGCACCTTCCATGTGCAAAGCTCTATATTGTGATTTCTGTACATCATTAGAACTTAAGTGCCAATAGTTTGGTGAAGGGAGTACATAGAAATTTTGATTTGTCAAATTCATATAATTTTAGTTTTTTAAGTACTCAGTGTGTCCCTTTCCTTGCTTGTTAATGTTTCTAATTCTTCAAGTACATTTATTTTTCTTGAGCTAATTTGTAAGCCTCATAATTTCCATTCTTTTTGTGTTAAGTTCAATAACGTTTTGGATAACAATTGTGCTTCTACATAACAATGTGCAAAAGTTCTTTTGTTCTTTCAATATGGATCAATTTTCAATGTGGCATGATACTCTTTTTGAGCATTCTTGGTTCAATCTTTCAAAAAAAATTTCTGATTTTTTGTAATTATTTGCTGGACGAAGCAATCTACTCCATGATTTAGGGTTTGTATACTCCATGATATCTTTATTGCACAAGCCATTTTTTCACCATCCATTTTCAACATTAGTGTTTGATACTTTTGTGCTTGAGCCACATATACTGAGAGCAACTTTTCTTGCTTTGGCGAGATCATTTGTTTAAATTTTTGTCTACTTTGTTTAATGTTTGTTCTTCCTATCTAGGTTTGGATTCAAGGATGAATCCTTTTGAGAAGGGAGTGAATGATACGAGTATGGATAGGCAAAGGAAGTACCAAATTTGAGAGCTGAAAACTAGAGCAAGTTTGGATTCAAACTCGCCAAGGTTGAAGCATATTCATGGTGTTATGGTCAAGTTGGATTGGACTATCCTCAATTCATTAACACACGAAGTCCAATTCTTCGAATAAAGCACAAGTGGCCAGATAAGTCCAAGTCTTAGAATATTCAAGTCCAAGAAGTTTAAGAATTGAAGAGCTTCAAGAAGGGTTCAAAAAACCCTAATTTGGAGTAAGGCCCTATTCGGTCATCCATTCATAATGAAATTAGGATTTATTTTTTTACATTTGTTTATAGAATTTTTGTTATTTCGGGTGAAAATATCAGCCTATATCAATATTAATTTTGCCGATATGGTAGTTTATGTCTAGTATTCCAATCCTAAACCTGCTAATATTTGACAAGGTTATTTCCTAGTAGTATTAGGCTTATTTTGTAGGGTTTGGCCAGCCCTGATCACCCTTAAAAGGCTTCTCATAGACGATTATTCATTCATCAATATTCAAAAAAACTTCGTGAGAAAATTCTCCAACTTCTCTTCCAAAGGCTTGGCTATTTTTCAAGATTGATTCATGCGACTATCTATCCTGAACACTATCAGTTCTTGTCTGGTTATAGAAAATGGGTCGATATGTCGAACAGTCAAGAACATATACTTCAAATTCTTGATTTCTTAATCAATGGGTTTGAATTCGTCAATTCGAATTTCTTTAGGCATTCTTGGGTTCCACAAATATTCTAGGTCTCATCAATTTATCTGCAGGATTGGCATCAGATGGAGTAGCCTCACGTACAAGAGAATTGGAATTGGCGGTGGATGGAACCACAAAGGACCAGTCGTGCATATTTCTATTGGTGTTAACATCATTTTGTGCAAGTGTGAAGACAGAAATGAAGGTTTGGTAGTGAAGCCAAGAGAGTACTTTCTATATTGAAGTCAGTGTTTCCTATAGATAGCACTAAATATATCTGAAGTATTTTCTCTCTTGTATTCGGCATTTCCTACAGATAGCACTAAATATTTCTACAAAATGTAGTTAACTCCCTGATCAACAATTGGCAAGGGTGTGGTGCCTGCCCATCGAAGACATTTATATACATAAATCAATGTGGGACTCAGAGAAATGAAGCGGAGCTCTATAACTCACAAAGGGTATTGAGCACTTTGTATTTTATCACGTTGATCTCGTGAATACATATTGCATTTATAGGAATCTTATTTATTTATTATTCTTTTCAAAACGATAATAGATTATAGGAATGTTACTAGATTTTCCATTTGAAGATAAGTGGGCCAGAGGAAGGACCCAAGCCTGAGATACTGTAGACCAAGATCGTATGTGTTGACCGTTTGCGGGTCGTGCTAGTATGAAAGTTATATTTTGTGCCGGATTACACCTGCCCGGGGAACTACTTTGATTGCACTTGATAATTTTGAATTTTACTTGGCTAAACAACATTTTAAATCCTCAAATAATCCCAATTTCTACTTTAAACTAATAGTTTCATCAACTACAGTTGAAATGAAGTGAATTAAATTACAGATGCACAATATCTATCAAGATTATATCCACAAATTAGGCCAGAATTAATACGTTGTTTATTACAATCAGAACCCCGAGAATATGGAGAAATTATTTAACGAGCATTTGAAAATGATAACAAATACAAATAAAGAGAAATATATAACAGAAGGGATACATAGATTTATGTAGTTCAGTCTAAAGATCTATATCCATCGGCGAAGAGTAGAAATTCACTAAGTCAATAAGATAATTATAATTTTGGATAAACCTCCACAAAACCCAAAACAAAACATTCAAAGATCTAAAGAGCTATAATAGACTAAGGACCATAAAAGACCCAATTCGCACATCTTTTACCAAAAAGTGTATACAAACAAGACAAAATGGGCTATAGACACCGCTATAACAAAAGCACAAGAGAATCCAAATAAGATGAAAGGTTTGGTAGCTATAAAGGCCCAAAACTTAACTCAGTCTCTTAATTTATAATATTGAGTGGAAGAGTAAAACTCTTACTGAATCGATATGGGACAAAACAAAAGATACAAAGTATACTTAACAAATTCTACCTTGACTTGTATTGTATAACAAATCATCGTAAGTAATAAATCTTCAATAAAGTCAAATTTCTCCACTTTCTTCACAAAAGCCAAGGGGCACAGATTCTCAATTCTCAAATAGATCAACATAACTGACTCCACTTTCTCCAACAAAATTCCAAATCTAAACTCAATGCAAGCCAACTATTCATTAACAAAATAGACCCAACAAAACTTTTTTCAAATACCAAAGGACCGCCCAAAAACTCAATGATCTAACACATAAAGGAGAAAATAACAAAACGGCCCGACATTTACCAAGGAGAAACTACTTGCCAATGAGTTGTCCAAGATTCAAAATTTTTCAACCCAAAAACTTCATTACCATCTAATTGCACCCAAACGGCTGCTTTAACTTAACCCGGGTCCCTAACTCTGATACAAATTTGTTAGGATCAGAATCCCGAAAATATGCATAAATTATTTAACAAACCCTTGAAAATGATAACGAATACCAATTTACGTGGTTCGATTAAAAGACCTATATCTACGGGCGAAGGGTAGAAATCCACTAAGTCAATAAGAGGAGTAAAATTTTTGAAAAACTTCTACAAAACTAAAAACAAAACACCCAAAAATCTAGAGAGCTATTATAGACTAAAGGCTATAAAAGACCCAATTCACTCTCACCAAAAGGTGTATACATATAAGACAAATCAAATTATAGGCACCATTATAACAAAAGTACGAGAGAATCCAAATAAGACAAAAGGTTATATGGTCATAAAGGTCCAGAAAATCCACTAAATCTCTCTTAGTTTCTCCTGGTGCACATAAAACTTTAACTAAGGTTCTTAATTTATGACATCGAGTGGAAGAATAAAACTCTTACCCAATCGATATGTGACAAAACAAAAGATACAAGGCATAATTAATATTGTCAATCGGAATAAAGCACAAATTTACATCTTTAACGGATATACTCCGGAATAAAGCACAAATTGATCCATATTAGAAACATCCATGGTTGATGTTGTTATATCTTATATGGATATAGTGTCATTTGGAGTTATTCTATTTCATTGTTCAACGAAGCAATTTAAGTAAAAACAAAGTTCATCTGGGTAAATTGCAATTTACCCTTCTAGTCCCTTGTGATGTTTACCTCACTAAATTGCGAAAAAAAAAGAAGAACAAAATTCGTGAAAACAATTAAAGTTGGGGAATATAATTTAATATGATTTTACCAAATTAATAGTTTTTGTCATTTTCGAAATCTTTTCCTACTAGAATATCATAAAATTTAGCTTTTCCACAAGATAAATAATATTTTTAACTTATTTTTGTAACGTCAATGATCTTGTGTTACTTTCTTACTTTGTAAATAATTTCTCTTCTTGTATAAATACAGCATATATATGTGTCTTCCATTATGATTCGTGGAGCATACCTAGTAGAGTACAATGAAATTCGACGACACAAAACGACCTTGTCACTAGCCTTTTTGAGTTTGGACCATGGATACAAAACAAGATTCTATCTGCATTTTATTTCTTCATATATACTCATCTTCATATTTTTATGAGGAAACTTGCATATATTAAAGGTCTTGATACGGTAGAGGTGTACCCTTGTTTGTTGGATTTGCTCAAATCACACTTTTCTGTTCTCTAGATCCTCATGTTTATGAGCTCCAGATTTAATATTCTTGTTTTCAACTCTTTCCATCTTCATTTCAATACCTTCCTTTTGTTTCATAGCCCCTTCAAGCTTTTCGTTCATCTCAACGCCCTTGTTTGCATTCTTGTAAATGAAGTAGAGAATCATCTGAAAACTATTCCGAATAGGAAGCCCAATACATTTGGTAACTGCATTATCCAAAGGAAAAAAATTATCCCTGGAATTTTAGATTGTGCTTAAAAAACAGTGGAAAAATTTTATATGAACCCAATTCATGACTCCACCTATGGATTTTGTATTTAAAACAGGAGTCATACTCTATACTCTACATCAGCATACATCACACATGAATCAATTCCTATATATTATTCTTGTTTTGACAACAAGATTCACAGGTGCGTCCATGAACCAGATTAAGAATTTTATAGTTCAGGGAGATGATTAATTATTGTAGTCACTTACAGCAATGTAATAATCCCTTATGAAGAATCCATAGAAAAACCACATTGTAGCACAAAGTGTGAGGAAAAATGACAAATTGAATGGCATGAACTCTACGCTCTTGGTTCTTATAACTCGCCTCTGCAAAGGAAAACAAGAGAAAATGTCACATTTATCGTATATGTATTGATTGTTCTATTTCAATAGTAAAATGAATAAGTCTTTCGATTTTTGTAAAAGGAAAAGGTTTGTAATCCGAAAATTTCAAATTCAAATTTTGAATATAGACTATTTAGAATGGTGCGAAGACAGTTGTTCAGTCGACTTGATAGATAGGAAAACCCCCTTCCCTATTTTTTTGTTTGATCTAGTTTATTAATTAAATTAATAGATATTTATTATAAAAATTTTTCATTATTTTGGAATTCAGAGATATAATGGAATTCAAATTCAAATCACAAAAACTAAGTCTATCTTACTTTCATTTACAAGTCACAAAAAATTTATGATTTTATAGACGACGACTCTTATTTAAGAATTAAAATTTGCCAAAAAAATTATTTATGACTCATATTTTAATTTTTTTGTCTGTATGATCACAAATACTCTTTTTATTTTTTAAAGGAGTGAGGAGAGTTGGAATTGAGAAGTGAGATCGAGAAACAATTGGATATACCTTAGCCTTATTTGATGCATAAATGACATACATGAAGAGGTAAACTGTTTCGATGACGCATCCAAAAGCATTGATACTGACTATCAAGTAGGCATTTGTCTTGAGAAAGGCGTAATACAGTAGCAATGATGCACTGAAAAGTGAAACAACATAAGGTATACTTTGAAACCCTTCAGAAGATTTTTTCTTGTAAATGTTGTAGAACGTTGGCCTGCAAGAAAAAAAAAATTAATAAATTTGCATATCTAATGAAGAAAATTGATCATATACTATGGAACTGAAATCTCTTAGAGCTTACACTGGAGCAAGGAACACCAAAAATGATACGATATTACCTGTTAAAAACCTCATATTAGAAAGACAAATAAGAATCTCATATTAAATCATTCATTGTAAGAGAAATTTGTTATAAGAATTCTAATGGCTTATTAGCACAATATAATTGTGAAAGTAGGCAATAAAGTGCAATTTAAGTAGTAAGATGCTTTTCTATGACCCGACTTATTTTTCACCACTCAATTTCATGAGGTGAATCAGAGCAATCTTTAATGTTGACCACCTTTTCTTTTTTATTAATATCCATATGCTGACATGTGTTCTTGTTCGAGTTAATATTCTAAAAGAATTTGACAAAATTAATTTCTAAAAGGACCAACAAACATATACTAAAAAAGGAAGAAAAACAAAAACATCTCAAAAGAAATGTTAGATAAATCTTTTTAAAAAATTATTTAAAGCAAATGATTATGACAAAATATATGCCTAGCTAATATTTGATATTCTAAAATTTTTGGAATTGTTGAAGTAGACTAGAATATTTGAGTTTTAGCGTTATATAGGGGCCCAATATATGTTTCAAGGTGAATAAAGAAAATAAAAACTGAACAGAAATTTGCAGAAATAGAAATATAAGTATGAGTTTGTGCTACCCAATAGGCCAAAAATAAAAGCCAAGTCTTGAACGCTTAAAATTGCCATTTATTAGTGAAGTTCTTTGCACTATCAAGCTGTTTTAAAATATAAACTACAAAGAGACATGAAGAAACTATAGTCACTGGAATCCTATATATAGTAGTAAGAGCAAGATAGCTAGAAAAGTTGGGTGGAGAAATGCTGATGTTTGGTAATCATATAGTAAATGACCACATTATCATGTGTATTCATGTGGTGTGAAACCTTCAAGTATAATTATTGCGGTTGGAAAAATACTCCAATTTCTTGATCGTGTGACCAAACTAGTTACTTATCTAAGTTCGAGATGCAATATGAGGCACACACAATTTGTTCGAGGTACAAAATTAAATGACATGCATTTACATGATCAAATTGTAGTAAATATTGCTATTCTTTACCAAGAACTTGTAGTAATTGTCATCTGGCCTTTAGATGTACATTGTTTAACCTTTATATCGGACTTAGATCACTTTGCACCCTTAATTGATTCTCACTTTATACTATAATTTTGGACACATTGGGTGCATTTCAGTCTAATCTTTAACATCGGTCATAACAAAATTACAAAATGTTTCAATTGTACATACCACAAACCTAAAGTACAACATTGGTCAAACTGTTAACACTAATAAAAATTAGACAAAAATGGGATAAATCTAAGAGTACGTTGGGGATGCAATACGTCTAAAATTTAGAATTAGGAATTTAAAATGATAAGTGATCATAAGTTACGGTGCAAATTGGAATTAATCATGACTATCTTCACTTATACGATAGACCCTAAATAAGTAAGTTGTACCATACACATACCTAATATCCGTAAATTTTAGTAATGTAACCAAAAATTACACAAATAAAGATGCCATTAGTGACAGATATTTTTTTACATTTTTCTTTGCTAAATGTTTTAGCAACGAAAAAGACATCGTCGTAATGACGATAGTTGCAAGCCGAATTAGTGGCGACTGACGAAATTGTCTCCTAGTAGTTACGAAAAAGTATGTCCAATTGTCGTGGATAATCTGCAACAAAATTGGCGGTAGATACTCCATCGCAATTACAACAGAAGTTTGAAAACTTTGCAACCGATTTGTGATGGGTATTTTTTAAGTTTTCAAATTAACCTCTTCAAGTAATAAAATTGCCTAATTCCCTAAGATCACAATTTGCAGACCCGGAGGTATACAGGGTAAATTTGCAACTAGTGATGAGGAGGTCATTCCCATGAAGATGGAAGTGTCAATTATTAGGATTCTAAAGATGCAAGTACTGTCTGAATGATCGATTCAAAGTATGAAATACAATCTAGATGTGTCTAAAAGACAGCATCTAAGATGACAAGGCAAGTAAGTAAAAGTAATAATTAAACAATTAGATTAACAATAAATTATAACAAGAGGACTAGGTTAACGTTACGATCATTTTACTAGGTGGGGATTTTTAGTAGGTAAATATTCAATGGGTACAATTGATAATTTCCTCCTAATTTTGAATCAATCCTTTGCTCAAACTTATAGTTCTAGTATAATGTTCATCATCAAGTTATAAGAATTTATTAAAAACTTGGCATCTTGACCCAGCTACTAATTATCCTAACGAAGTAATAAACTCGTCTAGGAACTTAATACTTAATACTCGTTTGTTGGGCTAAGCCAACTAATTGATTCAAAGGGGGATCATTTCCCTCTCACTAAGGTACTATACCGTTTATTACTACTCAAATGTCCACATTCATGTATCCACCCACTTTGAATCACATACACATGGGTAAAATTTACATTTTCCTAACTCAGTCCCTTAATAATTTAGCTACATATGCTTAAGGTGAAATTTGCATAACCAACAAAAAAAAAAAAGTAAAAGAAGACATAACAGCTACTAATGAAAGAGTTAAGGATCACATAAGCATAATAACACTAGTTAAGATAGCAAGATAGGCAAATACGCATAAAAATGAGAGAAATTTATATCTAAAGAAAGGTAGCAAAAAGGCCAAAAATAATGTAAAAGAGAATTCTAAATTTCATAAATTAAAGAGAATAATTTCAAAGATTCAAGTGCTGAAAATTTGAAAGACGACTAAAATGCTAGTTCTGGCTAAAATAGTAAGTTTATTAACTCTATAGAGAATCTTATCCCATCCCACTAAAACTAAATACCCTAGCACCTTCTGCTATGTATTTTAGTTGCATATATTATGGTAATTCATAATTTTTGCAAACTTTCCAAAAATGGTTAAAATTCCCTTCGTCTGAAAATGTGTTCATACCACGGTGCCATTTTCTACTACTTTAAATTTGACACCCTAGTGCCGCCCTTGCATTGGGTTTGGCCAATTGTAGCTGGGACCGTAGCATGAGATTTTATGCCTTGAAAACAATACCGCTTCTCAGACTCTTGCAGTCCTAGAGTTGGTTTTCAACTTTTCTTCTAATTACAGTTTTGGTCCTTGACTTCTTGATTTTTCAAGTTGCTACCCAATTGTAATTTATCCCTACAATGAAGCAAAAACACAAGAAGTACGCTTATAATCATCGATTAGCATATAAGTACTACCAAAAAATCTAATATTACTCTAATACTACTAATACTAGCACTAACCATGGAATTCAGGTAAATAAATATAAAAACAACTAATTTGGAGATAACACTATCAATGCACCATGATTTTTAGAGGTAATATAACTCCATTTACTAGAGTTATCAATTTTCAACCTACATGGAAATGAACTATAGCAACGAGAACATCATGAATAATTTGCCTTATGGAAATATACAGCGTTGCATATTGTGAAAAATAGGCTTTGCGACAACTTAAGCAATCTATTTACTGGCAAATGCTTGGTATTTGATTTAATATTAACTTTTCATTTATTAGCGACAAATTTGTGACAAAGAATTTATTAATTAGTTTTCAATTGAAACTTAATTATTTCCAATTTACAAATGAAAATTGAAACAAAACATAAAAAGTACCCCTAAACCTAATAGTCCTCCACTACCCAAAAAACCTCTCTACCAAAATGAAGGGACTGTGTTTTATATTAAATTACATAAACAACCTTGATTAGAGATTCTAAATGATTAAAATAACCCTTTAAATTAAAATTTTTCATCCTCCTATTGGTCACTTAATGAAAAATTTAAAGTTTTACTTTAATCCATACTACAGGAGACAGATTGTAAATTTTCAAATTATAAGGTCGTAATGAAAACATTAGTCAAACCACAAGGGATTCCTTGTAATTCACCCACAAAAATTCCGAACCTTTTGCAGTTATTCATTCTGATGTTTAGAGTCTAGCAAAAGTACCATTTCTAATGATGAATGCACTAGAATGACTGGGATGATCTGTCCTTCATAATAAAAGTGATGTAAGTGTAGCATTTTAGGAGTTTTATAAAATGGTAAGTACTCAATACCACAAGCAAGTTTGTATTCTCAATCTGACAATAGAACCAAGTATATTAATTCATCTTTTGGTAAGGTCTTAAATCATCATTGGAATCGACATGAAACCTCCTGCACCTAAACTACACATGGATTGCCAAAAAGAAAGATTAGACAAATAATGGTAGTGGTTCATGCATCCCTATTTGGCATGAATAATCCAGACTTCTATTGGGGAAAAGTTGTGCAGTCAATTGCCTATCTTATTAATAGAACACCATCTTGTGCACTTGATTTTCAAACTCCACGGCCAAAGATGCAATTCTTACTTTCGATTCTGTACCTCCCATACCTTGAACCATATGGTTGTACTGTATTTGTCCATATTCCTAAACTTCTACGAAGTAAACTTGATCCTTGTGCAAAGAGACGTGTTTTTGTTGACTGTTCTAATTTTCAAAGAAGGGCTATAGATGTTATGATCCTGAACTCCAGAAGTTACATGTGACCTTATATGCTTCTTTTAAATAATTAGAGCCTTATTATTTAGGGAGAGTATCGGGGCATTCTCTTCAGGGGAAGAGTACTAGAAAAGAAAATGTGTTTGTTTACTTAGAAAAAGTAACTGTACAATGTGAGAATTATATTCATGAAGAAGAAATGAGTTGATTGATCTTCTAGTAAAAGAATCAAGTACACTAGAATCTTCAAAGATACCTAAGTTGCCCATGCCTACACCATTGATGGAAGAACCAACCCAGAATGTTATTCCTCAAGTAATTTCAGAATCCATGTTTCATGAGGAGGTCCACATAGATTTACCGCCAAAGTTAAACAAAGTCTGTCAAAGAAAAATAATGTCTGCAAATAAAGAAAGCATTGCATGGGTTGCAAGTCACCAAGAGCTTGGTTTGAGAGATTCGCTTCTGCAATGAAGGCATTTGGCTATAAGCAAAATAATAATACCAGACCATACTATGTTCATAAAATGCAAAGAAGGGAAGATAACAACCTTGATTGTATATATTCATGTTGTGGTTTTAACAGGAGATGACCCACATGAAATGAAAGCATTACAGGAGTTTTTGACAGGTACATTTGAAATAAAAGATTTGGGGCAATGTAAATATTTCTTGGGGATTGAGGTAGCAAGATCAAAGCAGCGAATTTTGCTTTGACATAAAAATTGTGCTAGATCTTCTCTCAGAAATTGGAATGCTTGATTAGAAACCATCAGAGACACCCATAGAAATGAATCATCACCGTGGAATCTTTCAAGATCAAATTCCAACAAACAGGAGTCGCAATCAGTGATTGGTTGGAAGATTTATCTATTTGTCACATATAAGGCAAGATATTGCTTATATTGTGAACATCGTAAACCAATTCATGCATACACCAAGTGAAGAGCTTATGGGAACAGTATATAGTATCTTGATATACCTGAAGAATACTCTAGGCAAAAGTTTACTGTTCTCAACAAATGTTATCTCTAGCACTAAGAGATGCACGGATTCTGATTGGGCTGGTGATCAAACAACCAGAAAGTCCAGATTTTATTATTTTATTTTTGTTGAAGGGAATCTTGTCACTTGAAGAAACAAGAAGCAGAAAGTTATTGCTAGATCAAGCACAAAAGTAGAGTTTCGAGGCGTGATCCATGGTGTATGTGAATTGTTGTTGATTAGAAGTATTTGGAAATATTTGGAAATTAAATATATGGAACTTATGAATCTTTATTGTGATAATAGGACAACTATTGAGATTGTGCAGAATCTCGTACAATATGACTGTATTAAACATATTAAAATTAATTGTCATTTTATTAAAAAGAATCTTGATCAAAAAATTATACACTTTCCATTTGCACAATCTAAAAACTCAGTTAGCTAATGTGTTGATTAAATTAGTTTCGGTAGAGATATTTCAAGATACAGTTGAGAATTTGAGAATGATAGATATTTTTGACACCTACTTGAGAAAGATTGTTAGCATATTACTTTTTAGGTAGTAAAATATTAGATAGATTGACTAATTGATTGATTGATGCATTTGAGAAAGTAAATATTAGACTGATTTACGATTAAAGGTTAGATTCATTGCTGTAGATTTATTGTATCATTTAATTACTTATACTAGTGTTTAGGTTCACTAGAGGGGGAAAAAAAAAAAGTTATACTAGTATTTAGATTCATTAGATATCTCTACATTATAGGTTCTTTATCTATGAAACTTCTAAATATAAACTATTATAACAATAATAATTTAAAAAAAAAAACAACGAATTCTTCCTTTCTATTTATCATTCAACATTTAAGTCTATGTCTAGGTTGCGTAGGCTGCAGTTCCTAAAAATTGGAAGTTAGACTAGTTTAAGTTTTTGGATCTATAAATTTATTTGTTGGGCTTGAAACGGTAAATGATGAAATGATGCTACAATTATTGATCTTCTAGCACATTGTGCATTTCTTAATATCCGACAAATGTTTCATGCCCCAAGCAGGAATTGAGAAAACGTAGCGATTTGCGTCCTTACTAGGAGTATGAGTTTAAATAATTTCATGGTGTAAATTAATCTGAAAGTTTGGTTTCTCAACTACGGATCATCCCGTAACTAACATCGCCAATAAAATATGTAATTAATTAGGTTGAAGGGAATAAGTACTCATTTAAAACCAATAAAATAATTAGCTATGCAATCCTATTATGAACCAAACTGACCCATGGTACAATTTTATCACAAAATGTTTCACAATTATTCTTATGCAGGCCAGATCTTTAAATTTTTTCTTGCCTTTTTTGAGTGGGGATAAGCTACATATTGACGGTAAATTGTTTTTTCTTTATTGTTTTATCGTTCTTTTTTATATGGAAAAAATCTTAACATTTGGTCGTTAATTAGAAAAATGTGGAAAGCATTGTGCCAAATGTGATGAATAATTCATATATTAGATACACGCAGGCCAATTAATTTGTTCTACTTTCACTTCTCTTATATATCTGCGTATGAAATAGTTAATGGGAAACTATTGACTTCAAAACGAAATGATGAAAATTCGACATGCGATTTCTTGTCTCCTTAGGTTGAAGCTTGCCAGAAAATGTAAGAAATGGGACTATAATCAGTTTATCACTTTGCATTTTCCAAGTGATAGTTATTATATTTTCAACTCAAAAAAATTAATTATTTGTCTCAATTTAAGATCCTGATTATACTATTTATTCACTTTGGTCCGAAGGCTGATAGAAATTTTTTTCTCTTGCGCAATATGTGAATGTCCAATTGAAAGAGCTTGCGTAACAAAAGTTTTCGTGGTTTGTGCCAAATTTCAGCTAGGTTTTTTCTGTCACGCAAAACTCCAAACTCTGATAACCGAATTTGATATCTTTATTATGCCTGAAGTGGAAAAATCACTCTTTCGTTCTCACCAGTGTTGCCCCTAGAACTATACAGCAAGTTGCATGATGGACATACAATTAGGTCTTAGAAAAGTGCCACAGGAGGATAGAAAATGTACAACCTTTTTTTCCATTGTATTGCTGTACAAACTGTTACTCCAGTAGTGTAACAAATTCAAAAAGGAGGAGCTTTCCTTTGTTTCTTCAAGATAATGTAATGTTAATTCTCTAAATATTGTGTTTGGTTAGAGGGAATCGGGTGAATTTGAATTTGAAGTCCAAAATCATTATACGTTATCCAATCAAATTAATTGATTTAGTTAGAAATTTGAAATCTAAAAACTAATGAAAGTGTGATTTTAATAATTAAATGAGTAAATTTAAATTCGCTCAAATTTTGATATCATTTTAAATCTACCCAATTCAAATCTATACGTTTCAAATCATTCTCACAATTCAAATCCGCCTAGACACAATTTAAAAGAAATTTAATTATATATTTATATATATGAAATAAGCTCTCATTCTGATCTCTCACGTGGCATAACTAATTTAAGAATATTTGTGGGTTAATAAATAATGATTTTTACACCCAACTAATTTTCAAATCTTCTATCTTAACTAACCAATTAAATTTATATCATTTCTCTCACTTCTAACAAATTTTATTTGTTGATTTGAAATATATTCTTTTGATCATATCAAATAACTTAATTAAATTTACAAATATTACTGTAATTCGTATATTAATAAACATGAAAAATTCTCTACAAGCATAGAAAAAAGATTCAATGAATTTAATTTTTCAACTTATCTTCATAATAAAATTTTTTGAAACACTCTTTTGAAATTTTACATTAATTAATTTGATTGAATGATGTAATTAAGTAAATATATGCAAATACTATTACTACTTTTTATTAAATGAATCTCAAACAATACACGAATTTAGATCCAGTAAAAGATGCTATATTTTTGGAAAATAATTTACAAAATCACAAATTCAAAATTACTTGTCAAAACAACTCAATGTGAAAAAATTACAGCGAATCACCAAAGCTTGATTTTAGATATTCAGTTTGATTTCGTTTCTTGATATTTTCTAGATTTAATGACCTATTAGTATTTTTGTCATTTGATCACTTTCTATAAATAGAATGTATACTTTTAAACGGTCAAGTATGTTGCGCTAAGGGTTCGTGGATCATGAGGGCAGAAAAAAAAAAAAAAAAAAAGGTCAAGTTTTGTAATTTTCTTGGAAGTGGAATATTTTTGTGGACAATCATGTAAGAGGCACTTGTCTTCTTCTTTGTCACGAAATACCAAAATCTATGCATCCATATGATCACAAAATTGTGCAAAAGAACACCAAGAGTAGAGTTTGTTCAATTCTTACTCAACAAACTAGAGTTAGTTCAATAATTTTAGACCCGCATATCAGTCTATTATGGAGTATGGGGATTTAGGATATGGTATCCATATGAACTTTGAGTTCATAATTCACTCTAGGAAAAAAAGTGAAAATAAGAGGTGCTTTCTGTTAGAATTGCTGAATGAGAAATTGTTCTCAATGAACATTTGAATGAAATTTATTGATGATTTAGTTCCTGGTCAGTTATTTTTCAGTACATGAATAAGACATTAATTTTAAAACAATAAATGTGAATGATATTAGTTTATTCAATGAACAATGTATAACACTAATTGGATGATTATTCATTTATGTGTGTTTAATACTGGATTCATGAATTATATACATTCATGAATTATGAATTTATTACATCCATAGTTAGTTAATGATGTGTTTATTAATTTTGTTCATCCATGAATTGTGTGTACATGAACTATGAATGGTCATGCATGGATTAATGTTGTATTTCATTGGTTTAAAAAATCCTATAAATAGATATGTTATCAAGGAGTTAGAGTACACAATTTATACACATCAAATTCAAGAGTCTTCTTCTCATTCTTCCTCCTTTATCTTCTACTCCTACTCTAGAGCTTTAAGATCATGTTTCATAGATAGAAAGTTGAGTATATTCTACAAATTTGTAGATCTTGTTAAGTTGTACAACTTATAAAGGATCGGGTTATTGAAACTATATCCTAGTAGGCAATTGTATAGAATCCATTTGCACTAAGTGATGGGTAATTATGCCTTAAGAACAAAGGGTTGAATCCTTGGCAACGACTATATTTATTAGTTCATTTTGATTGAGTTCATCTTCATCTAGTACGTATTTATATGTTTGATATTTAATTTATACCATATAATTATTTTTAAACAAAGATTGAAAATAATATCTCATTGTTTTTTCTAACAATTTTAATCTGTAATTTTTATTATTGTTTTCTTTGTTAATCATTTGCATATTGTTAACCAATATTTTTATTTCTTAAAGTATATTGATGATTGCTCTTATATTTATTCTCAATCAAAATCTACTCATGACCAATATTTATTTGTTATATATTGGTGGCAATTATAAAAAATGCTATGGCATCAACCTCTTGTGAGGTGAGAATTCTACCAACACCCAAAGTGGTGCTTGGTGAGAAATATAAGAAGTTCAATGAGTAAGAATTTCAAGAAGTGGCAATCAAAGATTATTGGTTTATTTGACCACTTTAGACTTGGCTAAGTTCTTGATTAAAACAACACCTAAACTCTTGGGTGAGGAATCCGATCCCGTTGTTGTGGCTGTTGTGTATAGATGAAATTTTAGTGATTTTGTGTGTAAAAATCATATTTTGACTAGTTTGGACAATTTGCTTTATAATGTGTATAAGTTCATACCTAGTGCTAAGGTACCATGTTGTAAAATCCAACTCTTTTTGCCCCTATATTGTTGCAATAACTCATAAAAGGAGTTTTCAACCCATCAGGTTTTTAATGGATAATCAGTTAATTATAGAAAATAAGAACTAGTGGTGTACTATTAGAAGTTGATTCTTATATGAAGTGTGGGAGGAATCGATTACCAATGGAACGTAACCTCTTATTAGTAAGTAGGGTATAGCATTGGAGAAGCAAAAAAAGAAAAAAAAAAGAAAAGAAAAAAGAACATAGAAGGGATTGATTGACAGGTCTTAAGCCTTCATGCGGTAAGGCCAATAGGAGGAATACGTACTTGAGCTTCTAATTGATTTAATCAAGTATTTTGTTGGACATTGGTATTATTCCGTATTAGTATAGTTTGATTTCAGTGGAGAATTAGTATAGTTTGATTGCTGTGATTCAATTTCGATTCATGGTTTTTTAAGGATTTGTAAGGATTAAGTTTTACTTTAATTTTCCTTCTGGGGATCGTGGATACGATACTTCGAATTATTGAAATTAACGTTACTAGTATTATCCGAAATAAGTGTTTCTTGTATTTTTTTTTATATTTTTCAAGTAATATTTGAAAAATTAAATATATGTTAAACATATACTTTGTTTAAAAATCGAATTGAGTATGGTTTATATATAATTTTTTTCGTATGCGTACAAGCCAAGTAGTCTTTCATGAAATATAATGAATAAGATGATTGGAATAATTGTTTGATTGATAGTACAGTTGATGGTATGATGTGATTCAAGAAAGTCTGAGAACTAAGTACTGTTCAGAATTAAGTCGTGCTACGTCAAAGCATAGGTGGGAGCCACCTCTAGGATCCATTCAAGCCACCTCTAGAATTTCATACGACCAAGTGTTACCGATTACTACGATTGATATTTGAATATTGGTTAATGAAATGTTTGCTCAAGTTATGACCACTTGCTATGTATATGTTTATTGAATTGTATCACTTTGTTTTGTGTACTAATCAATAGTTTGATTTGTAAAGTAAATGTATATATGGTAACATGCTCAATTCGGTAAGAGAATATGAGTATTACTTATTGAGCCTGTGCTTCGCTCACCCCACAAAATTAATAATTTTTTAGGTTATAAACATAGATTCGATTAAAGGGTTTGATCTAGGATTGAAAATTATTATGAGCCTAGTGTCCTCTGGGGAAGGTGAGGGAACGGAAGTCATAGGACCTCCAAGAGCGAGACGTGACAAAATGGCATCAAATCAATAGGTTACGATTTCTGTGTGCATCCTAGATTTAATGTTTAAAATGGTGGACTATTTGGATCGTCTGTAGATTTAAGATAAATATGTGATTTGGTGATCAGTGTGTGCAGCGGAAGTATGATACTTGAAGTTTTGAAAACGAAACTTATTATAAGGAGGGTAGAATGTAAAACCCGACCCTCTTTGGTCCTATATTGTTGCATTAGGCCGTAAAAGGTGTTTTCAACCAATTAGGTTTTTAATGGGTAATAAGTTAATTATGAAAAAAATAAGGACTATGCAATATTAGAAGTTGGTTCTTATAAGAAGTGTGGGAGGAATCAATTACTGGTAGAACGTAACCTTTTATTAGTAAGTAGGGTATAGCATTGGAGAAGCCAACAAAGAAAAGAAAGAAAAAAAAAAAAAAAAAAGAGCTGCACGAACACAAGGACATTGAAGGAATTGATTGAGAAGTCTTATGCCTTCATGCGGCAAGGCCAGAAGAAGGAATAAGGTAAGTATTTGAGCTTCTAATTGATTTAATAAAGTATTTTGTTGGACATTGGTATTAAACCGTACTTTTAAATATTATAGTTTGATTTCAGTGGAGAATTAGTATAATTTGATTGCTTTGGTTCAATTTCGATTCATGGGTTTTTAAAAGATTTGTAAGGATTAAGTTTTACTTTAATTTTCCTTTAGGGGATCGTGGATACGATACTTCGAATTATTGAAATTCACGTTATTAGTATTATTCGAGGTAAGTGGTTATAATTTTTCAAGTGATATTTGAAAAGTTAAATATATGTGAAACATATACTTTGTTTAAAAATTAAATTGAGTATGGCTTATATTTGATTTTTTTCATACACATATAAGCGAAGTGGTTTTTTATGAAATATAACGAATAAGATGATTGGAATGATTGTTTGATTGATATTACAATTGATGGTATGATGTGACTCAAGAAAATGTGAGAACTAAGTACTGTTCGGAACTAAGTGCTACGTCGAAGTATGGGCAGGAGCCACCTCTAGAATCCGTTTGAACCACCTCTAGGATCTCATACTACCAAGTGTTACCGATGCTACTCCAATTGGTATTTGAATAATGGTTAATGAAATGTTTGCTCAGATTATGACCACTTGCTATGTATATGTTTATTGAATTGTATCACTTTGTTGTGTTTATTAATTAATGGTTTGTTTTGTAAATTGAATGTATATATAGTAACAAGCTCAATTCAGTAAGAGAATACAAGTATTACTTACTGAGCCCGCGATTCGTTTACACTACAAAATTAATATTTTTTCAGGTTATAATCACAGATTCAATTAAAGGATTTAATCAACGATTGGAAATTATTATGAGGCCGGTGTCCTCGGGGGACGGTGAGGATACAACAGTCATGGGACCCCTCGGAGTGGGGCGTGACAGTGAAGTTTTGAATCGAAAGTTCAAGGTTGAAAATGCTAGCTTGAAAAATTTATAGTTGGTATATTCCTTGACTTTGAGTTTATTGACTCAAAAGGTATAGTAAATCAAGTTGAAAAAGTTCAGCCTACACATGATATTCATGTGGATCGAAAGGTTCTACGAAGTGATTCTTTTCAAGTGGCTGTAGTTGTCTATGAGGTCAACTTCGTCAATAACCATGAAACATATCTATACTGAGAAGAAGATATTGATAGGTGGATAACGTAGCTATATTTTATGTGTCATTTATCATATTTTTATGTGTTGTAAGTAAGATTTGAGTTATTATTGAGTTTAATTTAGTTATTCTTAGTTTTTGTAGGGTTAAAGTGAAAAATAGATGAAAAAGATGGAAAAGATGAAAGAAAATGGTTAGGGCAAAACATGCACGAGTATGACACTATTCTGGATGCCGTTTTGTATTTCAAGCATAACTTTCAAGTCCAATCTCTGATTGATTTGATTCAAGATGCATTGGAAAGTAAAGAGAAAGAGCTACAACTTTTGTGTTTTACACTTTTCCAAATTCTAAGAGCATCAGGGTCAAAATCGAAGCTAAAATTGAAGTTCAGTATGAAGGCCAGCGCACATGCGCACATCAAGGTATGAATTTCATTCAATTTTTCTTAATTTTTCCTTTATTGGTTTCAGTTAATTATCAAGAATGCTTTGATTTTTTTATGCTTTAATTGTTTAAATTTGTTATGGATTAAACTTTAAACTTGTGATTGGAATGATTTATGTTTGGTTTGTTGATTAAGGAGTGATTTCATATTAGTTATATCCACAAAAAATTTGCTCTTATCTATGCATGCCAAGTGTCCAATAAATTGTCTTAATCAATGAAAACATTAAAACATTAGACATGGATGCATGAATTAAATTCCTAGAATGTTGATTATGTCATGTGATCTCTTTTTTGATTAATTTTCATGCATAAAAATGTTCTTGGAATGTATATAAGGCTTAGTTTTATTCACTATTTTTCTTGAATTTTCTTGTATATTCTAGGACTTATGATTTGGGAGTGGAATTTTGTTTAAGTGTGGGGTGTAGAAGTTAATTGTTGGAAGGCCATGATGCTCATATTTATATTTTGTAGGAATGGAAAGAACAGGTAAGAAAACAACTACGGGCAACAGTGTCGGAGCATCCTCATCATCTGGGTCTCAACAGCCTAAGGCAGTTAGGGTTATGAGATTTTTAACTACAGCAGCACAACAAAAGTACAACAATGATATCTCCAATTGGCTTGTAATCAAAGAAAATGGCATTCAGGTTCCGTTAGCAAGGGTGCCCAAGATCAAGTTAATCATTCGCAATCGTGGATGGGATCACTTCACTTCAATTCCTATAGATGCAGTCATCCCGGTGGTGTGTCAATTTTGTTCTAATTTTGATCATTACAGTGACACCAGGGTCTATGTTCGAGGCAAGGAAGTGAATGTCTCTGCCAATGAAATTAATAGAGTTTTGAAGGTCAATCGGGTGCGCAATGATGAATGGCCACATACCCGAAACACCAACATGGAGTTAACCAAAATCACAATTATTCTTTAAAACGGGGACGTTGAATGGACCTACACAATGGATGGCAACGTGGCTAGGTATTTCAATGCTAATACGCTTAAACCAGATCCTTGGTTTGTCTTGTTTAAGTTCCTTTGTGCTCACCTCTTCCGGTCTACCATCTTGCACATGTCAATATAGAGAGAGCCAAACTCTTGTATTGCATTGCTACCGGAAAATCCATAGATGTTCATCGACTTATACACCAGCAGATATGCTACTCAGCCACTAATAAGTAACTTGGCTTATGGTTTCCCTATCTGATCACTGCTCTATGTTTGGAAATTGGTATTGTGATTGATCCGTCCGAAGGAAAACTTAAGCCTGGGAAGTTAATTGCCATGGAGGGTATCCGAGCCCCAATTAGACGGTCCCATGTCTCTACATCACACGTAGATGAAGATGATGATTTAGAGGATGAGCCTATGCTTGAGCTATAGCATACTCAAGAAGAGCTTTTACATCAAATCCTGGGGGAGCAACAACGGATGAGTCACCATTTTGACATGTTTATTCAGTACCAGTATAACTGGCAGCAGACCATGGAGGCTCGCCAGTTGGCAAGGGAGCGGAGAATTTAGGACCCATTGACATTTCCACCTTTTCCTCCTTTCCCGCAGGATTTGGGGTTGAATGCTCCATGAGTTTTTATGTTTAATGCTCTATGTTTAGGGCCATTTTGTTGATCTTTTAATTTGGCAGTTGATTTTTTGAATAGTTTGGTAGTTTTTATAGATTAGACATTTTAGGTTACATTTTTTACATGGTGTTTTCCTTTCTTTTTGTCATATATTCTCTTAAGAGAGTAAGTTTTTTCCTGGTTATTGTAGGATCTTTTTCTATAATATTCTTCTTTATCTTATTGTCTCAAGTGAATTATTTGTTTTGTTTTGTTTTGTTTTGTGTTAATCCAGCTTTCATTCATGACAAAGGGATATTTATAGCGGATACTGCTCCTAACACGAATTAAATCCAGATAAGCTTTTCTTTTTCCCATTTTATGCTTTTAATGTTGCATTGAGGACAATGCTCATTTTTAAAAATGGGGTACGGGAGTTGTTCAGATTTTTAAATTGTTTTGTGTGTTTTGCTCAATTTTACTGCAATATTTTGACTTTTCCTTTGATTTGAGAGCTTGTCAAAATTTTTGAAAAATTTTGTGGATGAAAATTTTGGCGCCGTTGCTTGAGAACGATTTGAATCAAAAGTTTTGGGCAGTGCAATCGTAGGCACCCAAAATTAAATAATTGTCAATATTAATGTAGCAGTGGTGAGTTCAGATCGTCCCACAGTGAATGGGGTTTGTTCTTGTGCTCAAAAGAAAAGGGGTTTTTGAATGCTTTTAATCTAAAAACTACGAAAAGAAAGTAAACTAAAGAAAATCCAATTCAAGAAGAATCTTGGTTCCAGTCATAACTATCATGAAAATTTTACTAGTCAATCCTTGACACTAAAGATAATTTAATTTCTATAACAAGCACTAATTAAAAAATTAACCCGTATTCCAATTCAAAGTTGATTCTTATTTCTTTCTAAAATAGGCTAATTTTCAACAAGCGTTCAAATTAACCATTAATTTAATCCAACTGAAAAGACACATACAAAAGATTAATTAATAGAAGTATTAAGATCAAAAAGAACAATTAGCCTAATTAAATATAAACCCACGCGGTTATGCCAATTAGTTGATTATTTTTTTCTAAATTCAATAATGCTAATAGTGCAATTATCAAACTTAGTTGCTTCACATATTGAATTAAGGATGCACAGTTAAAACAATTTGGCAATAGATTGATTCGAATAACTTAGTATTCTACAGCAATA